>CM076577.1:1424966195-1425026882 GCA_034641835.2 Pinus albicaulis
AAACTTCCATGTTTACGAAAATCTACTACCTAAGTGGCCTCATTGATCAAATAAAGTGTTGTTTGTTGATGTGAGTCTTTCTCTTACTAAAAAGGAGGAATGTTCTAAAAAAACTATTTTAGAATGATGAATCTTCTATTGTGGTTCATCTTGCTGGAGCCAACATTCAATCTCGAGAAAATTGTATTTCTCATGTGCATCTTGTAAATAGGTTTGAACATTAGGGATGATGGCTTTGTTGATTTTGACTATAATGTCAAAAAAAAATATTATTATATTATTCAGTAACTATAATAATTGTAACATTATCTTCTACCCCTTTGGACTATCGTAGGCTGTGGAAGGTGTTACTTTATAATTAACACAACCCCAGTGGCCTCATCATGGAAATGGGGTTATAAAATTTCTCCTTCACCAAAGTTATCATAGTTAAATTTTGATAATAACAACTCATCAAGAGCTTTTTGGTGATATAAAATTTTATCTTGATTTGATGTCAAGATCAACATTTATGCTCTTTTGAATTTGGGCATCTAATCCTTGTCAAATAGGCAAGGTTTTGCCACATGTTAACCCATGCAGAACCCACTTGGCTCCACCACCACACTCAGGTAGCTCCAAATTATTCATGGCTCCTATGAAGATGT
Source organism: Pinus albicaulis (assembly GCA_034641835.2). NCBI lineage: Eukaryota > Viridiplantae > Streptophyta > Pinopsida > Pinales > Pinaceae > Pinus > Pinus albicaulis. The sequence continues at coordinate 1,424,966,843 of CM076577.1, forward strand.
GTGTAAGCCCACATATCCCTTACCAGCTAACCAGCCTATAGACACCACTTCATATATTCTTCACATTTTATTTCATTATTTTACATTATATATAGTTTATAAGAATTTCAAGGTTAAATATGTCACTACTTACCTAATGGTGTGACATAGAAAAATCACTTCAGCAGCCCACATTGATTGTCGGTCCCCTCCCTTCTGAAAGTTAACAAAGGGGTCTACTATTTGTCACTTATTTGTTAGATGTGTGGTTTTTATCAATTATGGGGTCCCTGCCCTACCAACATTTAATAGAGGGGGGTGGGGGGGGGGTGGTGGTGGGTATAGAGTTTTTCTATTACTGCACATTCACTAATACACATTTCTCCATTATGTGCAGTCTATCAACGACACACATGCAATCAAAACATCACATTAAATCTTGGTGCAAGAAAAAATGTTTTATAGAGACTCCTTCATATAGCGATATCAAAATTTAATGTCATGCACACTGTTAGTCTATGCCTAACCATATGGGTGATGCCTTAATTAGGTCATAATGATGTCACCATACCACGTGGCATCCTCTAAATGTGCCATGTGTCATCTAAAACTAGCCCACTTTGTTTTATGGAAATCAAACCTACAGATAAGTATGCTTTCCCTAAGTGTGGTGGTGAAATTAGAACAACAAAAAGAAAGATATTTGACCTTTTCCTTAAAGTGGATAGATAAAGGGAGGAAAACCTACTTGTAATATGTTCAATTTTCCTCGCCTCCAATCGTCACTTTCATCACTCTCAGTTGAACTGAACTCGCTTGATCGATACCTGCAATGGAAAATGGATAATAGAAAAAAACATAAAGGCAATATGATCTATTCAAGTTAAACAAATTGAATCGATTAAATTCATAAATACACATATAACATCATCGAAACATGCATTAGGAAAGGAACAAGTCTATTTATTATGAAGTATAAGGAGAATCAAAACCAGTTGATCGATTCTATATCACTCCTCCAACTTTAGTCCCATCCTCATCACAACCAGCATCACAATCCATCAACATAACATTACATGCACGATACCTCCAAGAGTTGTGATCTCACCAGCATAACTCTACTTAATACAAATTCTTGCTCTCTTGTGCACTATGATCAATGCTCTATTTATAAGTAGATGAAGGTATTTTGACATAAATGAATCATTGAATGACTTTTAAAAAAATGGGTGAAGAGGCTTCCTTGTTCATGGAAATAGGAGGGTAAGAGGTTTAATGGCTCCATGGTGTCCATATTCGAATCTATCATTTGAGGTGAAAGCTGGAACAACTTCTAGAACCCACTAGAGGTTGGGAAGATTCCTGGAATCCGATGAAAAATTCACTCCCAGTTGACCAACACACTCTAAAATGGGCCTAGATCCTCTGCAACGCAAACATGCATGGGAGTAGATGCTTTACGAAGAAGTTACTTCAGTCTAGGGGTGCGTTGATGTCTTAATGGGGCACTTAAACTGGCATCTAAGAAGTGGAACTTTCATGAAGAAAAACCACCAATCGAATGACTTGTTTAGGGCATGTAGCAACTAATTTAGAGTATGATAGACTCTGATGGATATTAAACTGTGTTTTGGGATGATGCCCAAATTGACCTGTAACAGCTGCCCCTAAAGCATGAAGTCAAAAATGATAATGTTGATTGATTTCCTTTAAGATGTGATGAGTAGGATATGAAGCGGATGTTGACCTACATCAATTACAATACGTTACATCATGATATGTTTCATCTTGGAGATGAATTGTTGATGGAAGCATTCCCATACTCAACACATAAAATATCATAACATCATAAAGTCGTCTACAAATATAGATTTGTCTACATATATATACCCATGATAGGATGACCATATGAATAATGACCATTGTACGGATGATTTGGTACTACTCCTGAAATCACAACCCGAATGAATGAAACTAGATCTGGGGTCTCTTATCTCATTTACTTGATCACTTAAGTACGAGTCTAACCATGTGAATATGTGATCTGAAGTTGAACATGGGAAGACACCATGTGATTACCAGCCAATGATGTAAGTTGTTAAAATATGTGAGAGAAACCACCATTGATGATGATGGTTCTCAAGGTACTCCTATACATTGTGCATGGTGTGAATAGATGATTTGATGTCGAACAACATACAAATTATTTTGGTTGAAGGCTTATGATGTCAACCTGTTGCCAGAAGCGAGAAACCTGTCGTTGATGTAAGCAAGCTCTAAGGTACAGAAAGGTTGTTTCTAATTAAACTTCCTGGATGATGAGCTGATATCGACAAGAAGTGACTTGTCGCAAGAGGGCCTTGATGTTCCCCCCATCAATGAAACGAAACGGGAGTAATGATTTTAGATACAAAATATAACTGATGAAGCAATGTTAGGGATGGAAGTCATGAAATGAAGGTTTATGAGTATTGCAAAGGATGAGGACTAACTGAGTGACTTCTCTTGAACATATAGGTGACACTCAATGATTTGGAAACATTTTACCCAAAACCGAAGTGATGGATGGTGTGATAAACCATAGGTATGATAGACTGTCAAGCAGATTACCCAACCCAAAAATCACGGAGATGAATTGAATAATTGGCATGTTCAAGAGTGACTTTCTACCATAAAGTGTTTTATCCCTTTCCAATTTTCCCCAATCATTCCTGACCAATACCTCTTTATTTTTTAACAAGCTTGAGGAGGATAACATAGGCTTGATATATAATTCCATCCTTCGGGTGAATCCATTTCTATTTTATGCTTTAACGATTCTAGCAAACGTAAAACTTGATCTTGTCATGATGGACAAGTCCATCACTATTTGATGCTTTAACGAGTCTAACGACAGTGAAAACTCAATCCTTTTTCATGTTTAGAGAGTTTGAAAGGGGACGAAAAGAAAACTCCACAAGTTCTTTTTCGTATAATAGTCCCTCAGATCCGAGAAAACGTAAAATAATACCTAATAGAACCTCCTAGCCATGTTATACTAGGGTTTTCCTTTTTTGTAAACATAATCTATCTCAATCCAGAAAAGGGTTAAACTTATAATGAGTAGATGTCATTTCAATTCCTTTTACGAGCTCGAAAGGACAAGTGCTTGGTAATATTTTCATATTTTTTTATTCTGAAAAGAGTTGAAAGAGAACACTAGGGGGGTTCATTTTTCTTGTTTAAAAAAGATCGAAAAATAGATAAAAGTGTGCTTTGAGTTCCTTTTTCATTTTTAACAAAGCTCGAAAAAGAGATAAAGGTGTGCTTTGTGGTCAAAATTGCATTTCATGATCATGCACGACAAAATCACTATAATCACCTATAAACCTGATGAAAGACCATCACATGGATTAAAAATACCTTTTTAAATAGTAAAAAAGGGTAAAAACCATAGTCATTTCATTAAAAATTCATAAATTAATAAGAAGTACTATTAAAATAAGAAATTACCAAGTCATTTTTACCATTTCACATTTACCATTCGGATTTCAGTGCTCTGAGCCAGTTTTACCCTCAAACTTCAGCGGATGATTGTGACAGATTCTGTGGACCATTTATTGTGTCGTCTGGACCATGTAGAAGATCTTACCTTCCTCTTTCTATTGGGTGCACTCTTGTTCACTTTCATGCTAATTTTTTAGGTTTTTGGGGCTCCTGGGGTAAATATACAACACACTAAGACCAACACACCCTTGGATGTTGAAAAGTGTGTTGTAGAGAGGCTGGAAAGAAGGACATTTCCTCTGAAATGCTCTGTCTTCCACTCAGGAGTGTGTTGGGTGCATTTCAAAAACTTGCATCTTATTTTCTGCCCAAAATTTCTTTGGCTTTTTGCATGGAATGAATCCTATCTAAGCATATGGTGTGATTTCAGACTTTTATTGGATCAAAATGTCGAATACATGGTGAAAAAGAGAACATGAATAACAAGATATAGTTTTCCTAAATGATCCTTGCAGTATGAGAACCCTTAGAGTCTGTGGGTTACTCAAGTACTTCACATTTGTCATGGATGAGGCAACACATGGAACTATTGCAGTTCTTGATCCGTTCATGGGACCTGCCACTACAAATATTTCACATTGGGGACAAAGTACTCCCAACATTGGTTGATGACATTTACTTTCTGAAAGGTTTGTTAAGACGTGGTGCCCCCATTTCCCTTGTGGGCTCCATCCGTGGAGGTGAAACAGTGAAGGACTACATTCGACAGTTTTGTCAACCAGGAATTGAGCGTAACAAATATTGAAAGATAAATATCAGAGATGTTTGTGATATGCCCTTGTGAACACTCCTATTTACTATTACAAAGCTAGCTGGGAGCGTGACACTACATGTCGTGAACAGATCATACATGCAGTATGCGCTTGAGTGCTCCAGCCAAATGTGTTCAACTTGGCTAAAGCATTACTCCTTCAGATGAAAGAACAACTGACCAAAGTAAAAAGTGGAAAGACCAAAAATTTCAGCTATGGGTCGATCTTGATCACTTTCATTTTGGAGCGAGTTCCATTGATGAAACCACACCATGTGACACTAGGATTATTTGGTCCTATAGATCCACAGATGTAGTGGTTGGTCGGGTTGATGGCTATACATGCTGGTCATTCATCGATCTCGGGTTCCACTGCATTCTTCAGTTGGCTCCGAAGATAGAATATCTTCACAGAGGAGCATCCATATGCAGGGATGGATTTCCACAGAGATCCAAATTTTATTTTACCAGCCGACGCTCAATGGGGTGCTATAGGTAAAATTTTGACCATGTTTTTTATTTTTGTGACATATTTTTTGTGTTTTTTGATGTTTCCAAGACAAAACTAAAGATGATTTATGTATGAAAACGTAGGTACAATTTGACCAGTGTTTCATGCATAGTAGGTGGGAGAACCATCAGAGAGGACTGTTTGGAGAGAATTTCTTCACGATTTGGATTTGGTCGAGACTCTTGCTGAGTTGCAGCAGCATGTGCAGGGATTGACTCTTGGGATACCACATGCCCGGATCAAAGAGTTACCTATGAGGCTACAGCGCCATACCATTGGTTTTCCTAGTCATTGTATAAGGCTATTGTGCATGATAGCCTGAGAAATGAACTACTATCATGAGCATCACAAGGTCTACTTAGATTATGCTATTTCTGTATACATTTTGAGGTCAGATGACCAACATGTCTTTGACACAATTTTGGTAAAAAAATAGATATAAATATATTTTACTTTCAATGTTTTTCTATGATTATGTGCAATCCTATTCAATTATATGATATGAATTGAAAATCTATCTTTACATAAGTTGCAAATTTCTATTTAACACATAATTCACCAAAGAATCAACTAAAGTGTTAAAGTTTCTGGAAATGTGTTGATATTGGATTTAATCAAAATGTCATTCCAAAAGACGAACTCTAAGGAACATGTGATGAATTGCTGGGTTTCAGACAATATAAACGCAAGTAAGCTGTAAAACAATAAGTTGTGAGTCCAATCTAATTATGATGCGGCGAATGCCAAGTGAAATGGCAGCGGAGAGGAGTTCGATCAACCCGCTATACTCAACGATATTCTTGGTTGACTGACCAATAAAAATCCCTTGGAAGCTCACTAACTCACCACTTGGAGAGAAGATGGCCCATGCTACAAAGCATATATTCTGAGTACTAACACTAGCACCATCAACATATCCAGCAAATGGTTCCAAAGATTATGAAATTTGCGAAAAAAATGCAAGTAGGATTACTAACCACGTGAAAAACCCTAAGAGACACACTAATACACACACACAATCAAAATGTATAATAGAGTGTTTACTATGAAAAATTAGGCATAGTAAGATACAGCCCATTGCGAGGCTGTGACCATGGAATCCCATTATAATCTACCAGCTTGTAGGAACCTATTAGCGCTTAAATCTACCTTAGGCTGAAATAAGGTAAAACTCAAGGCAACATCAAACCACGCTCAGCCTTGTAGCTAGCCCTACGAGGACAGGAGAGGGCTCTCTCCGGGTCTATCTCAGCAAAAGGTCTTCAAAGGGGCTGAGATGACTTATAATGGATATTGATTTTAGGCTATTAAATAGATAGGAAGGTTTGATTTAATTTTTTTGGGTTTTTGTTGGAAAAATGGGAAAAACAATTTTGGGCTCGGGGATGAGGCCAGATCTTTGCAGAATTCGAATTGGGGCAAGGTAGGCAGTAGTCTTGATGATTTTTTATTATGTGTATGGATGGATCAGAATGACAAGGAGATGAAGAGGGCAAGGGAGAACAAGGATCCTCTCCAAACAGGCGAAAACATATAACACTAAACAAATTTAAAGGCAGAGCACTGGAATCAATGAATTCTACCTCATTAACTCATTCATTTAGTTTCAGAAGCAAAAGAAGGGAATGGCATACATTAAACATTAAAGAACTTAAAAATAACTGAGAGAACACACCATAAAAACTGAAAGCCACAAGAATCCCAACAAAAGCCGCAAAACCTCGATCTTTTCCTTAGCTAAAATATGAAAAATATGTACAATATTGTGCCAAGCTTTTCCCATTTTCCTCAACCCGTCCAACCTCTAGAATGTCTCAGAAATTACATCATATAGACCATCCTAACCCCTTCCCATGCCTCTAGGGGTCGAATTACTCCTTCTAGGAGCAGTTTCAACCAATTCTAAACAAGGAGCTAAAATCTAGGCAGTCAAATAACTTGCCTCTAAAAGGAGGGAAATTGATTCATTCATTCAATTTTCACTTTTTTGTGAATGAATCCTCTAGAAAAAGTAAATAAGTGCCAAATTTACATCATGTACATCAAATTACATCAAGAAAAACCAAAAATTACATCCACAATCAAAACTGGTCCAACTGGCCGAAATTCTGAGCTGGAAGGTGAAAAATTGACCAAAAATCTCTATGCATCGCGCGCCTTTGGACCTATTTTTGGGGCACTTTCTGGAGTCCACATTGAGCTCATGATATCTTGTTGGAAAGCCTTGGATGTTGGCTATCCAACCCAAGTGTAATTTTTCAATTTGGAGCTCATTTTACCCTCCCAAACTTAATTTTCCCAGAAGTACTTCCTCCTGGTGCAAAAGGTGGCAGAAAGGTGGTTTTCATGGTGTTTTTGGGCCTTTTGATCATCCAGAATTTGGTGAAATGATTTGGCCATACCGGAGCATGCATAAATTACTGTGAAAAATCCAAAAATATAAATTTTTCCTCCACCAAGTGTCCCAATCATAAGCACACGCATCGACGCGCTACGCATTGGGCTGAAAAACCTGTTTTTAGACCAAAATTTTCCAAAATGACAAAAAATTCTCCAAATTTGCTCAAATTCGGAGCGAATACCCTCCATCATGTATCATGCCCATCCAATGAAGCCTCGGCCAAAATCTGGAGTGGATCAGGGCTCTTCCGTCGTTTTAGTGCTCTGCTCAACCTCGCCTTCAGGATCTTCATTTTAGTTCGGCACACGTGATTATGGGCCCAATAATTATTTTTCATATGACGGAACATGTGTTTGTCTCTGTCCTAAACCTGTGAATGTAACTGATCTGATGTAGAAGGCGAGACCCCTTCCACGCCATGTGGAGATAGTACTTGCGCTGCTGATGAAGTCAACGAGACCCCTTCCATCCCGGGTGGAGATAGTACTCGTCGTGATGCTGCAAACAAAGCTCTATGGCCTCTCTGATATGTTACCACTACTGGTGCACTGCTATGCTTCATCTCAGTACATCAATCTAAACAGTTGAGTCACTGTCCTGCTCATATCCTTGCTCATATAATGAATTTGACTCTGACATGCTGCTGAAAACAATATGTCTGACAAATATATGATGATGTAGGTATGATGAAAAAAAAAGTTTTAGTGTATGCTCTAATCCCAAATGTGTCACGTGTGTATCAAAGTGCTATAGGAAAACCATAATGATAATGGTTCTGTCAAATGAGTTTGCATGAAAAACAGTCACTGCTTTGATTATAAGGGGATTTGACAAGTGAGTAGAAAGGAGTGTAATGTAGTGTAGGACAAAGAACAACCCTTGCAATGATAACTAGGATTTTTCAATGGAGAATGGGGAATAGTGAATATGGGATTGTGTTATAACAAAAATGATAACAGTGTGACAATGGTATGGTAATGGCAATGACAACAATGATTTGAATAGGAGAGAGAGAGCTTGAGGCTATGGTAAACCATAAGAAATGACACCAATAACAATAGAGAGCATGAGCATATATTTCAATAACACAAGTCTGGAAACCCCCACAATATCACTAACATGTCTTTCGAAACCCTAAGGAGTGAATTTGGCAATGGATATAAGGTTTACATTTCACCATATCAAACACTTGTTTTCTTCACATTCGAAACTCCATAGCATATCCATGAATCACTGAGCAGGCATAAATAACTTACTTGCAGACAAATGAAGTGGTTTGATAAGAATTTGGGTGATGAACTGTTGTTTTCCAGCCTTGGGGCTCTATGCGCCGCGCGCCCTGTGTGCATCGCGCGCGTGCAAAATTGCAAAGGCCTGTGATGCCCAGTGCGCCGCGCGCTGTGTGTGCGTTGCGCGCCACTTGTATGCGCCGTGCACACTGCAAACTCACTTCCATGGCTTCAAAACAAGATTTTCGCCCTTCAACACTCCAATTTGATCTCTGCTCTGATTTTGAGCATATCTCTTGTTGAAAATGGGTTAAATAGCTATGAAAAAGTTTCACAAACCTTCTTGAAACATTAAATATTGAGTTGATTTGAGCTTTTGTAGAGAAAATGACAAAAATTAGTGTTCTGGCCCAATGCGCCGCGCTCACTTTTCTATGCGCCGCGCGCTACATAGTGCATTTTTCAAGAGGATTTTGGAGGCCTTCCCGGTGTCCACATTGGGCGTGTGATAGCTCGTTGGAAATATGTTGGAGTCTACTTTCCAGCCCAAGTGAAATGTTTCAATTTGAAGTTCATTTACCCTGTCAAAAATTAAATCTCCCAACACTACTTTCTGCAGGTGCATCAATTCTCCTGAGGCAACGGTATTCTTGACATTTCTCCAAAACCATTACACCTGTGTAAAAAGTGAAGGAAAATTTTCTTCCTTGGAATTTTTTGTACAAAAACCTCTCTCATTTTTCCAAAATTCATCTTTTATTGCTCTGAAACATCATTTGAGTGAAACCTATCCCGATGTGTGAAACAAGGGATTTTGTCGAAATGAAGTGAAATGAAGGGGATAAGGGGCTTATAAATTCTTGGGGAAATTTTGGGAAGTAGGGAGGGATGTTAGGAAGCAGGGGAAAGTGGAATATTAGAGATTGAGTGAGGGGAAGGGGTCCAAAAGGGAAAAACACAGGCCTAGCCTAGAAAATTGCCAAGTTGTGGCAAGAAACTAGGGTTTGTGCAAAAATGAGGAATTTGGGGAATCTCAGTGATGGGAAGTGTTTAATAAGGTACATTAATGATAGGGGAAGGTGTATGAACATCAGGATACAAGTGTTTCTAATGATTTGACCATCCAAGAGAAATTACCTCCAAAACCCTAGGAGAGGGAAATGGACCTTACCTAGGCACAACTGAAGCATGAACAAGCTGTAAAATGACCCAATGGAACTTGAAATGATGATGAAAACCCTCTGAATGATGGTACACTCAGCTGAATGGTGACATGGACCGACATTTGGACAAATTTGAAAAGAGTGAAAACAAACCCTAGACCTAATGCCTAGTGACCAAATTTTTCTTGAAGACTCATTGAAATGACAAAATTTGACCTTGACACCTTAAAATCACTTTGTAAGAGCATGTTTGATCACTGGAGGAAAGATGCAAAGGCTGACACTAACACTGCTAACCTTCCTGGAAGATCCTATCATGTAAATATATCCCCTAGGAGGTCATAATTTCTATGTGATTTACCTATACCCACCGACTAAGAGTATTTGAGACCGTGTTCTCCTTTCCCTTGATGTACATGATCTCAAAGTCAAACTCATTGATCATGGTCAACCATCTAATTTTCGTGGAATTCATATTCAAATGGTAAAACAATTATCTCAGCCTAATGTGATCACTCATTAGTACAAACCTCCCTCCAAGAAGATAGTGCCTCCACATCTTCAATGCATGTATGATCGCTACTAGCTCAAGATCATGTGTCTGGTAATTTTTCTCATGCTCATTTAGTTTTCACAAATCGTAACATACCAATTGTCCATCCTTCATAGGGACTCCACCAAATCACTCTTCCAAAAATTTGTACATACTCCAAACTCTGTGTCTAGATATGCAATATTTAACATTGTAGCATGTGTCAACAACTACTTACGTTGCTCCAAACTACCCTCACACACCTCTGTCCATTCAAAATTCTTACCTATCCTCTGCAATGATGTAATAGCATAAGAAATTTGTGAGAATTTCATCATGAACCTCCTATAATAACCTGCAAACCCCATGAAGGATATCACCTCATCTACATTTGTATGAGTTACCCACTCAATGATGGTCCATATCGTTTCTGTATCTACTACAATCCCCTCCTTTGAGAAAACATGTCCCAAGTAATGTACCTCAATATAGAAGAAACTGCATTTGTTGAGCTTAACATACAACTGATCCTCTCAACAATCTCAACACTGCTACCAAATTCTCAACATTATCTTCCTCATTTTTAGAATATACCAATATGTCATCAATGAACACGATAAGGAAATTGTCCAAATAAGGACACCACAAAGTGTTCATCAAATACATAAATGTGTTTGCAACATTATTCAATCCAAATGGAGCTACAACAAAATCGTAATTCCCATACCTTGTATTTAATGCAGTCTTGTAGATGGCCTCTTCTGTGATGCATACCTAATGGTATCTTGATCTCAAGTTGATCTTAGGGAACATTGTTTCTCCCTTCAACTAATCAAAAAATTCATCAATCCACAGAAACAAATACCTATTCTTGAAGGCCACTTTTTTTAACTGCTTGTAATCAATGCAAAATCTGAGAGTACAATCATTCTTCTTCAGAAAAAATATTGGTGTGCCTGATGGAGATAAATATGGAATAATGTATCCTTTTTCAAGGATCTCTTTCAGTTGCAACTTTAATTCTACCTAGTCATGTATGCTAATCCTGTAATTTTCGTTTGACGTTGGGTCTGCCCTTAGTACCAACTCAATAAAAAATTCTACCTCCATGTGATAACTTTGAAACGTGTGCAGGAAATACATCTTGAAACAATTGTAGAACTTGCTACCTACTCAAAACTTATGCATCCTCAAGTTCCATACCTTTGTCACTAGAAATATGTACTGTGAACAAGACACACCCTTTCCTGTGACTACACTTGGCCTACATAGCTATCACCATCCTAACAGATGTAGATTTCTTCTTTCCCTGTAAGACTCTTGGTTCCCCATTGTCATCGAAGCAGTCAAAATATTTTTCATAACAATCCACCTTGGTCATGTGAAGGTATAGCTATTCCATACCCAATAGAATTATATCTGATCCTAATGGAAATACGTTAAAGTGAAATTTTGTAGACATGCCATTCGACTCAAATGCACAAGATCTTACCCAATGGTGAAATAATTATTTTGTACATGTATCCAACTGCACTGAACAAGATTCCACATGCATTTATTTATTCAAGGTATACTTATCCACCAAGTCAGGACTAACATAGCTATATTTAGATCCAAGATCAACCAAAATATAAATAACTTGATCACAAAGCTTATCATCCATCCCAATGATATATTCATGGTGCTCTTCCTCCCTATTTTCCATGAATTCATAACTACGAGGAATAATCCACCAAACATCCCAAGAAATATGTGCCTCTTGTGAAATATATATATAAGGCCTACCACCCTGATTATGTGGTAAATATCTCCTAACATGTTCCTCAGTACATATCAAACACTCAAACCTTTTAGTACCTTTACCTCTACATTGTTTTTGTGATCCATGTCCCTGTAAAACTGCATTAAACTACTTTTGTGGTGCCACATTTTCCTTCTCTTCTACATTCTAAGGCCTTGCGCTATTCAAATGCCATTTACCTTTACCTTTGTATTTTCCTTTCAATCATTGTTAAGACTCATTCTTACATTTTTTTAATTCATAACAATGCCTCAACTTCCCAATGAACTCCTCAAATGATCAAGGCTCATCATAATTAGTTTTATCTTGAAGCGCTAAGGACAAACCACTAAGAAATCCCTGGACTTTAGCCTTCTCATATTTAAGATATGTTACATATGCAAATATCTCTATGAACTTAGTCATGTACTATTCATCTGTTATCGATCCAATATTTAGCTCATAAAATTTTTTGGCTTTAGCCTTGTAGTACTTTTCTAACAAGTAATTCTTCCTAAAAAGCATCCTAAACTCGTGCCAACTCAAGTCCTTTTTCTTGATGTCTCTAACCTGCTTCACATTTTCCCACAACATGGTTGATTTACCTTTTAGGCTAAAGATGGAAATTATGGCCTTCATATTATATCTATAGTCATGCAACTCAAAGAAATTGTTCATCCTGAGTATCCAAGCCCCTGCATCTTATGTTTTCTTCAAATATCAATCAAAAGTAGGTGGATTTTATTTCTTAAATTCATCTAGAAAAATATCCCGTCTCTCCTCCTGTAAGGATGATAATGATGATGATGATGATTTCTAACGGAGATAGAACTATAATAGTACTTGTATTCATCACCCCTCCTATCTGGAGTATCCAACAACTTGCCATCTCTCACCATGTCAACTCAATCAAAATTTTTTCTACCAGGAGACATAATGATATATGGCCCATTCGTCTTTTCCTCCTATCCATGGCTGATATGTAGTGGTCTTTGTCGCTGAAATTCTGATAAGATACGAAGAATTATTGCATTAGCCTCTACTTGTTTCTCTTCTTCATGTATGAACCTGTCAGTGTCTTCCTTACAACTCCTTATTTCTTTCTTCAACCCTCTTAATGTGTCTACAAAATGAAAAGAGTGCCCACCATGATACTCATCTCGTTCATAGGGAGAGTCTTTGTATTCTACCATATTGTAATTCATTTTGATCTCTTTCCTGCAAGGCATAATATGTTGGCTAAACAAAATCATAATAAAATGATGTAACTTAGCATGATTCAGGCAGGATACCTCATCTGAAAGATCATCCAAACCATTTTAATACATGTACAAACATAATCATAGAAATATATATACATATAACAACTAAGTGTACTAGCACATAAAAATCATTCTAGCTAGAGTCTAGTCATCATTTCATGACCATATCACTACATGTACTATGACATCATGCATGAAAACATCAACCATACCAATGTACACAAATAATACACAAGAATAAACATGAGAAATACACAAGCATAAACATGGATAATACATAAGCATAATATAGAAAATGCACACGCATAAAAATGTGTAACCAAGCATAAATAGATAATTCTTGTAACAACATGTAACAATATGTAACCATGCATACAAGGAAGATACTTGTAACAACATATAACAACATGTAACCAAGTATACAAGGATCATGCATGAAACAACATGTAACCAAGCATGCACTCATGATGACATACATTCCAATAACAACATCCTCTTCCACACGACGACATCACTACAAACATGACCATTACCATGCATATGAAACTAGCACATACACCACAAGGATGGATAAGACATGTGCAACCGACATGAATGCATGACCAACAGATGCTTCCGATTCAGTCCAAGGGGTGAACCATGCTCTGATACAACTCTGTAACACTCTCATCACACATCTACCCATGTAACTAACCAACTTGGGTAAACATGTGATGAATAGTTACTATGATCAAATTCAATCTCCTAGGTGACCTTAAGGAAGTGAAATGGCCACAAACACATCACACAGACCTTCCATATAAAAAAAAGACTCTAGAAGCAAACCCAACCACTTGGGAATCAAAACCTTTGGTCCCTTTAGTGTTTAGGCCTTCAAACCCCCATATGCTCCCACAATATAAGCATGAGTGTGTTTGGGAGACTCTAGACACTCCTACGGCATATGCAAGCATGTGTCCAGGGAATTTTTCCCATAGAACTATGTCAGTGTCCCTAGGTATTGAGCCACCTTTTCAAGCCTAGACCCCATGTCACTTCCCAAAATTCAATGACATGCTCAGACATGAAAAATAACAATGAACCAATGTTCAAAAACCAAATACTGGAATAGGGACTTAACTGGACCCCTACTAGCTGTTAGAATCCTGTATTTCAGAGTATCACCAAGTGACTGATTATTTCTTAGATTTGTCATTATTGAAACTAATATTCTATGGCTATCATTTATTTTCATAAAAATAAAGAAAGATCCTAGATGTCAAGAGCATCAAATGAATATGCCTGCCTTTCAACTCAGTTGGAGGAGGAAAGAGTTTCTTATTAAGTGTGATGGTGAGAAAAACTCATACGACCCCCATTCATTCCATCCACCCTCTTCCTACACTTCATTTTTCCTAATTCTGGACTCCAACACTCTAAATCACATTTAATCCTCGAGACCCACATACATAACCTTTCGAACTTATCCCTTTATAAACCCACTTATATCTAGGTCTGAATTCTTAATTCTACAACTCCATCCACCCACTAAAAGCCATATACTAACCTCTTTCCTACACTTCGCACCCTACAGGTTTTAACCTTTTCTTCTTAACTCATTTCCAAAACATAAAACTCTACTGATGCGATTTGGTGGTGTCGATACAACCTTTATATATTACCAAATCTGCATGCAAACCTTTGTATTCCACATTATCCTTACCTTTCGCCTTTTCACACTTTCCAACGTTTAGCCCGTTGCATTTTTCACTTTGCACGTTTCTAAACTTACCTTTTAAGAACCCTCAACTTAAATGTTTTAACCTGCAATATAACTATCACGTAACGCACATCAAAAGCTTTAAAAGTTAAGTGCAAAAGGTAAATGTTAAAACTGTTGAAGTGTGATATGTGATGTAGTGGGGCTCGATCGCAATTGAAAATTGCAAATCTTAAAATATAACTTGCAAAGATAAGTGTTAAAACCGATGAAGTGCGATATGCGATGCTAGGTGGTGCCCGATCACAAATCGCAAATCGCAAGTTTTAGAAAGTAAGTGCTAAAGAAAAGTTAAAAAATGGCAAAATGGGAAGTGTGATGTTGGCACAGATGCGATGTATTTCAGAGCAAAGGCCTAAAGGTTTTCAAGTCTGGGCGGATGTAGTTTGTACGTTATTTTATGAAGAAATAGACTAAAATGCGGCATAAAGTACTTATGTTAGAATAAAGCCCGACAAGGAGTGAAAAAAAAGGAGGTCAATCCGGGCAAGGAATTTCATTCAGAACTATTATGGTATACCAACAGAACGGAAAATGTAGTAAACACACCAACACCATCATTAATCAATGAAAGGTGGCAAGAACCACACTAGATTTAATTACCAAATGCCAGTTTTATGGAAAGCAGGGCCAGATTTCAGAGCCACCATTGGTTACCTCTTCGTGACCATCACAACGACCTCTAAGCTTATGATTTTATCTTATGAAGAGCCATCGAATATCTGGGATCCATGAAGAGCCGCCCAAAATTAATTCTACATGCAGTGCTTTTTTCATAGATTTATCTTTAGACCTTTCATGGTCAGACTTGTCCATTTTATATGAAATTATAATTAATGAAAGGTTGATGAGTAAGGTAGGGCAACCACTTTAGTCTTTAGATAAATGCTGCATACCTTAGCAGTATCAAGGGTTGGAAAAATGGACCCTGCTGAACTTGCATTATAAGAACTATTGGAACAGTGTCACTGTTTGAGCTGGGCATCTACAATAAGAGACCATTCATAGGATCATTGAGCTATGTTAATGGTGATGTTCTTTCCTTTTTTTTAGTGTTTTTCCTCTATCTTTCATTGTTTTGCATTAATTTATCTGATTTCAAGACATAAAATTTAGATTAAGATTTGCTGAGAGGGCACCTTAATTCTTTCTGTGTTTTTTTATCTTAATGTTTTCCATTGAATTTTAGTTAAAGAATTCTTAACTGCTCTTTTTCTAATACTGAACTCACTGCCTTCTTTCATCTCATATTCACACTGCCACTGAGATCCAGTCTGCATAGCTAGTGTGCCCTGTGAATGGCCTTGAAAATTTGATGCACAATTCAGCCTTTATGACTCCATAGCCCAATGGATTAGTTTCACAGCTCTGTCTGTCCAACCACAAAATCAATCAAACAAACAACCCTCATAATTTCTATAACTATCCTAATATCAACATTTATAATTATCAAGCTAAATCATACAAACAGGGAGAGCCCTCTCTGAGTCTAGGAAGGATAGCATCTGGTCTCCAAAGTGGTTTGATGTTGTCCTCTATCATTTTTCCTTGCAAATATTACAAATTATGGAGTTATAACATAATGGCGAACATACTAAGGAAACAATTGTTGGAAAATATTAGTGTTTCTTCAGAACTCAGAAACCCCACTCAAAATTATATGATTTGACTATTTTCCAAGATTGTTATCTGGTTGTTGATTGTGGACAACAAGCTAGACATAAGAGAGTTGAAATCATCCAACCACTTACTCCAATCCAGACCAGTTCCATTCAAAGACTCCGCTAGAGGAAGGACCTGAAACATGAACAGAAAGAGAAAGTATTCAAGCCCAAATTGGATTCAAGAAATTGTTGTTTTTATATTTAACTATATTTTATCCTAATTTAAGCCTGATCAAGAGTACACTTTTGAGGTTCACATTGATCATTGGAAAATTAATGAACCTCAAGAAGCTAAGCCCGAAATTGTAGACCATGTACATACTTATACACCTATGCACATCCCAAATGCATTTGTGTAAATCCCAGTGAAACATGAGCCTCATGCTTTATCCCCTGCTCCTGTTAAATTACCACTTGGTTATAAGCCTCCTGTTGTACTGCCTATACCTATAAAATTCCTAGAAATATACAAGACTCTAGTTTTTCCTCCTATCCTCCATGACCTCCCTACAAATTTTATCAATAAACTACACAAATTTGATGGAGAAAATGTAGAGATTACTGCTGAAAAGAACACTCAAAATCTTAACGATTTCCTTGATCTGTTTAAGGTGGGAGAAGATGATGTGCATATCAAAATCTTTGCCCTGTCATTATAAGTTAAAGTTAAAAATTGGTTTCAAGATATTCTAATTGAAACCATTAGTAATTTTCATCAATTCACTCAATCTTTCTTGGATAGATGGGTGGTCATGGGAAATATTTTTCTCATAATAGAATATTATAACCATTTAAAAAGACAGCGTAGGGAGACAATGCAACATTTTTCAGCCAGCTTCAATAAGTTATACTATTTGATGCCTGCTAAGATAAGGCCACCCCCAGTATTAGGTCTCTGGGACTACCTACATGAATTTGACCTATAGATGGAATTCCAGTTAAGAGAAAGGGACCCTACAAACCTTGAAGCAATGCAAAATATGGTTGTTTATGTGGAAGAGAACCTGCTAAATAGAGACACAAAGTTAAAGGCTATGGAGAAGGATAAAATAGAAATAGATATATTGATATATTCATAGTTAAAGCTAGATATGTTTACAAACACAATCAACGAAATGATGCATATGATTAGCAAGAAAGAGGAACTTGAAGTTTAGATACCTCATGTTCCATTAGTTCTAGAAAAGAAAAACATCAATGTACCCACAAAGTTTGCAGCCCATCCTCGACACCCTAAAAAAGAAAATGGTTGTTTCATGTACTCTATCCACAACACAACCAATAACGAAGTCCAAAATCAGAAGGAGGCAGGGAAATCCTCAACAAAA
Source organism: Pinus albicaulis (assembly GCA_034641835.2). Taxonomy (NCBI): domain Eukaryota; kingdom Viridiplantae; phylum Streptophyta; class Pinopsida; order Pinales; family Pinaceae; genus Pinus; species Pinus albicaulis. The sequence goes on from CM076577.1 coordinate 1,424,984,748, forward strand.
ATGTACATGATAGATGAAATTACATATAGAGATAGCCATCTCGAATATGATTATCAAGAGGAAGTCTATAAGGTTGAGGTTGAGGTTGAGGTTGATTATTTGAAGAAAGCAACACTATTTTCCTGGGAAGAACAAACTCAGTTATCATAATGCAAAGATCACAATCAAACTCTGCATGCTGAGCTAGATTGGAAAGAGGAAAATGCAGGAAGTTGTCAAGTAAGAAAAAATTCCTTCCTCGATATTTTTCCTCACTCTTAAGAGATAATTACAAGGAGGTTGCAAATAGGAAGGATGAGGAATGATCTAATGAATTAGTCAAGGAATATCATCTTGAAATCACATGATCTGAAGTAGAGGAGGAGTCAACATATATTGAGTCTTTACCCTTATGCTTTAATTCTTTCCATATTGTGAAAAGGAATATCGATCACATTCTAGTTGATAATCATAGGAGAAGAGAAATATCTCACCAATCATATGAGGAAATCATGGATGATAAAAAATCTGTTTTAGATCTAAGGGTTTAGCCCTTGAGTCCTTTTGAATGTCAAGTAGCAGATGAAATCACAGAGTCTGAAACAGATGATGATTTTATCAAGTATGGTTCTCTACCTTTATGCTTTAGTGCATTTAATATTATGAAAGGGAATTGGGATCACATTGTGGCTGATAATCATAAGAGAAAAATGAGGTCTCATAAGAACCAACACTACTATCTAAAGCACCACATGACCCAACTGTAGACGCATTGGATGGTTTCTTCTTTCAAAGTCAATCTTCATGTGTTCGTAATGCTCTCAAAAGCTGCTATGATATGGATATGATCAAACAGTCTTCCCCATTGTCTGATTCAGTAGAAGTAGTGGCACAACACTAATCAGGTAACATGCAAACATGTTGTGAGTTGATTGAAGACCAGGAGAGAACATCTACAATACCAGGATATGAAGATGAGCTGGCTGAGTCAAAATACCTAGAAATAAATTAAGAGTATCTTGATACAATGGTTGTCTATATGGAGGAATTATTCTTTACAAAGCCTGCACATATTTCCGGCATGACAGTTGTTTTTCAAGTGAACCAGGAACCATGTAAAACAGATCATGTCACGAATTTCTATGACATACTATTATCAGGTTTGTTGTTGAATAAGGTGAAGAGCAGTGTAATAAAGGAGTTATTCAGGTAGTTTCTTGACTGGGTACACTGGAATTATTGTATTATTTAGAAGGGAAACCATTTCAGTATATTAGGGTAGGTAGGTGTGCAAATAAGCTCAGTACTTCTAGAATTTTTCAAGTTTTAGTTTCAGATTGCTTTAAATTTTTCGGATCAAGTATGCTTTAGACTTCAATTTGTAGAGAGTATTGATTTCAGCTTGAAGGTTTTCAACCACAGAGATTGTAGCAGATCAGGTTGCAGGGTTGGGATCAACCCAATGGATCAGGCCACTAGTCTGCGGTGTTCTTGACACCTCCTGAAGGAGCTGCCATCCCCAGCTTAAGCCACTCTTAGACTCTTGTATTTCACAGTATCACCAGGTGAATGATTATTGCTTAGATTTGTCATTAGTAAAAACAATATTCCTTGGCTATAATTTAGTTTCAGAAAAAAAAAGAAAGATCCTAGCTGTCATGAGCATCAAATGGATATGTTTGCCTTTCAGCTTAGTTGCAAGAGGAAAGTGTTGTTGATTAAGTGTGATGGTGAGAAAACTCCATACTACCCCAATTCATTCCATCCACCCTCTTCCTACCCTTCATTTTTCCTAATTCTGGACTCAAAAACACTAAATCCCATTTAAACCTCGAGACCCACATACATAACCTTTCAGACTTATCCCTTTATAAACCCACTTATATCTAAGTCTGAAGTCTTAATGCTATACCTTCACCCACCCAATAAAATCTGTATACTTACCTCTTTCCCACACTTCGCACCTCACAGTTTTTAACCTTTTCTTCTTAACTCATCGCTGAAACATAAAATTCTGCCGATGCGATTTGGTGGGACCCATTCAACCTTTATATACTACCGAATCTGCATGCAAAATTTTGTATTCCTCATTTTCCTTACCTTTTGCCTTTTTTCACTTTCCAGAGTTTAGCGCGTCGCACTTCACACTTCTCATATTTTTAAAATTTTATTTGAAGCACACGCAAGTTAAATTTTTTAACCTGTGATATAATCATCACATAGCGAACATCGCAAGTTTTAAAATTTAAGTGTGAAAGGTAAATATTAAAACCTCCAAAGTGTGATATGTGATGCAGTGTGGCCTGATCGCAATTGCAAATTGAAAATATTAAAATATAATTTGAAAAGGTAAGTGTTAAAATGCCGAAGTGAGATATGTGATGCTAGGTGGAGACTGATCGCAAATTGCAAATCGTAAGTTTTAGAAGATAAGTGCTAAATAAATGTTTAAAAATGGCGAAATGCGAGGTGCGATGTTAGTGTGGATGCGATATATTTCAGAGAAAAGGGCTAAAGATTTTCAAGTTCAGTTGGATGCAGTTTGTATGCTATTTTATGAAGAAATAGGCCAAAACGCAGCAGAAAAGACTTATGGTAAAATAAGCCTCGAAAAGAAGTGAAAATAAAGGAGGTCGAGTTTGGAAAAGGACGTTCATGCGAAAATATTATGGTATACCAGTAGAAGTAGAGAAGGAAGTAAACACATCAACACCATCATCAATCAATGGAAATTGGCAAGCACTACACCAAATTTAATTATCAAATGCCAATTTTCTGAAAATTAGGGCGAGATGTCAGATTCACCATTGGTTTCATTTTCATGGCCATCACAACCACCTCTAAGCTTTTGATCTTACGAAGAGCCATCAAAGCATTTTTCTCCATGAAGAGCCGCCCAAAATTAATTCTACAAGCAGTGCTTTTGTTAGAGATTTCTGTTTAGGCCTTGCATAGCGACACTTGTCCATTTTCTGCTAAATTGTAATCAATGAAAGGTCACTGAGTAAGGTAGGCAACCGATTTATACTTTAGATAAATACTGCATACCTTAGCAGTATCAAGGGTTGGAAAGTTGGACACTGTTGAACTTGCATTGTAAGAAATATTGGAACATTGCAACTGTTTGAGCTGGGCATCAATAATAAGATATTGTTCACACGATTCTTGAGCTATGTTAATGGTGATTATCTTTCCTCTATGTTAGTGTTTTTCCTCTGTCTTTTCATGATATGCATCAATTTATCTGATTTCAAAATAGAAAATTTAGATTAAGATTTGTTGAGAGAGCACCTTAATTCTGTATATGTTTTTTATCCTAATGTTTTCTTCTAAATCTTAGTTAAAGAATTCTTAGCAGCTCTTTAGCTATTTCTAAACTCAGTACTTTCTTCCATCCCATATTCACACTACTAGTAAGATCGAGTCTGCATAGTTAGCTTGACTTGTGAATGCCTTTGAAAAGTTGATGCACAATTAAACCTTTATGAGTCCATAGCCCAATGGATTAGTTTCACAACTCTGTCTATCCAACCACACAATCAATCAAAAAAACAACCCTCATAATTTCTATAACTAGCCTAATATCACCATTTAGAATTATCAAGCTAAATCATAAAAATAGAGAGAGCCCTCTCTGAGTCTAGGAAGGCTAGGTGATGGACTCCAAAGAGGTTTGATGTTGTCCTTTGTCCTTTGTTCTTGTGAATCTTACAAATTATGGAGAGACAACACTAGCCATGTTAGGTATTTCGTAAAACATGTCACAAATATGTAATCTACATGTTTAAAAAACAAAGCAAAATGTAGAGCTATCATACTTATCTAAAATTTGGTAAGAAACATTGTTCCCTTACATCATTACCTACAATATCATCTATTAGGTCATAGATGCATTTTATATTCGTTTACAAATAAAAACAGAGCCATACATCATCACTGTTAGAATACATGCTCATAACTATCAAAATAACAACAGAAATATCAGGGATACATCAACCATAGGATCCACATATAAATTAGTAAATTTACACATCAAATTCGAAGGAAACAAACTTCTCATTAATGAATGTAAACACCAACTGGGGATGGGACAACCATGTTCTAGCCAACCATAGATTGGTTGAGAAAAATCTCTCTTCATCCAATCATCCACCTGCCATGTTCCAAGCATGAATGTTTGACTAATAACCAACCAAAAAGAACCAAAAAAGTATGGATTCTACTGGAGTTCCCCACCTACATCGTGAGGAATTTTAATGGCTCCTAGTTTCACAGGATTTACCATAATCCACATTCAGATTCAGGGATAACTAGGCCCTACACTGATACCTACTCTCCAATCTCAACCATACATCCCATCCAAGGACTACTAGGCCTAACAGAGATAAATATACCTCTTGGATTTACTTTATATCCCATGATTCACTGGAAAGGATTCCTAGGCCCACTCAGGCACAAAATCGTGGTTTTACCGCAACCAACAGTTTGGTTGAAGGGTTACTAGGCCAATGGCGCTACCATAATCCACAGTCTCATTTAGTGATCATTAGGAAATGTTTTTTTCATTTCAGAGATCCACCTCACTCACCGTCAAATCCATATGGAATTCCATCTCAACCAAAAATGAGAACCAATCTCATCAAGGCTATAGGGAAATGGCAAGGATAAGTTGGAAAAACACTGTCACACATGGAAAAATCCATGCTATGAAAGAAAAGAACCACATGAAATATCATGCATGCTAAATATAGCAAAGAAATCACACATGCAAATCAATACCTACAAATAATCTTGTTTTAGCTTCTTTATCCTACTCTTGCTTGCTTGATCCTTCCTTCCTCTTTCCTTCTTTTCCTTTCTTGATCCAATGCCAAAGTGCTCCAAGAAAAATCTAACTATCCAAGAGTGAGACAGAGAGAGATATTAATCAGAGAGCTCCAAAAATGAACTCACAAAAGGTACTAACTAATCCTGATAAGCCTTTTCATTAGTTAGGCCTCTATTTTCTTCATTTTCCATTATTTTCCTTCATTGTCCTCCTCACATGCAACCTGTGACCTTTCACCTCCCTTTTGTCCCAATTACCATTATTTTCCTAAATAAATGTGCCAAATTGCCAATTTTTCATTCCAACCCTTTGCATTTTACTTTTCCAATTTCCTTATCCATATTAACTTAAATGAACACCCACTAGGATTTTTTTCCAAACATTCATCTTCAAATAAGTGTCCCATCAAATTTCGTTATTATTTTTTCCTTTATTGACTTTGATTACATAGAATTTTCAGTAGGGTTGTTACACTATATTGATGGGTTTGACAATATACTTTTGATGATTAAGATACTATAAGTGATGGTCAATGGAAAGTGCTATAAATTTTTAATGGCAAGATAATTGTCAAGAAATTATATTGAGAAATAGTATGCCTCAATGAAATCTAGGATGTTCGAAGCTCATGTATGATATAATGTGTTGTGGGATAGGTTCCCATCAGATACTACTAAGATATGTGTCAAAGAACAATTATTTCATGAACGAGATTATATTAAGCTTATGGTTATGTCTCCATGGTTCCGAGGGAGCAAGGATCTACTCTCGGGTTGAGAGGGAATGAAGACTACCTCCCTAATTGAGAGGGAGTGATGACAAACACTATATACTCCATTTGTCATGCACTAGGCTAGTACTAACAGCCATAAATCTATAGAGGGAACTTGTAGGGATAATCGAGGATTCGATAATATTATGTCACCAATAATCCTTGAGGATTGGAAATCATTGATAGGAAGTATTCCCATGGACAAATACTCTTTTAAGATAATACAAGGTATCCAAAATAAGAATATTCGAAGTGAGTAAAAGAGAACTGATATTCAAGGATTGGGAATCCAAGCTAAGAAAATTCCTTGAAGGACATACCTGGTGAACATATGGATGCGGTATGTTCCTTGAGAGGCAATTTTGGTAGTGTTCATATGTATCCCTCCTTGCATTGTGCTCCAATTTAGTAGAGAGTTAGAGCTTGTTAGTCAAGGCCTTACTAAATTGAAATTTTACAATGTTGGTCATGATGTTGATGCTTGATGATGGCTTATCAATCCGACTCTTATAGGAATATTTCAATTTGAGAGCATCCTTGTACCATTTGTGTAATTATGAATACCTCCCTCGGTAAGAGGGAATGTTGGAAACTGTAACTTGGTTAATTCTTCATAATTACTAGTGTATTTATGTCATTCTATATTTCATGTAAAAATCAAAAGAAGAAAGATATTTTTTATATTTTAAGCATGGGTTTCATGATCAATCCAAATTGTTATTTATGTCAATGATGTTCTTCATGCTTCAATGGTTTATTGAGTAACAAAATTTTATTTTTTATGAGTCCAGTCCCATTTGAAATTTTGAAAGAAGTAAGAAAAAAAATTTTATTTCAGTCAAAATTGTCAATTATGTCCCCACAAGATGAATTTGGCCTTGAAAGGGACCGATTTGTCCTCTAATATATTTACCTATACAACATAGTTAAACTTGATTTCAAGTCCATCAAGAAACTTTGATTTCCATGTGAAGAAGAGAGATAAATACCATCGAAGAGGTCTAGAATGAAGAGAGAAGGTCAAAGGAAGTGAATAGAGAGATAGAGAGAGAGAGAGAGAGAGAGAGAGAGAGAGAGAGAGAGAGAGAGAGAGAGGGACATGAAAATTTCAGAAGTTGTTGTTGGGGGAGAAAATTCAGAAGTGACTACAGGTCTAAAATTTTAGGTCTAACCAACTTTTAAGAGGTTTGAATATCATTGAATTGGTTGCAATTGACTTGATTAAGAAATGTGGAAGAAGGCTTGACTTGGGTATTGTGGGAAGTCTTTGTCTTCGATTTTTTGTCTTGGATCTCTCACTTCGATCTTATTCTCTAAGAAGATAATATTTCATTGGGTTTTCCCCTTGCCGATTTTTTCCCTGTCTTGGAGCCTATATCTTGTGTTCATTGTATTTTTATGATATTCATGGTTTATGATTTTGGTAATTGTTTGATGAAAAGAATAGAATAAGAGTAATAATAAGTCAACATATCTTCACCAGAAATTATCAATTAAAGATAAATCACCCTAATTGATGTCGTATATATTTCTCAACACTTAGAATTTCATCTAATATTTAAAAACTCTTTCCAAACTTCAAACATTAATTCAATTAATCATTGGAATTTTCTAAATCCCTACTAAAGTAAAAAAAAATCATCTTCTTGTTTTGGTATTGTCCTTAATTTTCTTCATGTTTTCCTTTCTATATTTATTTTATTTTCCTAGGCTTCTTCTAGTTGTAACTTTATGAGAGAGACTGATAATTCACCAACTTCATGTTATTTTGTTTCTCGTGGTTTTGTAAAAAAATGTACTTTTTATTTACTCTTTCTACTTTTTCTAATGCACATAGAAGGTCTCCCTTAATATCATAAACATATTATTCCTCTGAATATGATTTCTATTTATTAGAGTATTGAACCTCCATGGTCATGAGTAGGAATTATATTTTTTTAGTAGCGGATGTGTACGCATTGATTTATTCTAATGAGCCATATATCTCCTTTCCACACTCATAATATTTTCTATTATCTTCATGTTCTTCTTTATTTAACTATTTTAAAAAATTACATGTGGACATGTACAAGCAATATGACCTATTCTTATATAATTATGATAGAATAGTAACTTAAATTTTCATTTTCTAGTTCCACTTAAGATCAAATGAGCTTCTTCTACATCTAATACATCACCAAAACTATCACAAGGTTTGATATTATTCACTTATTTCTCTAAACTTATATCTCCTTATCAATGTATCAACTAATTATGGCCACGAATATGAATCCTATTTGTTCTTTATTGGATACATATTAATCATTGTGTTAATTTCATATTCCTCAGAATAGAGGTTCTTCTTCTTGAAAAATATTCCTTTCCTATTTTTATGAAATCTTATTCTATTTCTATATCTATGTTGTTTCTCCTACATTTATATTCATCTTCATCATTACTACATTATCATTTTATATGTGCACATTTAGAAACATAATGATGTATTATACCACATTTAAAACATGTGAATGTTTGCATACATCTATATTTGGCGGATACTATTTTTAGATTGCTCACAAATTGACCTTCTTCTGATGTGATTAAGAGAAAAAATGACCATGGTCCTTGTGTCCCTTTGTATTTTTTCTTCCTTTGAAGCAATTTTCCTTTAATATTGACTTCTATTTTTCTAGTATCATCTCATATGTAGTGAGGATTTTGTGTAATTAATTCATCTTCATATCTTTTAGATATTTTATTTCTTTAATGGAAGACAAATTTGCATTAATTTCAATGGAATAGATATCAAAACTTTCTTAACAAAAACTTCTTCATTAATCATTTCATGAAGTTCTTTAATAGTATTCACAACCTCACCTACTCAGTGGAGAAAAGGATGAAATTTATTCTTCTCCATTAATCTTTAAACTTTCAAATTACATTATATGTTTTTTAATCTTATCCCTCTTTACCTTTTCAACTCCTTCATAGCTTCCTTGAATATTTTTCCAAATTTTTTTAGTAAAGTCACACTTCATTAACTTGACAAATTTTGAATTAACAAGACCACTTAGAATTGTATTAATATATTTGGCATTATTAAAAAAAACTTTTTTCTCATCTCCATCTTCTAGAGGGATTGCTAGAACTTTATATCCATATAGCACATAAAGGATGATATCAATACCTAAATACATTAAATATTCCGTCATCCTTATCTTTTGGAAATCATAAATTGTTTCATCAAAGAGTAGGACTCAATTTGAGAAGAAATTACTTATTCTAGTAAATTTTATCTATAATATTTACCCTCCAATGGTTAGACTACTCCTAAAGGGACTTGCTATGATGCAAATTATTGGATTCACACTTATATTTAGATAGGGGGTGGATCAATATTAGGAATTTTTTTACTTATTTAAACATTCAAATATAAGAGACCATCCATATCATAAATTGAAAAATAATACAACATATATGTGCAAACGCTTAGGAGTGGAAACCACAAAAAAAAATCATATCAAAGATATTATACCCACCAACCTAGTATTACATCAATTTATAGGTGCAAAGACATGCCAACCCCCTTTGTCATTTTGTAAGAACTAACCTATAAGGGAAAAAAATCCGCTCTATTTCTTTGTAGGGACAAACCTATAGGAGACACCTATCCCCTCAACTCCTTTGTAGGTACCAACCTACAGGAGACACCAATCCCCTCTATTATTTTGTAGACACCAACCTACTTTAATAACTTTGTTTTATTCTTCATAATGTTTGTTAATTGATTCTTATTTCACTCATGAAAAAATTTAGGGGTCGATGTTCGCAGGTGGGCTAATTTTCCATGATTTTTCTAAAGAAAAGATTTTCCAATTTCTATATTTTACAAACATGTTTCACCCAGATTTTAGAATAAAAATTATTTTAACTTAAAAATAGCCAACATTATATAGATAGTATATATAAAATCATTATATATTTGAATAATTTTACAAATACAACAATAGACATTTTATAGCTTGTGTTAAGGGACTAGTGAGATTCGCTAATGTTTTTAAACTTCAAGTTTCCATCCTTAAATTTTTCCATGCTTTCAATATTCTGAATCTACCTGCAACGAATTTGTTATTTTATTTTTCCTTCAATAGGTATACCTGGTTCTTCTTAGTTTACCATGTCTACTTCTCCTAAAACTTATTTTTTAATTCCTCCCAAGAACAAACCTACATGTCATGCAATGTATCTGATCTTGAACATCTTGTAGATCTTCTAAAGTATGATATGTCTCATAAAGAAAGTTAGAACAAAAACTCAATGCTGGCCTATTTGAAATTTTTTTAAGGATAATTCAAGAAAACTAACTTTCTTATATAATATCTTCAAAATTATATTAAAAAATATATGAAATTTCTATCACATGTACCTTGAGATCATTTATTGTTTGTGATATATTTGAAAGTATAAAATATTACAAAAATAAATATGTAGTCAAAATACTAAGATGACTTGTTTGAAGCATGTTTGAGGAGAATTCAGGAACATTGACTTCCTCATATCATATCTCAAAAATTATAAAAAAACAAAGTATGAAATTTCTACCACTGGTACATTGACTTATATTCTCTGTCTCCAGCTAATTTTATAATTTTAAACATTTGAAAAAAAATTATAACAAAAATACTAGGCGGACATGTTTGAAACGTGTTTCATGAGAATTTATGAATAGTAACTTCCTCATATAATATCTGATACATGATCAAGAAAAAAGCTCTGAAATTTCTCCCACTAGTATTTAATATCTTGTCTTAGACTCCTCCATGTTTCATAGTATAAAAGATATAAAAAATAATGCTATATAAAAAATTCCTAGCTCACCTATTTGAAGAAAATTTCATGAGCATTCGGGAAGCCTAAATTCCTCATAGTATATCTCCGAAATTATGTTGAGCCAATATCTCAAATTTTAACCACATGCACATAAATATATTCTATTTGTATCCTCTAAATTTTACAACATGAAGCATCCCAAAAGAATTTTTACAATGAAAACTCCACATTGACCTGTTTGAACTATATTTTAGGAGCATGAAGGACCCTAACTTCCTAAGAGGATATCTAATACATTATAGCGAACCAAGGTCTAAAATATTAACCATCTATACATGAAGAGATTCTATTGATGTCTTCTAAGATTCAGAGATGACTCATTCACCCCTTAAATCACTTTTTTCTTCCAACTTTTTAACTCCAATAATCATGCCAAAAATATTTCTTATCTCCTCTTACAAATCTTAGATATCCTATTGTTTAGATGCACTTCAAATGAACTCATATATCCTTATTTAGAGTCTTTCTACATCCAATTACATGTCAACTTGTAAACATTGTTGTATTTTGATTGGGTTATCATGGGGAATTCCTTTATACCACCTCATTATTTTGGAGCTAGAGACAGTTTCATATACCTTTGGAAAAGTCTTTGAATAAATTTTCCATCCTTAAATTTTATACTCTAATTTAAGCACAATTAGTTCAATAAAAAAACATTTAAATATAGTATATCAAAATTTATAAAATTTTAAATTTCATTACTCGTATTCTATGCATTTTACATTATAATCCATAAGCTTTATCATTTATCTAATTTTAAAATAAGATAAAAGATGCAATTTCATAAAGAAAATTCATAAGATTTATTATTTACCTAATTTTAAAATAAGCTAAAAGATGCAATTTCATAAAGAAACTTGATAGTGCATTTGTTTTTCTTACAATCAATTTCCAAACTTCATTTAAAAAAGTGTGGAGATCCCACCCAGGTTGTTGACAGTGGTGGTTCATTCATGGATAACTTCTGTAACACCCACTAATATAGTCATAAAAAAAATTTAACTTTTAACTACACCACTATCATGAAATGACTACACATTAATTATAAACAAATTTTGAACATAAATTCCAACTTTAAAAGGAAAATCATAAAACATGTCTATTACACGGTAATAACATAACATTTGTAAAATGTGATCCACGATAAAATCTTTATACCCTTAACCAAGACCTTTCGCTTCGACTGATAATTACAATTGTATTTAATTAAGACATTAATGAACATAAATGAACAAGTGTATGTTGTAAATAAGAGGAACATAAATGAGCAAGATCATAAATCATAAGCACATGTCGTTTGATGACGGAGTTCGTCTAGGAGGAACTACGTCTCTGAGCCTCGGTGTCAAGATGGTGTAGGCTGCTAAATTATGTGCTATAAGAAGAATATGTACATGGACGTGTTTTCCTATGACATACAAGGAAAAGTTGCCCTCACACAGGAGTGGCTTGACTTCTTTAGCAGATGTTCCACTGTGGAACTCTCATACATAAATAAAGACTCCTATCAGTATGACCATAGCTGACATGTAATAAATAAGGGTATCCCACCAGTCCTAGAAAACAAGGGATCTCAACAATACACATATGAAAATGAGCATCCAACCAATGTGGCATAAAAGGGATATCATACATGACACAAATCCATAGCTGAAAATACATCAATAACAACACAACGCAAGATCCCACAACTCATGTATCAACCGGGATCTGAAATACATAATGCATTTCAAAGAGAAAGAAATGAAGAATTACATGAAATCCACATCATGTACCTCATGCTACCATTTTCTGAAGGCTGAGCTGCTCTACGGCTGAATTTGAAAACACCATCAATCTTGTGGCATCGAAAAAAGTGAAATGACTGCTCACTTGTGGAAACCTGACACCTGCATAACCCACTTCCAAAAGTGGATGAAAAATTGAAAACTCATATGAAGAAACTGAGCATGCCATCAGACTCGTGGCATCGAGTAGTGCAGAAATTACATAAAATTTGTCTCATTTGGATAAAGTCAAAATTTCGCCCTCGTGAAAATGGGATTCAATCAAGGTTCCATCCGGGTCTTTTCTGGTTCATGGTTCCACCTCCTTTATTTGCGTGCAGAAATGTACCTACAAATAAAAATTGAATTTTGTTCATCTCCTCGAATTCTATGCCCATATTTGGCTGCAAAATAACATTTATCTTCTGCAAAATCATGCTCCTTCTCCATGCTTGGCTCCCCCATGCACAAAAAATAAGCTACGTTTAAATACAAAATGTTGGTAGACATTTCCAAGTTCTGGTAGTTTGGTGTAATGGTAAATATTAGAGTTTTTTGGAGGGAGTTCGGGTGGTCAAACCCCGACCCCTCCATAATTAAACACGGTTTTTAACTATTTTCCCATATTTTAAAAACAAATGGTGTGTTTTTTACAACAAATGTTACTTAATTAGGCGGTCGGACCCGAATTGGGTGGCCTGCCCCCAACCTTCTCCGCTAACACAACTATATGGTAATGTTGTTGGGTTGACTGTTTTAGGATTTCCTCATGGACGGGGCCGGCAACCTACCGGTCGTGGGTCCGACTCCCACTTATATCGGCCTTTTAATGAGTTAATACCATGGTGGTTGGAGTGGTGGGAATGTCTGCCCCCACGGGGCCCGACCCAACCATTTCATTTACTATGATGTAGTTTTAAACTGCTCGGTTCCGGCAATGGGGGTGGCGGGGTTGACCACCCGCCCCGCAGAATAATATATTGTATTGTTGCAATGTGGTTGGGTGAGGTGGCAGGGGTGGTGGCACACCACCTCCCTTTTTAATTTAATTTTTTTTATTAAAGAAACTTATCCATTTTAAAAAATTTCGAAAATAAACAAAGGAGTCTTTCCAATGAGACCACAAATTTACCTAGAGTCTGGCCTGAGCTTGTTAGAATCTGGTGGCTAGAAAAAGTTTAATTTAAGCCTTCCTTAAGGCTACCTAGTCACCAAGTCAACCCAAAAATTTGGCTGCTCCTAACTTATTCATACGGACTTGGAATTGAGTGTCATCTGCGTTGTTGGAATTAGAATGATGAGATCAACAATCTGAACCTGGTTCAATAAACTTTTGAACACTTTGATTTTTGAGCCTTTGTACCGAGCCACTTGTACTTGTACCTATTTAATCCACCTTGATCATGCCTCCCCACTGAGGAGATTTTGGTCCTCCAAAATCATAAAGCTTTACCTATCATCAACTGTCTGCAAATGTCGTTGAAAGACACTTCCCCACATGACTCCTTCACCTGGTGTACTTTGGAATCAAGATGCAAAGCCATCATGTACAATTGCTGCAATGTGATTTCTGAAAAGGCACATCCCTTGAAGACTCCTTCACCTCTCATACTTTGGAATCAAGATGCAAAGCCATCATCTACAATTTCTACAATGCGATGTCTGAAACGTCACATCGCTTGAAGACTCCTTCACCACTCGTACTTCAGAATGAAGATGCAAAGCCAACACCTGCAACTGTGGAAATGAAAATGTATGAAAAGGCACATCCCTAGAAGACTCCTTCACCCCACGTACTTTGGAATCAATATGCAAAGCCAACACCTGCAACTGTTGTGGCAGGAATGTGTGAACGGAACATGTCTAAAAAGGCACATCCCTTGAAGACTCCTTCACCTCACATACTTTGGAGTCAGTATGCCAACACCTGCCTAAAGCTCCAACGAAAATTGCATTCTCAATGTGACCAAGAATGACCCAAATTTCCATACTTGCCACAAGTTTATAACATGTACTCGGTGGTCAATTTTATAGAAAAATGAAAATCATACCTCAACAAAATTACAAGACCAAACCTAATCGTCGCATTTTGAAGTGATGGAAAAACTCCTCATCACTTTTACATGAAATAAATGCATCAGATGACTCATAGAACATGACCAAAAAATAATCGCCGCATCTTGAAGTGATGGCAACACATCATCATTTTTACATGAAAGATGTCCAACACACCACTTATAAAACAAGGCCAAAACAGTATCATGGTCACTTAAATGAGTGATGGAAGCACATCATCACTTTAGTAATAAAAAATGTGAAAAATGATTTATAAGCATGGCCATGACAAGCATAACATCTCTAGAAAAAAATAATCTAGAAGAACCACTTCTCATTTATTAAAATGAGTGGATCATTTCTCTGTGGCGAACTTGCTTGTCGATCAGATCTTTCGAGTGGTGTATGCACGGGTGCTTTGGATTTATGGTGCTGCTCTGGATGAGGTTTCCAGCATGTGGCTCTTTGGTGGCCACTTTGGTCGCAATGGGTGAAAAACCTCTTTTTTCTCCAAACCTGCTTAACTGATTTCTTTTCCTATTGAGGAGAAGGATTTTCATGCCTCTTCCTTCTTTGTGCTGCCATCCTCTTCCAACACTCAGAAATCACATGGTTATTTAAGCCACAAAAATAACAAGTTTTACGATGCCATATTTTATGACTGTGGTTATCAACATTCTTATAATCAAAATGCACTCTGCAATAATGATACTTAGTATACCTTTTGGGGTGGTTTCTAGTGCGATCATGATGATGGGAGCTCACCTCAGTTCTTTTGCTGCAATGTGCACTGCCATGGAATGATGGTGAAGTTCCCCTATCTTTCCTCTTCCTTGGAGATTTCATCATTATCTGTTTTCCCTTGATGTCCTTCGAACATCCTTCATCAGTGTACCCAAAACCTACATAACAAGGTCGCTGCATAACCTCCAATGGTTTTTTTATGCCCTAGCCACGAATGCCACGTCCTCCTCCTCTGTACCCCATTTTGGTGAGGAGTCTCATGCCGGTTCTTGTGATGGCTATCTCCACACTTCCAACTGAAATTATATCATGTGAAGAAAATGAATAAAAATCAACAATGTTTACCTTAGGTGTTGATTGAGAAATAGATGAAGAAAGTTGTTGTAAGCCCTCATTTCGCTTCACTTCCATCAATGCCTTTGACATTGCTTGTAGCTGAAGCTGCAACTGCTGCGTCTCCTCCTTCTCCTTTTATAGGAATGATTTTAAGGCATCATTATCTCTCTGAAGAGTTTCGTTGTTGCATTTCAAATTTTCCCATGCCTCTGTTGTGGCTTGCAACTGAAGCTACAACTGCCACTTCTCCTCCTTCTCTTCATGTAGGAATGCCTTCAAGGAATCATGATCTTCTTGAAAATTTTCATTGTTGCACTTCCAATCTTCCCACACTTCTGTTGTGTCTTGCAACTAAAGCTGCAACTATTTTTTGTCCTCCTTCTCTTTTTGTATGAGGGTCTTCAATTGTTGATTATCTGCTGCTTGTTTTTCGTAAGCCTCGTACAATATGTCTGCTTTCTTGGATACCCTGAGCATGGTTTCGTACATGTCCCTGACATTCTCCATGGCTCAACTTAGAAAACATTCAATGTTCACGCCTGCAATCCAATCAGAAATAATACCTACTCTGAGACCACTTGATCTAGGGTAAAATCTTTATACCCTTAACCAAGACCTTTTACTTTGGCTGATAATTAGAATTTCATTTAATTAAGATGTTAATGAACATAAATGAATAAGTGTATGTTGTAAATAAGAGGAACATAAATGAACAAGATTAGAAATAATAAGCACACGTCATTTGATGATGGAGTTCGTCCACGAGGGACTACATCTTCGAGCCTCGATGTCAAGATGGTGTAGGCCACTGCATTATCTGTTGTAAGAAGAAGAAGTACATGGATGCATTTTCCTATGACATACAAGGAAAAATTTCCCTCACGCAGGAGTGGCTTGACTTCTTTAAGAGATGTTTCTCTGCGGAACTCTCATACATAAATAAAGACTCCTATCAGTATGACCATAGCTGACATGTAATAAATAAGAATGTCCTGCCAATCTTCGAAAACAAGGGATCTCAACAATACACATATGAAAACGAGCATCCTGCCAATGTAGCATAAAAGGGATCTCATACATGACACAAATCTATAGCTGAAAATACATCAATAACAACACAAGGCAAGATCCCACGACTCATGTATCAACTGGGATTTGCAAGACATAATGCATTTCAAAGAGAAAAAAATTAATAATTTCATGAAATCCACATCATATACCTCATGATGCCATTTTCTAAATGCTGAGCTGCTCTATGGATGAATTTGAAAATACCATCAATCTTGTGTCATCGAAAAAGGTGAAAACGACTGCTCACTTGTGGAAATCTAACACCTGCATAACCCACTTCCAAAAGTGGATGAAAAATTGAAAACTCAGATGAAGAAACCGAGCATGCCACTAGATTTGTGGCGTCAAGTAGTGCAGAAAAAACATAAAATTTGTCCCATTTGGACAAAGTCAAAATTTTTCCCTCCTGAAAATGGGGTTCAATCAAGGTTCCACCAAGCTCTTTTCTGGCTCATGGTTCCACCTCCCTTACTTGCATGAAGCAATGTACCTGAAAATAAAAATTGAAATCCGTGCATATCCTCAGATTCTGTGCCCATAGTTGGCTGCAAAATAACATTAATATTCTACAAAATCGTGCTCCTTCTCCATTCTTGGCTTCCCCCATGCACAACAAATAAACTGCGTTTAAATACAAAACGTGGGCAGACATTTCCAAGATCTGGCAGTTTGGTGTAATGGTGAATATTAGAGTTTGTTGGAGGGAGGTTGGGTGGTGAAACCCCGACCCCTCCATAATTAAACATGGTTTTTAACTCTTTTCCCATATTTTCAAAAAAAATGGTGCATTTTTTACAACAACTTTTATTTAATTGGGGGGTCAGACCCGCATTGTGCGGCCCACCCCCAACCTTTTCCTCCAACACAACTATATGGTAATGTTGTTGGGTTGATTGTTTTAGAATTTCCACGTGATCGAGGTCGGCTACTTGTCGGTCATGGGTTCAACTCCCACTTATCTCGACCTTTTAATGAGTTAATACCATGGTGGTTGGAGTCGTGGGCGAGTCTGCCTCCACGGGGCCCGACCCAACCATTTCATTTGCTATGATGCAGTTTTAAACTAATCGGTTCCAGTGATGGGGGTGGCGGGGTTGACCACTTGCCCTGCATAATAATATATTGTATTGTTGCAATGCAGTTGGGTGATGTGGTGGGGGTGGTGGCCTGCCACCTCCCTTTTTTTTAATTTAATTTTTATATATTAAAAAAACTTAGCCATTTTAAAAAATTTGAAAAATGACCAAAGGAGTCTTCTTAATGAGGCCACAAATTCACCTAGAATCTGGCTTGATCTTGCAAGAATCTAGTGGCTGGAAAATGTCGAATTTGCGCCTTCCTTAATGCTTCCTAGTCACCAAGTCAACCCAAAACTTTGGCGGTTCATAACTTCTTCATACAGACTCAGAATTGGGTGTCGTCTATGATGTTGGAATTAGAATGATGAGATCTACAATCTAAACCTAGTTTGAGAAATTTTCAAAGAATTTGATTTTTGAGCCTTTGTCCTCAGCCACTTGTACTTGTACCTATTTAATCCACTTGGATCATTCCTCCCCACTGAGGAGCTTTTGGTACTCCAAAAGCATCAAGCTTTACCTATCATCAAATGTCTGCAAATTTCGTTGAAAGGCACATCCCCACATGACTCCTTTCCTAGTGTACTTGGGAATCGAGATGCAAAGCTATCATGTACAATTTCTGCAATGCGATGTCTGAAAAGGCACATCCCTTGAAGACTCCTTCATCTCTTGTACTTCAGAATCAAGATGCACATCCATCATCTACTACTGCTACAATGCGATGTCTGAAAAGGCACATTTCTTGAAGACTCGTTCACCTCTCGTACTTCAGAATCAAGATGCAAAGCCATCACCTCCAACTGCGGAAATGAAAATGTCTGAAAAGGCACATCCCTTGAAGAATCCTTCACCCCATGTACTTTGGAATCAAGACGCAAAGCCAACACCTACATCTTTTGTGGCATGAATCTGTGAAAGGAAAATGTCTAAAAAGGCACATCCCTTGAATACTCCTTCACCTCACATACTTCGGAATCAGGATGCCAACAGCTACCTAAAGCTCCAACAAAAATTACATTCTCAATGTGACCAACAATGACCCAAATTTTCATACTTGCCACGAGTTAATAATATGTACTCGGTGGTCAATTTTACAGAAAAATGGAAATCATACCTCAACAAAATTACAAGACCAAACCTCATCATCGCATTTCGAAGTGATGGAAAAAATCCTCATCACTTTTACATGAAATAAATGCATTAGAAGACTCATAGAACATGACCAAAACATAATCTTCGCATTTCGAAGTGATGGCAACACATCATCACTTTTACATGAAAGAGGTCGAACACATGACTTATAAAACAAGGCCAAAAAAATATCATGGTCACTTAAATGAGTGATGGAAACACATCATCACTTTCATAATAAAAAATGCGACAAATGATTTACAAGCATGGCCATGACAAGCATAACATCTCTAGAAAAGAATAATCTAGAAGAACCACTTCTCATTTATTAAAATGAGTGGATCATTTCTCTGTGGAAAATGTTTGTCGACGCAGGTTGGCAGTGTATGCACAATCAAGTTGATTTACAAATACGTTCTTTGACATTCTTCAAAGATGTTTTGTACAATTTCCGGGTTAGAAAATGGTGCAAAATTTATTTTCTCTCCAAACACCGCGTTTAATCGATTTATTTCTGTTGAGGAGACGGATTTTTATGTCTCTTCCTCCTTTGTGCTACCATCCTCTTCCCAACACTCGTGTAAAATCACATGGTTATTTAAACCACAAAAATAAATTTTTTTACGATACATATTTTACAATCGTGTTATCAACATTCTTATAACTTAAAATGCACTCGGAATAATGAGACGAGCATACCTTCCGTGGGTGGTCTCCGTGGGACTACAATGATGTGAGAGCTCACCCCGGGCCTTCACGTAACATGCACTACTATGGAACGATGGCGAAGTGTCCCTATTATTCCTCTTCCTTGGAGAGTTCATCATTATCTGTTTTCTCTTCATGTCCTTCAAACATCGTTCGTAAGTGTACCCCAAACCTGGATAACGGGGTCGCTGCACAACCTCCAATGGTTTTTTTATCCCTTGGCCACGAATGCCAATTCCTCCTCCTCTGCACCCCATTTTGGTGAGGAGTCTCATGCTAGTACTTGCGATGGGTATCTCCACACTTCCAACTGAAATTATATTAGGTGAAGGAACTGAAGAAAAATCAACATTGTTTACCTTACGTGTTGATTGCGAAACAGATGAAGAAAGCTATTGTAAGCCCTCGTTACGCTTCACTTCTATTAATGGGTCTAAAATAGCTTGTAGCTGAAGCTGCAACTATTGTGTCTCCTCCTTCACTTTCTATAGGAATTCTTTTAAGTCATCATGATCACTCTGAAGAGTTTCGTTGTTGCATTTCAAATTTTCCCATGCCTTTATTGTGGCTTACAACTAAAGCTGCAACTACTGCCTCTCCTCCTTCTCTTCATGTAGGAACGCCTTCAAGGCATCATGATCTGCTTGCATAATTTCATTGTTACACTTCCAATCTTCCCACGCTTTGGTTGTGGCTTGCACCTAAAGCTGCAACTCTTGTTTGTTCTCCTTCTCTTTGTGTATGAGGGTATTCAATTTTTCGTTCTCTGCTGCTTGTTTTTTGTAAGCCTCGTACATTATGTCCGCTTTCTTGGACACCCTGAACATGGTTTCGTACATGTACTTGACATTCTCCATGGCTCAACTTAGAAAACATTCAATGTTCACACCTGCAATCCAATCAGTAAGAATACCTTCTCTGATACCACTTGATCTAGGGTAAAATCTTGATACCCTTAACCAAGACCTTTTACTTTGGCTAATAATTATAATTGTATTTAATTAAGATGTTAATGAAAATAATGAATAAGTGTATGTTGTAAATAAGAAGAACATAAATGAACAAGATCAACAATCATAAGCACACGTTGTTTGATGATGGAGTTCGTTCGGGAGAGACTACATCTTCCAGCCACAGTGTCAAGATGGTGTAGGCCACTGCATTATGTGTTGTAAGAAGAATATCTACATGGATGTGTTTTCCTATGACATACAAGGAAAAATTTCCCTCACACAGGAGTGGCTTGACTTCTTTAAGAGATGCTCCACTGCGGAACTCTCATACATAAAGAAAGACTCCTATCAGTATAACCATAGCTGACATGTAATAAATAAGAGTATCCCACCAATCCTAGCAAACAAGGGATCTCAAAAATACACATATGAAAACGAGTATCACACCAATGTAGCGTAAAAGGGATCTAATACATGACACAAATCCATAGCTAAAAATACATCAATAACAAAGATCCCACGACTCATGTATCAACCAGGATCTGTAAGACATAATGCATAGCAAAGAGAAAGAAATGAAGAAGTACATGAAATCCACATCATATACCTCATGCTGCCATTTGCTGAATGTTGAACTACTCTGCGGCTAAATTTGAAACAACCATTAATATTGGGGCATCAGAAAAGGTGAAAACGACTACTCACTTGTGGAAATCTGACACCTACATTACCCACTTCAAAAAGTGGATGAAAAATCCAAAACTCAGATGAATAATCTTAGCACGCCATTAGACTTGTGGCGTCGAGTAGTGCAGAAATGACATAAAATTTGTCCCATTTGGACAAAGTGAAAATTTCAGCCTCCTGAAAATGAGGTTCAATCAAGGTTCCACCTGACTCTTTTCTAGCTCATGGTTCCACCTCCTTGATTTGCGTGAAAAAATGTACCTGCAAAAAAAAAATTGAAATCCATGTATAGCCTTGGATTCCATGCCCACACTTGGATGCAAAATAGCATTAATATTCTACAAAATCATGCTCCTTCTTGATGCTTGGCTTCCCCCACACACAACAAATAAGATGGGTTTAAATACAAAACGTGGGTGGACATTTCCAAGATCTGACAGTTTTAAATATTAGAGTTTGTTGGAGGGAGTTCAGGTGGTCAAACATCGACCCCTCCATAATTCAACACAATTTTTAACTGTTTTCCCAGATTTTAAAATCAAATGGTGTGTTTTTTTACAACAAATGTTATTTAATTGGGGGGTCGGACCCGCATTGGGCGGCTTGTCCCCAACCTTCTCCGCCAACACAACTATATAGTAATGTTTTTGGGTTGATTGTTTTGGGATTGCCGCGTGGGCGGGGTCGGAAACATGTCGGTTGTGAATTCGACTCCCACTTATCTCGACCTTTTAATGAGTTAATACCATGATGGTTGGAGTGGTGGGCGGGTCCGCCCCCACGAGGCTCGAACCAACCATTTCATTTGTTATGATGCAGTTTTAAACTGATCGGTTTTAGCGATGCGGGTGGTAGGGTTGACCACCCACCCCCCATAATAATATATTGTATTTTTTCAATGCGGTTGGATGAGGTGGCGGTGGTGGTGGCCCGCCACCTCCCTTTTTTTTAATTTTTTTTTTTTATTAAAACAAGTTAGCCATTTTAAAAAATTTTGAAAATGACCGAAGGAGTATTTTTAATTAAGCCACAAATTCACCCAGAATATGGCATATGCTTTCCTGAATCCGGTGGCTGGAAAAATTCGAATTTGTGCCTTCCTTAAGGCTGCCCAGTCACCAAGTCAACCCAAAACTTTGGTCGCTCCTCACTTCCAGGCTGAATCCTGCATCAGTGTTGTCTACACCATTGGAATGAGAATGATGAGATCTACAATCTGAACATGGTTTGAGATACTTTCAAACACTTTTAGTTTTGAGCCTTTATGCTGAGCCACTTGCACTTGTACCTGTTTAATCCACATGGATCAAAATGTAACCATACTCTTATGTCTACAGGTTTCATTACATTAATTCACAAATATTATTAAGTTGTACAATATTATTTTCTCTGCTATTCGATACATCGAACAACTGTTAGGAATTTAAGTCATGATTGTACTTTCATTTAAAAATCATCAACTTTCTCAGCATTATCAATTAAATCTAATGTCACAGTGGCACTATTTGTTTACAACATATGTCCGACTTAATTGAAATATCTAATCACATAATATATATCATTTATGAATTGTACACGTCAAATCTACCGCCATAGATCCATCTAGACTTGATCCGAAGACAATAGAGGTTTAGGGTTTGGTGCTAATGACCGTATCCCGTTAAATGATTTTTCTGTCATTTTTGACATTTCACAAAAGTTCTCCAATGCATGTGTCTCCGGCTGCCACTTCAGCTCTCGCCAAGAGAGGTAGCCATAGATTTTTCTGTCTAGCTTTTCCACAGATGGCATTGATGGCCATGGAAATAAACTATTTTGAGTTCTTCCTCCAGCACATGACATTTTTCAGCGTTCCTGAGGTATGTGGCTATCCAGTGCCGTGGTTTTCCCTTTTAATGATTCTGGCTAACAGTTGAACTAAAAGATTTACCTTAATCTTCCTGTGTTGTGTCTTAATAATTTTATTCTTTGTTATCCCTTAGATTTAACACATAAACTTCTTTTTTATGTTATGGTGTCGAGTTCACAGTATGGAAAACACGATCTCTGTGGAATCAAGTTCAGTGAATTCCATTTCGCTTCCACCCACAACACGAAGAAAGAAAAAGGTAACTACACATTCTTTTTTATATGTATATATGCAAATGAGGGTTTTTGAGGTTATTCAATTCCAATAATTTCCATTAACACTTACCCATAAACTCTTATAATGATGTCATTACAGGTTTCGCTCTCCTTCAATTCTCGACGGTAATTAATTAGGTAGGCTAAGAATTCTTTCCAAAACACCTAGGGTTCTTCTTTGTAGAAACGTTTGGTTAAAATATCAGTGTTTTTACTCATGCCCTTTTTATTTTTTTTCATAGGTAAATGGTTTGAAATACTTTTGGAAAATGGGTACTATCTCCATTGAATTCCTTTTAAGATAATCTTCTCTTTGCATTGAAACAGGTACCATGTCTTGTGTTTTGAGTCGGTTGCCCTAACTTCTCATGGGACTTAGTTCTTGGTAGAATTTCCCATTGAAATGGGACTGTAGAAATGTAATAAACACAACTTGCTATAGAATGCAAGTTTTTTCTACATGTAATGGTACACTATTGGACTAAGTAATATGTTTAATTTTCTTGAAAAGGATCTTCAATATGTAACTTTATATATTTTCGAGGTTCTCTGCTCACTATAATTAGACTCGATTTCTGGTCTGAAATAAACTATGCAATTCGTGATTGTTTAAGGAATATTAATATAAGTTCTATAATTCTCAGAATAGTGAATGTATTCTGTGAATTACATCAATAGTTTTTCCACAGAGAATCTGTATTAATGTCCTATTTTTTTTTAGAAGTTAATTTTATTTTATTCTCTCAGCGTATAGTTCTCCGAAATATATATATTTGTTTCTTGAAAGTTACTTAATGGAAGTATTAATGCTTTTCATTCTAGCCTAAATTATCTTTCTCAGTATTCCTCAATATATACTTTACATATTTCTAATCTCGATCTGAAGTGTATAATTTACGACGTTTTAAATAACTAAATTTACATTTACTGTTTTCTTTTCTCTGCTATATTTACAAAAATTTCAGGGTCTGATGGACCGATTGAATTAAGTCCATGTATAGTCTATGGATTGGAACAAGCATTCCGAAATTTCAGAACACCAGAGTTCTGGAATTCGGTAAAGCTTATTATAATTTTCTGTGTTTTCTAGTTTTCTATCTAATTATTTACTTATGGTAAACTTAGTTACCAAAATATTCATACCATGTTTAAGTAAGTCACTATACAACATGCTAACCTACTTCTTCTATCACACAGTAACTCTTTACTTTATATATATATATATATATATACAAGAATTAAAGAAAAGATATTTCAACAGTTATGTAGTAACCTCTTTTCTTTTCAAGTTGTATGTCCTTTCTTTAAATTCCTCCTTAAAACAATACTGTTCCACAATTTATTGTACCAAAATAACAGTATAACTCTACTTTCTTGTGATATTAAATAACTAGAGTCTACTTCTCAAAGTAACAACATAACCTTAATTATTCTTAACATTATCTAACCAGAGTCTACTTCTCTGAAATGACATTATAATTTTACTTATTAGTGATTGACCGTGGTTGTCCTCCCTACCATGGATGAGGCAATTACGTCCTCACCCCTAGTGCTCCAAATCCTAAGCCAAGTAGAAGAAAACAATGTATAGAAGAGATATCGACACTCTGATCCAATCAAGCTTCCAGAAAATGCAGGATATCTAAGAGTATTTCCACTGGTTCTACCAGCTCAGGAAAATACAACTCTCTATCCTTCTCCACTTCATCACACATAAGTCAGAGCCCCTCTTCCTCACAGGGATGTTTCTTTTATCCACAAAGGAAGATCAACTGACCAAATTGTTTTCATTCAATTACTTCTTAGTTGGAATAAATATTTTACCATCAGTATTTCACTCTATGGAACCAATTCCATAACCAATTTAATTAGTTAAATTTAATTTCTGTTCATAATGTATTATTTTCAAAATAATAACAAGAAATGTTTTAAAGTCTTAACAAATAAATTAACCAACAGTTAAAATTTAAACCAGTGGTTACAAATTCACCCCTGGAAGTGAACACCATCCCTGGTGTTCTCATTCTTCTCCAGCAAAAAGTTCAGGGTAGGATTCCCAAAAAAACCCTTCATCTTCCCAGGTAGCTTCATCCGAGCCAAAGTGCTTCCAGTACACTCTAACCTAGGTGATGGCTCATTTCTGGAGCATGATTCCTCTCCGACCGATTATACATTAAGGCTCAACCAGAAACTTTCTGTCCGGCTCGACCTGAAAAAAATGAGCTTGAATTACTTTTACTCATAAATCTTATCATCTTTAATCAATATGGTATTAATATTCTACTTGAATATTCTACTAATGGACTATGAGTCTTGGATCGTGAATGTATCATTTCAATAACGAAACATGAAATATGTTGTATACACATATATGACTGGGTAGTGCCAATCGATAAGCTACAGGTTCTACCCTTTCCAATATTTGGAAAGGGGCACGAAACCCAGGAGCTAACTTGGTAGAAGATGTCCATCTTAAAGTGAATTTCTTTGGCTTGATTCTTACGTACACATGGTCCTCCACCTAAAACTCATGATAAGTCATTTTATTATCTGCATACACTTTTTTTATATCCTAAGCTGCCTTCAAAATTTATCGGATATTCTTTACTTCTGTCTCCATTTTAGCTAACATGTTCGGTCCAAGCATCAACTTCGTTTTTGGGCTGCTCCAACTAATAGGAGTTCTACATTGTCGTCTGTATAAGGCTTCAAACAGACTCATCTTAAGAGATTCATGATAGTCTTTTTTGTACTCAAACTCCACTAGCTGGAGGTATTCTTCCCACCTAGTTGGTTGTCACATTACATACATACGTAACATATACTCCAGGATCTGATTCACTCGTTCAGTTTGTCCATCTGTTTATGGATGGTAAGCAGTGTTGAAATTAATTTGAGTCCCTAGTCCTATAAAAAACAATTTTCAGAATGTTGAAGTAAACTTCACATCCCTGTGAGATATGACAGTCTTTGGGATGCCATGCAGTCTAAAGATCTCTCTCATGAATATGTCCGCTATCTACACTGTCTTATAAGTGGAATGCACTGGTATAAAGTGTGTTGATTTTCTTAATCGATCCACCACTACCATTATAGAGTCATTATGTTCCTTTGACCTTGGTAGTCCGGTGATAAAGTCTAATGATATAACTTCCCACTTCCACTCAGGTATCGGTATAGGTTGCATCAGTCGTGCTGGGTGCCGGTGCTCCACTTTCACTTGCTAGCATTCTAAACACTTGTTTAGATATTCTACAATATTTCTCCTCATACCTGGCCAGAAATAATTCTTCATTATTTTTTTTAACATCTTATGATATCCGGGATGTCTGGAGTAATTAATTCGATGATGTTCATTCAAAATCAATTCCTTCAACTTCATTCTGTTTGGAACAAATATTCTCTTTTTGAAAATTAGCAACCCATCCTTATCAATTTAGTAAACACCAGACTTCCCTTGGTATTTAAACTCCCTTGCTTACTTCCACATAAAATTATATTCAGGATCTTTCTCATCTTCTATTTTTATCTGCTCCAAAAATCTGCACTCAACCTGATTATAATACATCTCATAAACACCATGCAATTTTCTGCTTAACGCATTAGCTACTCTATTTTCCTTACCTTTTACATGCTGCATATCAATGTCAAATTCACTTAGGAAGGAGTTCCACCTTGCCTGGTGAGAATTGATATTAGCTTGCTTAAAATAGTTGGTTAAGCTGCTATGATCAGTTTTGAGTACAAATATTTTTCCAAGCAAGTAGTGCTTCCATTCCCGGAGTGCATGCACTCACTAACTGTTGTTGGAAATATGATGCAGAGTGTTGTCCTTGATGGCAACCCACTGAATGAAGATGAATACATGCGACTGTTGACATGTGTTGTCCTTGATGGCAATCCACCTGATGAAGTTATGCTTGACTTGATGGACTTGGTAAATGATGTAAATCTGATGTTTGTTGACAATATGATGCTGAGTGTTGTCCTTGAAAGGCAACCCATTTGATGAAGATGATGACAACTTACTTGATGAAGTTGTGCTTGAGAGAATATGTTCCTGATGAAGAAAATATGATGTATCTACAGTGTGTACAGAAGGCAATGAAGAAAAGAATTCAGAATGTGCTCAAAGCATGATGAAAAGAGTATGTCTCTTTGTATACGCGGATATTCCTAGGTGAAGTCGCGTATGCACGTGGAAAAGAACGTGCCAAGTCACGTATGGGCTAAAGCGCTCAAAAAGTACAAAACCAAGGGTAACCACCATGGTATTGACCCATTGTATTGGGTAATGATCCGCCTAATTGACCCTGTCCAGGTAGTTTTGGGCTTATGGTATTGTTTTGGTCCATGGTATTGAAAAAGGGGCTCATGGTATTGAAAAAGGATAAACCTATATAAGGAGAAGAAATTCATTGTGCAAATCATAAGTGTGAGAGAAAGATGTATGAGCTTGAATGAATACTTCTCTGTGAAGTATATCTGTATGGAAAGGGTAAAGGTTTGATGATAGATCTGAATCTATGAAGCACTTATGAAGAAATGATGAAGCGGGATCTTTAGATCTGAAATGTACTTGTATTTGCTAGATCTGTTTATGGAGTGATTAGATATGTGATGAGGCGAACATCTAGGCGAACATCTGTCTGAAGTAAAAGGGTAAATCTGAACTGAATATCTGATCTGAAGAAGTATGCTGCTCTGTAATGATTGAAGATCTATACGCTACTTCGCCGCGGAGGAAGCGCGTATATACGCAGCTTCGATGAAGTGAAAGCGCGTATGCGCAATAAAATATACACTGAGGTATACGCTGGTTGATGTGGACGGAAGCGCGTATATACGCGACATCAGTAAAGGGAAAGCGCGTATGCAAACTAGGGTTTGCTGAAGCAAGGGGTATGAAATATCTTATCTGTTCTGCTGTGTTTCTGCTATCTGATCTGTGTTGATATGTATCTGTTGGTGACGTATGTTTGTGCTTAAAAGTATGGAAAGGGTCCAGTGTGAAAATATGATGAAATGTGGCCTGCAAGTGGTGTTCTATTGAAGTTGTTGGATCCAGTGTGAAAATTGATGAAACGTGGTCCAAGGTGGTGTTGAAGGTTGTAGCCTTCAGTCAGGGGGTCGTAGCTCCCTTCCAGGTGAGGCTGGTAAACGAGATTGGGGGGTCGTAGCTCCCTTCCAGGAGAGGCTGGTAAACGAGTCAGGGGGTTGGAGCTCCCTTCTAGGAGAGGCTGGTAAACGAGCGCAGGTGGGTGCCTGCGTGCTGGTCAAGTCTGCGCCAGCACATATGTTGTAATATGTTTTCTCTATAATAAAATATTGAAGGCTGAGCAACTGCAGCGGTGGTTTTCTCTCGATTTGGGTTTCCACCTAAAAATCCTGGTGTTCATGTGTGATGCTTTGTGTGATGGCTTATTCTGTTCTTACTGCACATGTTTACTGTTTATTAAACATCTGATGAATGAATGATGGAATAATAAGAGTGAAGATTTAATGACATATCTAGATCTCTGTGTATACGCTAGTTTCATAAAGGGGATCCGCGTATATACGCTAGTTTACTGAAGGAAAGTAGCGTATGGGTTTTTAAGGAATGAAAAAGTAAAAGATTTGATTATGCAGTAAATACTGATTCACCCCCCCCTCTCAGTATTTTTCCCAACAATTGGTATTAGAGGGTGGTCCTTCTGCAGAAGCTTGATCGCTTGAAGGAGATCCATCGCAATGGGAAAGAAGAAACAAAAGAAGAAGCCTATTCGAAGAAAGGAGATATTTCAGAGAACATGGATACCAGAAATCAAGGGAGATGAATCTGATAGTGATTGGGATCATCCTTTGAAAGATCTTAGTGGTACAAACAATAGTGAAGAATATGCTATCGACCTAGAAGAAGCCGAAAAAGATTCTGACCAAGCTCTACAAGTACTCATGGAAAAGAAGCAAAATACTCAAGGTAAGGAGATGTCTCAGAAAACCGGTACAGCAGAAGTTGAAAAAGATGAATCTGATAGTGATCCTTGTAATCTTGTCTGTGCAAGCAATGATGTTGAGGATTTAAAAGAAGTTATCAAAGATCAACAAAGAATATTTAATGAGAAGGACGCTGCCTCCAAAGCTTTGTGTTTTAAACTGAAAAGGATGTTCGATGATGTATACAATCGAAGTAAAGGATATCAAGCTGGAATCATCTCTCTGCAAGCAGAACTTGAAGAATCAAATGAGAAAAATGAAGGACTTGAAGCAGAAAACGTTTCTCTAAAAACAGATCTGGAAAAATCAAAAAGGAAGAATGAAGGTCTTGAAGCTGGAATCATCTCTCTACAAGAAAAACTTGAAGCATCAAGTAAGAAGAGTGAGGAACATCTACCATCATTTGATAAGGAAGGACTTGAAGCAGAAATCGTTTCCCTCAAAGAAGACTTGGATAAATCAAATAAGAAGAATGCAAGACTTGAAGCAGAAATTGTCTCCCTCAAAGAAGATCTCATAGCATCAAACAAGAAGAATGAAGAGCTGTAGCAAACATGTGAAGACAACGAAAATTGGTTGAAAGAAGAAATCCTCAATCTGAAGGATCAAGTAGAAGATGGAAGAAGGAAAGAAGAAAGCATGACAAAGCAATGCCAAGCCTTGGAGGTTGAGGTAAACATTCTCAAAAGTAAATTAGAAGAAAAGATTAAACTTTTGAGGTTTCATGATAGTACTAATATCTTGGACAGTATTCTGAGTAATCAAAGGTCTCCTGCTGTCAAACATGGTCTTGGTTTCCATGAAACCATTAAAGGTGAATCTAGTTCACAAGGGAATGCTAATGATTCAAAGGAAGACAATGCAAAACCTGAAGTGTTGAAAGAAACAAAAGGTCAACCAACAGTCATGAATTCTCAAAGGAAATCATTCAATAATGTTGAATGCTTTAGATGTTATAACTATGGGCATGTTGCAGCAAATTGCAGAAGTAGATTGTTTCAGCCACAAACAAACAGATCCTACTCAGAAAGGTACTCTAGTCTCTTCAGAGGATATTGTTTTTCATGTAACAAATATGGACATAAAGCAGCTGATTGTAAAAGGAGGAAGAATAGAAATACTCATTATGATTCTTATGTTTATTTCTCTAGCCACATGAGATGTTATGCTTGTAACAAGTATGGACATGTAGAAAAAGAATGCAGGATGAACAGATCTGGGAAAGTGGACAACTTTCAGCACACAGTTGGAAAGCTCAAGAAAATTTGGAAAAAGAAGGAAGACCGATCAGAAACGTAGGGAATTCTGACCCTACTGCAGTCATCCGCTTCTGAAGCTGACTTTGCTTATTGACTGCAGGACTGATGTGAGATACATTAGGAGATTTAGTAATGTATCGTCACAGGGGGAGCAATGCATGATGACTCTCATAGTTGATTTGATTATTCTGGTTAGATGTATTTCTGACAGTGCATTTGGTGTGAAGAAAAGACAGGAACAGAAGGTAAATTTGCAGAAGGAGATGAAGGTGTGAAATTTTCTATATTACACTTTCCATACGCGAGTTATATTCACAAAAGTCGCGTATACACGCGAGTTTCAGCAGACACAGTCGCGTATGCATTGATGATAAAATAATTTATCTGATAACTGAAGATCTGGAGCAGAGGTCCAGGGGGAGCATCAGTCTGACTGCTGATGATTGCACTGTTAGCATTATTCTGGTTATACTCATAATAATGAAATGATACATGGGTTCTTGTGTTGAACATTATGGATGAAGCCTGGTTGCTTTATGATGAAGAGCACTCGTTGTTGAGATGAAAGTCTTATAATTCAGAGATGAGGACAGATCATGCAGAGATTGTTGCTGATGACGTGCTGTCGAAGGTGCTCCAGATTGCAAGCTAAGGAAGAGCATTGGTTTAGGGGGAGCAGCAGGTTGAATACTAATGATTGCATTGTTGGCAATATGACTGCTTGTTCTTTGGTTTTTGTGATACTCATGCTCAAATGATGATGACTTGGTACATGATTTATTATGATGGATTTTTGAGCCCTGGTTGTTGATAAGTATCCTTTGTACTCACACATGGATGAGTTGGATGTCATTTGATTCAGAAATAAATCATGCAGAGTGTGTTACTATGGTTGAGAGATCTTTTGCCTACATATGTTACTTCATGTTAAATCTTGAAGATCATGATGATGTTGGACCACATGGATGATTGCTTGACACCTATGTGAAGATGTTGTTCTGATATGAGAATCTCTCTTGGAAAGATTGTATTGATGCTGCAAAGAATCTGAAGGCTTGGTTACTATTGTACTGATGCCACAACCGTTGGATGACGCTTGAAGACACAACTACACCATTCTATCTATCTGTGTCCAGGGAAGCATTCAAATGTCTCAGAAAGAAGCTGAACACTGTCTTTGCCTCACAGAGAATCAGATCTGGTTGAAATTTAGAAGATGTCTTGGGATACGCGGGTTTCCTGAAACACAGTCGCGTATGTACGCGAGTTCCTGCACAGAAAACCGCGTATGGTTGGTTGCTGACAATTTTTGGTTGGTTCAGCTCTCTTCAGCACAGCTGCAGTGCTGTTTGGTATCTCTGGTGGTGTTCCAGTTCTCATAAATCTGTTTCTAATGTTTTGATGAAGATGCCTTGATGATTTGTTGGTGAAAATATTCAGGATGCACAAACTAAGGGGGAGCCTTAGTCATATGAAAAGGATGCATGGATGCACAAATTCAGGGGGAGCATTAGCGTTGCTGAGTATAATGCATTGTTGGCATTATGATGGTTCTGTTATATGATCTCTCTTGAGGTCTTCTTGGTATTGGTCATGAAAATTCATATTTGTATTTTTGATGAAAAGGTCATGTTGAGACCCATGATGTAAAATCTGTAAAATTCAGTCATGTATGAACTTGTCAAATTTGTAAACCCACTTGGTTGGGTAGCTGAATTGAAATGTGTAAACCCACTTGGTTGGGTCCTTGAGTCTCATATGTAAATCCACTTGGTTGGATATTCGATGTAAGTATGAGTCTTTGGTGATAGGAAGAGTCATGTACTTTATTAAAAAATATGTTTGAACATTCAGCATGAACTCAGGGAGAGCTTGGCCACTTCAGCACATATCAGATCTGCAGAATGTTTCTTCCACATGAGGAGAAAAGGGGGAGAATGTTGGTTTTTGATCCACCCTTTGCCCTTGATGTCAAAGGGGGAGAGTGACATGGTGTTTGAATAAAGAGAAGATAATGATGTGACATATTTGGGAGAGTGACATGATATCTATCTGCTATGGTAACCAAACACCATCATGGTTGCCATCAAGTCCAAAGGGGGAGATTGTTGGAAATATGATGCAGAGTGTTGTCCTTGATGGCAACCCACGGAATGAAGATGAAGACATGCGACTGTTGACATGTGTTGTCCTTGATGGCAATCCACCTGATGAAGTTATGCTTGACTTGATGGACTTGTTAAATGATGTAAATCTGATGTTTGTTGACAATATGATGCTGAGTGTTGTCCTTGAAAGGCAACCCACTTGATGAAAATGATGACAAATTACTTGATGAAGTTGTGCTTGAGAGAATATGTTCCTGATGAAGGAAATATGATGTATCTACAGTGTGTACAGAAGGCAATGAAGAAAAGAATTCAGAATGTGCTCAAAGCATGATGAAAAGAGTATGTCTCTTTGTATACGCAGATATTCCTAGGTGAAGTCGCGTATGCACGCGGAAAAGAACGTGCCAAGTCGCGTATGGGCTAAAGCGCTCAAAAAGTACAAAACCAAGGGTAACCACCATGGTATTGACCCATTATATTGGGTAATGATCCGCCTAATTGACCCCGTCCAGGTAGTTTTGGGCTTATGGTATTGTTTTGGTCCATGGTATTGAAAAAGGGGCTCATGGTATTGAAAAAGGATAAACCTATATAAGGAGAAGAAATTCATTGTGCAAATCATGAGTGTGAGAGCAAGATGTCTGAGCTTGAATGAATACTTCTCTGTGAAGTATATCTGTATGGAAAGGGTAAAGGTTTGATGATAGATCTGAATCTATGAAGCACTTATGAAGAAATGATGAAGCAGGATCTTTAGATCTGAAATGTACTTGTATTTGCTAGATCTGTTTATGGAGTGATTAGATCTGTGATGAGGCGAACATCTAGGCGAACATCTGTCTGAAGCAAAGGGTTGAATCTGAGCTGAATGTCTGATCTGATGAAGTATGCTGCTCTGTAATGATTGAAGATCTATACGCTACTTCGCCGTGGAGGAAGCGCGTATATACGCAGCTTCGCTGAAGAAAAAGCACGTATGCGCAATAAAATATACACTGAGGTATACGCTGGTTTGTGTGGACGAAAGAGCGTATATACGCGACATCAGTAAAGGGAAAGCACGTATGCAAACTAGGGTTTGCTGAAGCATGGGGTATGAAATATCTGATCTGTTCTGCTGTGTTTCTACTATCTGATCTGTGTTGATATGTATCTGTTGGTGACGTATGTTTGTGCTTAAAAGTATGGAAAGGGTCCAGTATGAAAATATGATGAAATGTGGCCTGCAAGTGGTGTTCTATTGAAGTTGTTGGATTCAGTGTGAAAATTGATGAAACGTGGTCCAAGGTGGTGCTGAGGGTTGTAGCCTTCAGTCAGGGGGTTGTAGCTCCCTTCCAGGAGAGGCTGGTAAACGAGTCAGGGGGTCGTAGCTCCCTTCCAGGAGAGGCTGGTAAACGAGTCAGGGGGTTGGAGCTCCCTTCCAGAAGAGGCTGGTAAACGAGCGCAGGTGGGTGCCTGCGTGCTGGTAGGAGTCTGCACCAGCACATATGTTGTAAGATGTTTTCTCTATAATAAAATATTGAAGGGTGAGCAACTGCAGCGGTGGTTTTCTCCCGACTTGGGTTTCCACCTAAAAATCCTGGTGTTCATGTGTGATGCTTTGTGTGATGGTTTATTCTGTTCTTACTGCACATGTTTACTGTTTATTAAACATCTGATGAATGAATGATGGAATAATAGAAGTGAATATTTAATGACATATCTAGATCTCTGTGTATACGCTAGTTTCATAAAGGGGATTCGCGTATATATGCTAGTTTACTGAAGGAAAGTAGCGTATGGGTTTTAAGGAATGAAAAAGTAAAAATATTTGATTATGCAGTAAATACTGATTCACCCCTCTCGCATTTTCCCAACAAACAAGCGCCTCCAAATCGTAGTTTTAATAACACCGCTCATGCTCTTTTAATTTTCATGACTCATAGGCAACCAATTTAACCACTTGTGACATAATCACCCCAACTCATTCTTTGCATGCATCTGTGTATATCTCAAACTCTTTATTAGGATCCGCGACCCTTAATACCAGAGTTGTAGTCAATAATTCTTTCAGTATTTCAAAACTATCCTGACATTCCTTTGTCCATTTAAATATTTTTCCTTTCCTTTGTAAGGACGTAATTGGAAAAGAAATATTTAAAAAACCTTTAGTAAACTACCGATAATAACCAGCCAATCCCATGAAGGATCGAATGTCTGCCACGTTTTGAGGTACTTTCCATTCCATAATCGTCCTGAATTTTTCAGGGTCAACTGCAATACCTTCAGCACAAATAATATCACCAAGGTAATTTATTTCTTCCTTGAAGAAATCACACTTGCTGAACTTAACGTACATCTGGTGCTTTCTTAATGTTTCCAACACTATCTGTAGGTGTTCTTTGTGTTCCTCTGCATTCTTAGAATAAACTAAAATGTCATCAATAAATATTAACAAAACATTATCCAGATAGGGGTGAAATACTCCATGCATTAACCTCATAAATGTTGCTGGTGCATTAGTCAACTCGAAAGGTAGCACCACAAATTCATTGTGTTTGTACCTTGTATGAAAATAAGTTTTATGTATGTCTTCGTCCTTAATCCGGATCTGATGGTATCCTGACCTTAGATATATCTTTGAAAATAATGTTGCCCCCTTCACTTCATCAAACAGATCATTGATTCATGGTAGAGGATATCTGTTTTTAATAGTCAGTTTCTTTAGCTGGCGGTAATCCATGCACATTCACATGGTTCTGTCTTTCTTCTTTAAAAACAAGACAGGTGCTCCCCAAGGGGATACACTTGGTCGGATGTACCCTTTATCTAGTAATTCCTATAACTGCATATTTAATTCAGTTAATTTGGGTACACCCATTCGATACAATGCCCTTGAAATTGGTGATGCTTCAGGTATCATTTCAATGGTAAAATCTAGTCCCTTTTTGGTGGTAAGCTTGCTATTTCCTCTAGAATTACATCCATAAACTCTGGCGCTATTGGTATATTTTCATGTATTGGAGCCTTTTGTTTAGAATTGGTAAGGCCCACTTATATGAAATATAACTGGCATCCCTTCCTCATGCACTTGCCCATTTGAGATGTTGTGATTGGACACAGCTATAAAGGTTTCTTTATGCCTTGAATTTCTTGGCAGGTTCCATCATGCATTTGTAGTAGATGATATTTTCTTTACAGTCTACTAACATCCAGTGTTTCTCCAACCAGTCCATGCCAAGTAGCACATCATAAGAACTCAAAGGTAATATATTCAGATCCACGGTTAGCTAATGTTCACTAATTTTTAGTGCACAATTTGATATTTTGGCACTAACTTTCCTCTTAGCTCCAGTGACTAACTCTACCAGCGATGGGATTTTGGATTTTTGACTTTGCAATTTACAAATTTCTACTACTTTGGGACTTACATAGCTTAAAATTGCACCTTTTTCTACCAAAATAGAAATAGGTTGAGATAGAAATTTACCTTTTAGTTCTATCGTTGTCCGCCGGTAGTGCGTTTTCTAGTCTTCCAGTGCTACATTAATTCTGGGTATGTTTCTGGTGAAATCCCCCACTGTTGAGGCTTCCTGTAACTTGGTAACTGGCTCACTCCTACTTCACTGTGGACAGTTTATGTAGTAATGTGCCTCACCACATCCCCAACATAGTAAAGGTGGCTTCTATTTCTGGGCTTGTTCTGGTTTTCTAGAAGCTTCTGTGGATTTATCTTTTATAGGCCATCCTATTCTTTGATGATTCCTTCCAAAATATTTTCTAACTGAGCTTCTGGAAGCACTTTTGAAATTTCTGGTTCTGTTTCTCTTAAAACAAATACTGCCCTTATGCCCTTTTTTTTCTTTCCAATATTTACCCTGTTCACATTTTGCTTTAGCTTGTTGGTAACACATTCTGGCCTTTCTGATTGTCTCGTCCATAGTCTTATGATTCACAAACTCAATAAGTTCTTTCATACGAGTTAGAAAACTACTCAAGTATCACTATACTTTAGCCTTTTCATATCTTAAATAGGGAACATAACAAAGTAAGGAAGTAAAATTAATGATGTACTCATCCATCATCATTTGTCCCAACATAAAATCATGGAACTCTATAGATTTTTGTTCATAGAAGTGTTCAGTTAAGTATTTATATTTAAAATACTGTTGGAAAAAGTCCCAGGTCACATCCTGGTCTTCTATACTATGGACATTTTTCACCTCCTCCCACCATAATGTGGCGTTTTCCCTTAACTGATAAATAGCCAATCTGGCTGTAATATTACCGTTGTATTCATATACTTGAAAATATGTGTTCATGTTTATCAACGATGCCTCAGCCACTTCCTCTTCTACTCCATCAAATGTAAGAGGCTTTATTTTTCGAAATTGACCTTGTAGCTCCACTTTCTGTCTCTCAACCTCTTTCTAATCTGATACATTATATGATTGAGCTTCATTACAGTTTTTATGTCTGTTACTATGTTGAAAATGACTTCTTTCCATCCTGTTAGTGTCATGGTCTCTTATATGTTGCTCATTTCCATCATGAAACTCTCTATCAGTACTTGGCTTCTCATTTCCTTGATTTTCTTTGTCTGAGAGGCTTTTTAATATCCTCTCCTGTTCTTGCATCAAACGCGCATTATCATTTCGCACCCTCTCCATTTCTTCTTGTAGCTTTTGTATTGTAGTTAGCAGAATGTTGGTTTGGTGTTGTTGTTCCTGCAACTATATATTTATTTGCTGGTGCTGATCCACACTCAGCTATACCCACATCTCTGGATTCACTTTTGGTCGAGGTTGTTGTTCCCCAAGATTCTGAGGTGGCTGCTGCGTTTGACCTAGTCTCATATTGTCTTGTGTTATAATTCTCTTTTTTATCTCTCTCTGTGCATCAGTTATACACAGTTTAAAAACGTTAGTTGACCCATAGGGTCCCAGCATTACAACACTGCTCTGATACCACTTGTAACACCCACTGATGTAGTCATAAAAAAAATAAAATAACTTTTAACTACACCATTATCATGAAATGACTAGACATTACTTATAAACAAATTCTGAACATAAATTCGAGCTTTAAAAATAAAATCATAAAACATGTCTATTACACAGTAATAACATAACATTTGCAAAATGTAACCATACTCTTATTTCTACTGGTTTCATTACATTAATCCACAAATATTACTAAGTTGTACATTTGGATTTTCTCCGCTATTCGATACATCGAACAACTGTTAAGCATTTAATTCATGACTGTAATTGTATTTAATACTCATCGACTTTCTAAGCATTATCAATTAAATCTAATGGCACGGTGGCACTGTTTGGTTACGACATATGTGATACTTAATTGAAATATCTACTCGCATAATATATCTCATTTATGAATTGCACTTGTCAAATCTACCGCAGTAGATCCATCTAGTCTCGATCCAACGACAATAGAGGTCTATGGTTTGGTGCTAATGACCATACCCCGTTAACTAATTTCTTTTGTCATTTTCGGCATTTCACCAAAAATCTCCGATGCATGCGCCTTCAGCGACCGCTTCAGCTCTCGACAAGAGAGGTAGCCATAGATTTCCTGTCTATATTTTCCATAGATGGCGTCGATGGCCACAGAAATAAACTTTGTTGAGTTCTTCTTCTAGTTCGTGATGTTTTTCGGCTTTCTTAAGGTATGTCACTATCTGGCGCCATGGTTTTCCCTTTTAATGATTATGACTTACAGTTGAACTTAAAGGTTTACCTTAATCTTCCTGCATTGTGTCTTCATAATTTGCTTCTTCGTTATCCCTTAGATTTAAAAACTAGACTTATTATTTATGTTATGGTGCCGAGTTCACAGTATGGCAAACACGGTCTTTGTGGAATAAAGTTCGATGCATTCCATTTCACCTCCACCCACAGCACGAAGAAATAAAAAGGTAAATACACTTTTTTTTATATGTATATATGCAAATGACGGTTTTTAAGGTTATTTGATTCTAAAAATTTCCATTAACACTTACCCATATACTCTTATAATGATGTCGTTACAGGTTTCGCTCTCTTTCCATTCTCGGCGGGAATTAATTAGGTAAGATGAGAATTGTTTCCAAAAGACCTAGGGTTCTTCTTTCCAGAAACTCTTGGTTAAAATATCAATGTTTTTACTCATGCCCTTTTATTTGTTTTCATAGGTAAATGGTTTGAAATACTTTTGGAAAATGGGTACTTGCTCCATCAAATTCCTCTTAAGAGAATCTTCTCTTTGCATTGAAACAGGTACCATTCTCCGCATTTTGAGTCGGTTGCTCGAACTTCTCAGGGGACTTAGTTCTCGACATAATTTCCCATTGAACTCGGACTCTACAAATGTAATAAACACAACTTGCTACATAATGCAAGATTTTTCTACATGTAATAGTACACTATTGGACTATGTAATATGTTTCGTTTTCTTGAAAAGAAAATTCAATATGCAACTTTATAGATTTTGGAGGTTCTCTCCTCACTATAATTAGACTCGGTTTCTAGTTTGAATTAAACTATGCAATTCGTGACCGTTTATGGAATATTAATATAAGTTCTATAATTATTAGAACAATGAATGTATTCTACGAATTACTTCTATATTTTTTCCACAGAGAATCTGTCTTAATGTCCTATTTTTTTTAGAAGTTAATTTTATTTTATTCTCTGAGAGTATAGTTCTGGGTAATGTATATATTTGTTTTTTTAAATTTACATAATGAGAGTCTTAATACTTGTCATTCTAGCCGAAATTATCTTTTTGAGTATTCCTCAATACATACTTTACATATTTCTGATCTCGATCTGTACTGTATAATTTAAGGCATTTTAAATAGCTAAATTTCCATTTACAATTTTCTTTTCTCTGCTATCTTTATACAACTTTAGGGGTCGACCAGATGGACTCAATTAATTCCATGTATAGTCTATGGATTGGAACAAGCATTTTGGAATTCCAGAACATGAGAGTTCTAGAATTCGGTAAAGCTTCTTATAATTGTCTGTGTCTTCTAGTTTTCTATCTAATTAGTTACTTATGGTAAACTTAGTTACCGAAATATTCATGCCATGTTTAAGTAAGTCACTATACAACATGCTAGCCTACTTCTTTTGTCACATAGTAACTCTTTACTTTATATATATAAGAATAAAAGAAAAGAGATTTCAACAGTTATGCAGTAACCCCTTTTTCTTTTCAAGTTGAATGTCCTTTCTTTAAATTCTTTCTTAAAACAATATTCTTCTGGAATCTACTATACTGAAATAACTCTACTTTCATGTGATATTAAATAACTAGAGTCTACTTCTCGAAGTAACAACAAAACCTTCATTATTCTGAAAATTATCTAACCAGAGTCTACATCCCTAAAATGACAATATAATTTTACTTATCTTGATTGACTGTAGTTGTCCTCCCTACTGTGGATGAGGAAATTAAGTCTTAACCCCCCCTTCCCCCCTCGTGCTCCAAATCTTGAACCAAGTAGAAGAAAATAGTGTACGAAAGAGATATCGAGACTCCGGTCCAATCCACCTTCCAGAAAGTGCAGAATAGCTAAGAGTTCTTCCACTGGTTCTACTAGCTCGAAAAAATACAACTCTCTCTCATTCTTCACTTCATCACACATAATTGAGAACCCCTCTTCCTCACAGGAATGTTGCTTTTATGCCTAAGGAAGACTAACTAACCAAACTGTTTTCATTCAACTACTTCTCAGTTGAAATAAATATTTTACCATTAATAGTTCACTCTATGAAACCAATTTAATTAATCAAATTTAATTTATGTTCATATTGTATTATTTTCAAAATAATAATAAGAATTTTTTTAAAGTCTTACCAAATAACTTAACAAGCCTTTAACATTTAAACTAGTGGTTACAATATATAAAGCGATGGCTTATGAATTTTAATTTTAACGTGGAATTTTCCAAAAATGGCTGTTATATGTGAAATCCCTTAGTTTCGCTTTAAATTACCGGAGAGATGTTTTTCTTCATTTCTTCAGCAAATATTTAGGACGTTTGTCACCTTTACACTAAACTTAATATTTACATTTGAATACGCTAGTTTAATTAAAAACCTTATGCATCAAATTGTTTCGAACACTACTAAAAAAATTTAAAGAAATAACAAAATACAACTTTTAGGAATATTTCTTCTGTGATCCATAAAAAAAAATCTTTCGGTAAAAATCACATCCAAATGAATTTGGTCAAAAAGAAAGATGTGTTTCGAACCAGCAGTGTAGTTCATCATGAGGACTTGATGAAAAATCGATCGAGGCAATTAAATAGATACTGAAAAAATTCATTTGGATGTGATTTTTGAAAGTTTTTTTCACAAAAAATACAACTTTCTAGTAGACTTAATACAATGAAGCTGATCATATAGTAAGTAAGAAAATACAGCTTTCTATTAAACAATGATAGTGTGGAAACTTCTTACCAAGAGTACCATCTAACAATCCTGCAACCCTCTACGTCAAAAAATAGTAAATCCACTTATTGGAAGGAGTTCTCTACCATCAAAGAACCATTGGGTCGCACATGATAATGAAGAGAAATAGGTTCAACAAATGCCTTTGTCTCAGATTTGGTCCATTGGGTTGAAAACATTGATACAATTATGATCAAATCCATGTTTTAAGGTTTTTTTAATAGAGCAAGAAAAAGTATAAAATAGAATACTTTAAAATTGGAAAGGTAATTAAATTTATAATATATAGTTAATATTCTAATGTGATTTAACGATATTTTATAATATAAATCAGTTAATATTGTAATGTGATATAACCATATAAATAAATTATAAGCTAATTTAATATATATATATATATATAACTAAATTGATGAGATAATAAATGTAATTAATAATTATAATATAATTTTTTTATCTTATATATGTGTATTAAAGTGATTTAATGTTTTAAATTTATAAGCATATGCTTTTAAACTTATATGTAATTAGGTTTAAAAAGGAAAAAAAAATATTTAACTAAAAAACCATTTTACTATTTCCAATTTTAAATAATTTTTAAGAAATATTAAAATTGTACATAAAAAAATATTAATTTATATTAATTTTCAAATTATTAAACAAGAAGAGAATTAATAGAATTTTAAAATTTGAGGAAATCTTTGTTTAAGTCAATTATTAATACTATTTTTATATACAAAACACACACTCACACTCACACTCACTAACCACATATTCTATGTTGAATACACTCACACCCACCAAGCACATATCAATTCTATGTTGAAAATGAAAGAAGTTACACATTTTTTTCTACATCATTGAAATGTCTTAACAATAAGAATTTTGTTACTTTCACAATATATATATATACCAAACTACTCAATACATCATTTAAATGTTTTAACTATAACCTTTTTTTAATCTTCAGGTACCTTATATACATATATATTTGTAAACTTACATACATATATACCCATATAAATAGACACATATTTAAAATAAAGTCATTTCCTTTATATAATAATTTTTTATAGAATTAATCTCATTGTCTGCTAAGTATCATAGTGAGTTTAGATTCTATTCAATTAGTTCAGTTTTAGTTGGGATTTTCTCCAGTTATTTATTGTTGTTTGTTTCCTTGTCTCCTATATACTTTATTTAACTGTTATTGAATTATTAGAAGAGTTTTTCG
>CM076577.1:1427438520-1427509170 GCA_034641835.2 Pinus albicaulis
AAGCTACCAATCAAGTTAAACCTTTCAAATGTAGTTCCTAGGTAAAACTGTATATAAAAAAAATAAAAAATAAAAAATAAAAAAAATTGAAAGACATTACACTATCCTACTCTACCATGCTCTTGGTGCTTGTTTCAGTCCATATAGAGCTTTCTTCAATCTGCAAACTTTGTGCTCTTAACCTTCTTTCTCATAGCCCAGAGGTTGTTCAACATAAACCTATTCCATCAATACTCCATTTAGGAATGCTGATTTCACATCCATTTGGTAAAATTTCCACTTGTGTTGTGCTGCTATGGACAACACTGCTCTTATTGTTTCCATTCTTGCAATCGGTGCAAATGTTTCCTCATAGTCTATTCCTTGTTGCTGCTTGTAGCCTTTGAGAACAAGTCTAGCCTTGTGCCTTTCAATATTACCTTCAGCATTGATTTTGATTTTATAAACCCATTTCACTCCAATGATTTCCTTGCCTTTTGGGAGATCAAATAGTTCCCATGTTTTATTTTTCTCTATGGAATTCATTTCTTCATCCATAGCATCTATCCATTTCTTATCTTTCACTGCTTCTTCAAAATGAATAGGATCTTATACATGAAAATATAATGCAAATAAAGAGTTCATACCTTCATTTGCTACCACTTGCTCATAAATCTCATTCAAATTTCTGAATCTGGTTCCTCTTTCACTTGTTGAACTTGTGCTTGTAGAAACACTCAAATCAACTCCTTGTGGTGTGCTTAGCGAAGTACTAACATCACTTCTCAAGGGTGTTCTCATTCCAAATTTTGGTGTCCCTTGTTGTCCTTCTATTGGTGGAGGTGATGCTGCTAATGAGGGATTTATTTCAGATATTTCTTCCTCATTATCATCATGAGACAAAAAGCTTTTAACATTCCCTGTTTTCTCAATGCTTCCATGCCAAGCTTCTTCCTCAATGAACTACACATCTCTGCTTATAACAAAATTCTTGGTGGATGGGTTATACAACATGTATGCC
The DNA here is from genome assembly GCA_034641835.2 of Pinus albicaulis. NCBI lineage: Eukaryota > Viridiplantae > Streptophyta > Pinopsida > Pinales > Pinaceae > Pinus > Pinus albicaulis. The sequence goes on from CM076577.1 coordinate 1,427,439,521, forward strand.
TTGGATTATTCACTATATCCAATAAATATGCACTTCTCCCCGTTAGTGTTCAACTTCTTCCTTAGCTGATCTGGAATGCGTACATAAGCCACACAACCAAAAACTCTCATGTGGGTGACATCTTGTTTTATGCCACTCCATGCTTCTTCTGGAACTCTATTCATTACAACTTTGGTTGGGAATCTATTCAATATGTATGCCACACAATGTACACCTTCACCCCAATATTCATTTGGAAAATGTTTTTCCTTCATCATACATCTTACCATGTCCATGATGGTTCTATTTTTCCTTTTAGCAACTCCATTTTGCTGTGGTGTATACATTGCTGTAAATTGTTTGTGTATGCCATTTTATCTACAAAAAAACAGAAATTCTCTTGAGATATACTCACCTCCTCTATCAGTTCTTAAAAATTTTATATGCTACCCACTTTTTTTCTCTACAAGAGCCTTAAAGTGGCAGAATTTCTCGAACACTTCACTTTTATATTTCAAGAAATACACCCAACTTTTTCTTGTGTAATCATGAATAAAAGTCAACATATAATGGTTGCTTGCTAGTGATGGTGTTTACATTGGTCCACACAAATCTGAATGGACAATTTGTAAGGGTGGTTTTGCCCTTATGCTCTTTCCTGATGGAAATTTTCTCTATGTTGTTTTCCCAAGATGCAGCGTTCACATAGGCTGTCTAGTTTCTCAATCAATGGCAATCCCTTTACCACTCCTTTCCCATGCAACAAATTCAGACCTCCAAAGTTGATATGTCCAAATCTCAAATGCCATAACCAGTTTTCATCTTTTGCTTCTCATTGGAATGTCCCGTGTCGCTACTGCCATTTCAGCTTCTTTCTTCAAATCTGCTCTCATCTTGAGAGGGAAAATTTTGTTCCTTGTCATCTTCACTTGTGCAATGTATTGCTTTCTTGGTGGTTTATACATGATGGTGTATACATCATCTTCAAAGAAAATATTGCACCCCTGTTGGATGAGTTGTCCAACACTCAAGAGGTTACACTTCATACCAGGCACATAATAAACATCTGATATGGATCTTCCTTCTCCTTTCTTTGTAAAAACACTTACTCTGCCTTTTCCCATGATAGAGACCTACTGTCTGTCCCCAATGTTACTTCAGACTTTACATTTTCATCTAACATGGAAAACATGGAAATGTCTCCAGTCATATGGTTGCTACATCCTGAATCTAGAAACCATATATCTTCATTCTTCTCTTTAGCCATATTACATTCTAAAAATAGCTTTTCTTGACTCATATTTTCTTTAGTAAAATTAGCACTCGGTCTATTACCCATGTCACTCTGTTTATTCCTAAATTCATTGGCATAATGGCCATACTTCTTACAGTAATGACATTGGACTTGGGATTTATCATACCTTTGTCCATGTGCTTGATTTTTCCCTCCTTGTTGGCTGCTCCCTTGACCTTGGTTCTGATTTTTATTGCTACCCCTTCAATGAGTATTTTCAGGGCTGCTTCTTCCTCCTTTGTTTTGGCTTCTGCCCCTTCCTTTTCCTTTGTAGTTTACTCTGCCTTGGCCTCTTCCTCTTCCAAAGGACATTTGGGTCTTAAAGGCATGCTCAAAGATGATTTTGTTTTTCTACCCATTATTTGTTCATGTGTCATCGGTGATTCATGTATCTCATCAACTGTAAACTTTGAGAGATCCTTTGTCTCTCCAATGGTTGTGACTATCACATCAAATCTTGAGGGTAAGCTGCTCAAGAATTTCTCTACTATTCTTCTTTCTTCCACTATCTCTCCATGAGATCTCATTTGGGTAACCAACCCAATCAGTAGAGTAAAAAATGAGTCTATTTTATTAGACTCCATGCAAATAACTTCAAAATCCCTTCTCATTAATTGAAGCTTTGCAGTCTTCAACTTCTCCATACCTTGGTAGGCTATCTAGAGGGTATCTCATGCATCCTTGGACCTCTTGGCTGTTGCTATCCTTGGTAACACACTTTCATGCACTGCTTGATAGAGATAGAAGAGGGATTTTGAGTCCTTCTTCCTACTGCTCTTCAGAAAATCCTTCTCTGCTTGTGTTAAGGCATTGAAATCATTTTGATCCGCTGGTTCTTCTAGACTATCTTCAACAAGCTCCCATAAGTCTTGAGAGGAAAACAGGGCTCTCATGGTGATTGACCAATATTAATAGTTCTTCCCATTGAACGATGGGAGTTGAGTATTTCCAATATTCGTGCTTGTGCTGGCTCCTGCCATGGCTAGCACACTCAACTATGCTTTAAACTTGACTGTGTTTTTAAACAACTTGTCTCACTGCTTAAGATACTAACTCTGTCTTTTAAAAGAGTTCTCTGGACTACACTTTTTAAACACAAAACAAAAAACTCTGTTTTGTAAATACCTCTTCTTTGTTGAGCGTTCACACTACTAGTGAAAAGCTGCAACAACACCTTCCTTCAACTTCTTTCACAAACTTCAAAGAGCCTGGACTAGCTCTGATACCATGCTGGAATTTATGAGTATTACAAAACACATATAGGAACAAAAATTCCCCAACTTCAACAAAAAGATTAATGGAGACAATGTTGGACAGAGATGAAGGAAAAAAACTTTCTTTCATTAAAACTTAAAAAAAAACTATTACAGAGATGCCACATAACTATTTTTTTGGCATTTTAGAAAAATTACAAGCTACTATACAACACAGCGTCAAAAATTGCTCTCTGTCTCTTTTAAAATTCTTCCTTGAGGCTTTATTTCAAAAAAAAAATTACACAGTCACTGCATATAAAAATGATCTCTCTCTATTCTTTTATACAATGTCTCACTCTATTTTTCAACACTCTTTCAGTTTTACCTCTACTGGCTTTTTCAATAATACATAGAGTCATAAAAAATTTCCTTCAGGCCTTTCTCTCTTGTATATATGAAATGAAAAACTATTAAAAAAAATTAAAAACAATTTAACTTTATATATATTATAAACCTCATAAGTTTATAATATATATATTATAACTCAAATGTATATATATGTTATAACCAACGTTTACAATTTTGACCCAAAGAATTAAAAAAAAAAAAATTTGTCGTGACTTGTTGTGACCTCTTAATAAAAAAAAACATGTTAATACTTTTAATCAAGGTTTGAAACCTTTATCGCAGATTTAAAAACATGAAATTAAAACCCTTTGCATAAACTATCACATCCATTTATGAAATGGATGACTTGTGCGATCGGCTCCCCAATGCGGTGGATGACTTAATGCTTTGCGCATGTGATATGCGATGTTGGCAATATCACATCGCAAATGAAACAACAAAAAACTTGTGATGGTGCCGAAAAATGATGCGATATGCAAAACTGTGAAATTTTGATGTGCGTTCTCCATTCCGTGGTTGGTGGTGTTTAACGGTGTAGATGAAAAAGTTTTAAATGTTGGTGATTGCTTGGATTCAAACCAGATTTTCACTATGAACATGGCTATGGCCATTAACCAAAAGTGTTAGCTTGCAGAGTGTTATTGAATGTGGATATGAAGTGCAAGAAACAATAACAAAATTAAATCGATGTTGTTGTTCTCTTCGTCCTTCTGCACAGCTTGCATTGTCGCAGTTTAATTTAAGAATTCAACAAGAAGGAAGCTCTTTAGAATGGAATATATAAAACGCCAACCAGCACAGTTGAGGCGAAGAAGGAAGCTGGGTAGAATGCAACCCTTGTAATAGAAAACATGTAGAGCAACATGCAGACAGCAAGCAAGCACCATGCAAACACCACAATAAGCACCATGCAGACACCACTTGGCACTTATGAGTGTGGACTATTAGAGAGTTTGGTATTTTTTATAATAGAAGCATAACATTTTATACTAATTTAATCCTTAACTGTTCCTCACATCATTTTGTCATTTTCAAAATATTTTCAAAATGTGAAAGGAACTTATCAATATCACCTATTATTGCCTCCTCCTTGCCTTGGGAAGAGGTCAAAACTGCAAAATATCATTTACAGAGATTTAATTGAGCATATACTTATAAAAAAAATGTGCAAAGACTAAAAAAAAGGTAATTTTATTAATACTAACGTACACTAATTGATTAGTGTAGTCCCATGCCATAAGACAGAAACGACTAATAAGAAATATATCTTGTACTTCTGTAGTTGTGTAAGAGATTCTTGGATAATATTTTCATCCATCTTGGAAATAATGTCACTTATGAATTGTTGGAATTTAATTCCATCTGCCTGCACAGAATAACAGGACGACAGATTAATTGTGATGGGAATGAAGAGACAATAGAAGCGGCGACATCAATTATGATCTAAGGAGTTTGAAGAATGCTGACAGCAATCTCCAGATTTGCACTTCACGCAACTGCAAACCTATCAATAACACCCATCATCTTAAATTATCCACCAACCATATTCATTACTCAGCCAACAACATTCCGGGAGGACATCCAAGCTTGAGTAGAAAAGGGGAAGGCAATCCCCGGAGGAGGTGACGTCACTCATATCTGAACCTAGCTCTTTACCAACCAAAGAAATTCTGGAAAATATGAAGAGAAGAAGGTTTTTAACCTTAGAAAAAAGTTTTTGATTTAATTTTATTTTCCCACATTACGTTTTAAGATTTCAACTTTGGGTTAACGTTTTATTTTGCCATGGTACTTTTGCTTTTAGCTTTGGTTATATATATTATAAATATGAAATATTTATAATATATATATTTTGTAATGTTCTGATATATATATATATCTATATATATATATATATATATATATATATATATATATATATATATATATATATATATATATATATATATATATATATATATATATGTATGTATATCTGTGTGTGTGTGTGTGTGTGTGTGTGTGTGTCGTGAGCACATTGTAAAGTCTATCCATTGCATTGTAATTTGCCCAAAGGGTGAAAAAGACAAAGAGGATTGTGTGAGTGTTGGCATGTGTTGTCCTTGATGGCAACCTACTTGATGAAGTTGTTCTTGATGGAAACCTGTTTATCTGATGAGTTTTCTTCCTTAATGGAAACTGACTTGATGAGTTGTCTTTGGATGGCAACCTACTTGATGAAGTTGTTCTTGATAGAAACCTGCTTGATGAGTTGCCTATGATAAGAAACCTATGTGTTAAATATGTAAGAAAGATGTATCTTGTGTTAAATAAGGAAGGATGATGTATCTATAGATCAGCTCAGAAGTAATAGAAGAAAGGAATTCCAGTAAGTGCCAGCGAAATGATAAATATGACATGTCACAAAGCATACGCGGGTTTATAAAGGTGAAGTAGCGTATGTACGCGGAAAAGTACGTACCAGTAGCGTATGCCTATTTGTGCTCTAAATTCATAAAACCAAGGGAATTTACCATGGTATTGGCCCATTGTATTGAGCGTTGGAATATCTATTTGATCCCGTCCAGGAATACCATTAGTAGTAGTGTGGTTTTGACTCATGGTATTGACAAAGGCTAAATCTATTTAAGGAGAAGAAGATCATAGTGCAAGGTCTGCATAAGTCTAGGTTTTAATGAATGCTTCACTCTGAAGTATATCTGAATGGAATGGGTAACAGTTTGCTGATAGATTTGAATTCATAATGAACCTATGAAGAAAATGATGAAGAGGGATCTCTAGATCTGAAATGTATATGTATTTTCTAGATCTGTTTATGGAATGTTTAGATCTGAGATGAGGCGAAATACTTTTTGAAGTAAAGGATGAAATCTAAGGTGTTTATCTGATCTGGAGAGCTGCACAGTCCTCAAAAGTTACAAATGTATACGCAGGTTTTCCTCAGTAAAAGCGCGTGTATACGCGGGTCTGATTAAAGAAAAGTGCATATGGGCAGATAGGGTTTTCTGAAGAATGCATAGAAGTATACGCAGTTTGGTGTGCATGAAAGCACATACATACGCAGGTTCAGTGAAGTAAAAGCGCGTATAGAATCTAGGGTTTGCTGAAGTAAGTGGAATGAAATGTCTGATCTGTTTTGCTGTTTTACTGTTATCTGTCAATGATGTATTCATACAGAACTAGGTTGTTTGAATGATGATTATGTTAATTGAAGATCAAGTCATTGGTTGATTGCTTTATGATTCAATGAATGAATTGATAGGGTTATAAGTTTTATTTTGATGAATGTTGAGCTTAAATGTGTGAAGTGGGTCTAGACTGAAAATATGATGAAAATTGGCCTACAATTTGTGTTGTATGGAAGCTGTTGGATCCAGTATGAAAATTGATGAAACGTGGTCCATGGTGGTGCTGAGGGTCGAAGCCTTGAGTGAGGGCATTGTAGCTCCCTTCCAATGGTAGCTGGTAAACAAGAGCAGGGGGTAGTAGCTCCCTTCCAGGAGAGGCCGGTAAACGAGAGCAAGAGGTAGTAGCTCCCTTCCAGGAGAGGCTGGTAAACAAGAGCAGGGGGTTGTAGCTCCCTTCCAGGAGAGGCTGGTAAACGAGAGTAGGTTGTAGCCTTCTACAAGTGGGTGCCTGCATGCTGGTACGAGTCTGCGCCAGTACATGGTTGTAAGATGTTTTCTTTATAATAAAAATATTGAAGATAAATATGACGACAACGGTGGTTTTCTCCTGACTTGGGTTTCCACCTTAAATCCTAGTGTTCATGTGTGTTGCTTATGTGTGATGGTTTATTCTGTTATTACTGCACATGCTTACTGCTAACTAAACATCTGATGAATGAATGATTCATAGATCTAAGTAAAGAACTAAATGCATAATAAGATATCTGTATATACACGAGTTTTATGAAGGTTATCCACATGTATACGCGAGTTGTGTTCAGTAAAGTAGCATATGGGTTTTAGAGAAAGAAAAATTAAAAAGTTTTGTGTATGCTCTAAATACTTATTCACCCCCCCCCCCCCCCCTCTCAGTATTTTTCCCAACAATTGTTATCAGATCAGGTCCTTCTGCAGAATCTTGATCGCTTGAAGGAGATCTGTCACAATGGGAATGAAGCCAAAGAAGAAGGCTACTCAAAAGGAGATATCTCAGAAAACATGTGCAGCAGAAAATGAAGAAGATAAAACAGGTACTGATTGTTTTTCTCGTGATTCACTTTCTTGTGCATGCAATGCTGAAGATAGTGAAAGTAATGTTATGGATCTAGAAGAAGCTCTCAAGAGTAAAGTTGAAGAACAACAAAGATTATCTAATAAGCAAGAATCTATCTACAAAGAAATGATCTCTAGAATGAAAGAACAGATAGAAATGTATCAAAGACAGTAGGACAAAGTAACCAATCAAAGTGAAAGACTTGAAGCAGAAATCATCTCCCTCAAAGAAGATCTGGAAAAATCAAATAAGAAGAATGAAGAACTTTTACAAAATTTTGAAGAACAAGAAAATGAGTTGAAGGAAGATATTTTAAATTTGAATGATCAAATAGAAGAAGGAAGAAGGAAAGAAGAAAGCATGAAGAAGCAATGCCAAAGTTTGGAGGTTGAGGTAAATATTTTGAAAGGTAAATTAGAAGAAAAAGATAAACTCTTGAGGTTTCAAGATAGTACTAAGATTCTGGACAATATTCTTAGTAGTCAAAGGTCTCCCTCTATTAAATTTGGTCTTGGTTTTCATGAAACTGTTAAAGGAGAATCTGGTTCACAAGGAAGTGCTAAAGATTCAAAGAATATCAATGCAAAACCTGAAGTGTTGGAAGAAACAAAAGGTAAACCGACAATCATGAACTCTCAAAAGAAATCCTTCCCTCCTAACTATAGAAGCATCAATAATGTTGAATGCTTTAAATTTCATAATTATGGGAATGTTGCAGCCAATTGTAGAAGTAGAATGTTTCAGTCACATAAAAACTGATTCTACACAGAAAGGTACTCTGGTTTCTTCAAGGGATATTGTTTTTCATGTAGCAAGTATGGTCATAAAGCAGCTGATTCCAATAGAAGTAAGAATTATGCTTACTTTTCTGTTCATGCAAGATTTTATGCCTGTAACAACTATGGACATGTAGAAAAAAAATGCAAGATGAACAGATCTGAGAAATTTTATAATTTCCAGCACACAATAAGAAACTTCAAGCAAAGCTAGAAAATGAAGGAGGACCAGTCAAAAACATAGGGGATAATAATCCTACTGCAGTCATCCGATTCTAAATCCTACTTCTCATAATGACTGTAGGAGTGATGTGAGATACATTATAGGGATTAGTAATGTATCATCACAGGGGGAGCATTGTATGGTGATTCCCATGGTTGGTTTGGTAATTCTGGTTGTATTTATTTCTGACAGTGCATCTGATGTCACAAGAAAAGACAGGTACAGGTGGTACAAATTCAGGGGGCATAATTCCTACACATGTTATATCATGATTATGAAATAAATAAATCATGAAGATCTTGATGATAAAATATCACGCGAATGATTTCTTGATACATATTGTCTATTGAAGAAGATTATTCTAGTATGATAATTCCTCTTGAAGAATGTGTTGATGCTGCAAAGAGCATGAAGGCTTGGTTACTGATGTGCTTATGCTACAACTGTTGGATGACACTTGAAAACATAGCTACATTTTCCTATCTATCTTCTCTCATATATTCTGGAGAAGCATTCAAATATCTCAGACAGAAGCTGGGAATAGTCTCTGCCATACAGAAGATCATATATGCTTAAATACAGAAGATTAAATTGGATACGCAGGTTTTCTGAAACAAAGTTGCGTATATACGTGAGTTTATACATAGACAAACACGTATGGGTGTGTGCTGACAAATTTTTAGGGTCAGCATTCTTCAGCATAGCTGTGGTGCTATTGGGTATCTATGGTGACGTTTCAGCTCTCATATTTCTATTTCATTCTCTGATATCTAATGAAGATGCATTGGTGATTTGCTGTTGAAAGGGTTCAGGATTCACAAGCTAAGGGGGAGCATTGTTCATATGGAAAGTAATGCATTGTTGGCATTATGATGGTTCTGAAATATGATCTCTCTCTTGAGGTATTTTTGGTATTGGTCATAAAAAGTCATATTTGTAATATGATGAAAAGGTCATGTTGAGACCTATGATGTAAAATTGTAATATTCAGTCATGTAAGGACTTGATCAAATTTGTAAACCCACTTGGTTGGGTAGTTGAGTCAAAATGTGTAAACCCACTTGGTTGGGTACTTGAGTCACATATGTAAATCCACTTGGTTGGATAATTGATGTAAGTATGAGTCCTTGGTGATAGGAAAGGTCATAGAGTCATGCAGTTCATTGAAAAATATGTTTTCAGCATTAAATCAAGGGGAGCATGGTAACTTCAGTGCACATCAGATCTACAAAGCTCTTCTTTCTACAAGAGAAGAAAAACCTTGTTTTGGCTTTGATCCACCCTTTTCCCTTGATGTCAAAGGGGGAGAGTAACATGGTGTTTGAATAGGGGGAGAGTATCATGGTGTTTGCATAATGGTTATAATCAATGTATCTATCTGTTGTGGTGATCAAACACCATCATGGTTGCCATCAAGTCCAAAGGGGGAGATTGTTGGCATGTGTTGTCCTTGATGGCAACCTACTTGATGAAATAATATTGTTGGCAATATGATGCAATGTGTTGTATTTGATGGCAACCTACTAGATGAAGTTGTCCTTAATGGAAACTGACTTGATGAGTTGTCTTTGGATGGAAACCTACTTGATGAATTTGTTCTTGATGGAAACCTGCTTATCTGATGAGATGTCTTCCTTAATGGAAACTGACTTGATGAGTTGTCTTTGTATGGCAACCTACTTGATGAAGTTGTTCTTGATAGAAACTTGCTTGATGAGTTGCCTATGATAAGAAACCTATGTGTTAAATATGTAAGGAAGATGTATCTTGTGTTAAATAAGGAAGGATGATGTATCTACAAATCAACTCAAAAGTAACAGAAGAAAGGAATTCCAGTAAATGCCAGAGAAATTATAAATATGACATGTCACAAAGCATACGCGGGTTTGTAAAGGCGAAGTAGCGTATGTACGCGGAAAAGTACGTACCAAGTAGCGTATGCCTATTTGCGCTCTAAATTCATAAAACCAGGGGAATTTACCATGGTCATGGCCCATTGTATTGAGCGCTGGAATATCTATTTGATCCCATCCAGGAATACCATTAGTAGTAGTGTGGTTTTGACTCATGGTATTGACAAAGGCTAAATCTATTTAAGGAGAAGAATATCATAGTGCAAGGTGTGCATAAGTCTGGGTTTTAATGAATGCTTCACTCTGGAGTATATCTGAATGGAATGGGTAACAATTTGCTGATAGATCTGAATTCATAATGCACCTAAGAAGAAAATGATGAAGAGGGATCTCTAGATCTGAAATGTATATGTATCTTTGAGATCTGTTTATGGAATGTTTAGATTTGAGATGAGGCAAAATACTTTCTGAAGTAAAGGATGAAATCCGAGTTTTTTATCTGATCTGAAGAGCTGCACAGTCCTGAAAAGTTACAAATGTATACACAGGTTCTCTTCAGTAAAAGCGTGTGTATACGCGGGTTTGATTAAAGAAAAGAGCGTATGAGAAGATAGGGTTTTCTGAAGAATGCACAAAAGTATACGTGGTTTGGTGTGCATGACAGCGCGTACATGCACAGGTTCAGTGAAGTAAAAGCGCGTATGGAATCTAGGGTTTGCTAAAGTAAGTGGAATGAAATGTCTGATCTGTTTTTCTATTTTATTGTTATCTATCAATGATGTATTCATACATAACTAGGTTGTTTGAATGATGATTATTTTAATTGAAGATCATGTCGTTGGTTGATTGGTTGATGATTCAATGAATGAATTGATGGGGTTATAAGTTTCATTTTGATGAATGTTGAGCTTAAATGTGTGAATTGGGTCCATTCTAAAAATATGATGAAAAGTGGCCTACAAGTTGTGTTGTATGGAAGATGTTGGATCTAGTATGAAAATTGATGAAATGTGGTCCATGGTGGTGCTGAGGGTCGAAGCCTTTAGTGAGGGGGTTGTAGCTCCCTTCCAGTGGTAGCTGGTAAACGAGAGCAGGGGGTAGTAGCTCCCTTCTAGGAGAGGCTGGTAAACGAGAGAAGGGGGTAGTAGCTCCCTTCCAGGAGAGGCTGGTAAATGAGAGCAAGGGGTAGTAGCCCCCTTCCAGGAGAGGCTGGTAAATGAGATCAGGGGATAGTACCTCCCTTCCAGGAGAGGCTAGTAAACGAGCGCAGGGGGTTGTAGCTCCCTTCTAGGAGAGGCTGGTAAACGAGAGAAGGTTGTAGCCTTCTGCAGATGGGTGTCTGCGTGCTGGTATGAGTCTGTGCCAGTACATCGTTGTAAGATGTTTTCTTTATAATAAAAATATTTAAGACAGAGACGATGGCAGCGATGGTTTTCTCCCGACTTGGGTTTCCACCTTAAATCCTAGTGTTCATGTGTGTTGCTTATGTGTGATGGTTTATTCTGTTATTACTGCACATGCTTACTATTAACTAAACATCTGATGAATGAATGATGCATAGATCTAAGTAAAGAACAAAATGCATAATAAGATCTCTGTATATACGTGAGTTTTATGAAGGTTATCCACGTGTATACGTGATTTGTGTTTAGTAAAGTAGCATATGGGTTTTCGTTACCATGGGACTCAAGTTTTTGAAGGTATGTCTAAATACCGATTCACCCCCCCCCCCACCTCCCCTCTTAGTATTTTTCCCAACAATGAGTAGAAGTGAATATAAACAAAGAGACATAGAAGGAAAATTTGAAGCACTCTGTGTGTGAAGCAACTAGAATATTTTTTCGTTGTGAATCCAAAACATCATAGTTCTGAAGAATCCAATTTTGTAACAGTTTAGCAGTTTTATGTAATATTCTCTTTCTTGATCTAGTCAAAGTGGATAGAATAGATCCATGGTACTTACCGTGGCATTTTCCCATGGTATTGACCCATGGTATTTCTTTTTGGTATTGACCCATGGTATTTTCACATGGTATTGACCCATTAAGCCTATAAAAGGGAATAAAGCTAGGCATTTAGAGCATTCTGGATTATCTATCTTATTATGTTTGGGTTGAGAACCTAGCATGGCTAGTTCTATCATTAATCTCGGGACGAAAACTCTGCGGTGATGTTTATGTGGTGGATCCATCTAGGATTCAGAAGTGGGCTTCAATTTCTTATATTTTTCATTGTCAAGCAGCTGTGCATACCATTTGTAGGATTTTATGGTCTGGGCATGTATTTTACTTTCAGTGAATAATAATATAAATAAATGGTTGCATTTCTTGTGTTCTGGTTCTTGATGAAATATTATATTAAATGAGAACACTAAGATGTTTTAGATCTATCAAAATTTTTATTGTCTGGAATCTTACAGTGGTATCAAATCTATGCATCCTGCCAACCTGAGAGTTTTATGCAAGGAACTTTGGTGAAATTTAATTTTCACCCTAGCCAACATTTCTCACTTCGGTGATATTTATCACCCTAGTTGGATTTTTATTTTTCGGTAAATTATTTTATTGGGAGAAATAAGTGAAGGGAAAATAATTTATAAGTCTGTGGGTTAAATTTGTGAAAATATTTGAAGGCATGATACAAAAAATAATTTATAGCTTGTATATAGCCTCTTATGAATAAATGTACCCATGATATTTATTCATGTGTATGGAAGATTCATATCTTTCTTGCAAATATGTTCATTGTTGAAAGGCTGGAAAATTATTGCTAGACATGGATCATTTCCAGGTTTTTCATTAGCTAAGAATTAAGATCCATTGATGCCAGTGTCGTCATTTTATTTTTGGAAACGCCACAAGAATCAACATAATGATATATCAGTCGATTCTCTGGGCTACAATACTTCTATGGATCAAAGATGGCAACAACATACAAATCAGAGGCAAGAGCAGAGAAATAGGCCTTTCTCTCGAAAGGTCCATGTTATCCTTCAGCAGTCAAAATATATCCGGAAGGAAGATGTAACAAGAAAGTGTCTCTTCGAACTTGGATCCAAATTATTGGGTACAAATTCAAAAGATGTTCTCCTACAGCTAAACACATTAAATATGGCTTTGATCTTGATAGAGAAATCAAAATGGGAACGGTCAAGTTGGTCCTTGAAGCCATCCATGCTTGCTTTGATACAACCTAGGTTCTTGGAGAATTCTTGTTAAAAGGTTAGACTCACAGTCGCCTCTTGTCTCAATAAAATCATAGCCTTAACAACACCGCTATTGCCCCACAATGATGACATCATGAGGAGGACTTTTTGGGTAATGGTAGAAGCACTCCAAGGGTTGGACAACACCACCGTTCTTACTTTTTTCCAGAAGTGCACAATTTTGGAATGCATGGTGAAATTCAGATTTGGTATGCTTATGCTGGATCTAGAGTGTGATGATCACCTTCATCATCACACTCTAGATCCAGCATAAGAATACTAAATCACCTTCATCATCGTTGGAGTATAAGACTCCACATGAGGTATGGACTGGTAAGAAACCCTCTCTTTCACATCTAAGGGTATTTGGATGTGATGCATATGTACATGTTCCAAAGGAGAAAAGGAGAAAGTTAGATAATAAATCTCAAGGATGGTTTAAAGGGTTACAAGCTTTGGAATGCAGAAATGAGGAAGGTTGTGTACAGCTGAGATGTGGTGTTTAGAGAGGTGAAATATGTTGTTAAACATGAAGTTCTACCAAAGGAACCTGAGAAGATAGAGTTTGAGCTAAAGGAGGATGAATCAGACTCTACAACTGAAGAAGACTCAGAAGAGGAAGAGCCACAAACTCCAGCTGTGACAAGATCAGCTCGAGAAAGAAGACAATAAGAAGGGTATATTCCATCTAATTTCTATTCAAATTTTTCTTTAACTATAACTGATGATGATCCCAGAATTGTCAGGGAGGCAGTAGATTCAGAGGATGGAAAACTCTGGATGGAGGCCATGGTTGATGAAATGGCATCCTTGCATAAAAATGAGGCATGGGATCTGGTGGAGTTGCCAGCTGGAAGGAAGCCCATCGAGAGAAAATGGGTGTTTAAGAAGAAGATGAATGTAGAAGGCAAGGTGGAGAAATAGAAAGATCGGTTGGTATCAAAAGGTTATTCCCAAGTGTTGGGAATTGATTTTGGTGATAATTTTTCTCCTGTTGCCAAAGTTACTTCTATTAGACTACTTTTATCTATTGCTGCTGCATTTGGTTTTGAGGTAGAATAGATGGATGTGAGACAACATTTTTTGACGGGGATCTGGAAGAGGAGATCTACATGAAACAACCTTGAGGCTTTATGGTGAAGGGGAGCAAAGAACTAGTATGCATGTTAAAGAAGTCTTTGTATGGGTTAAAACAATCACCAATGATGTGGTATCAAAAATTTGATACCTATATATGGGGACTTGGCTTCACCAGAAGCAAGGAGGATCATTGTGTTTATTTTAAATTAATTAGTGACCGTGTTATTTATCTCGTCTTGTATATGGATGATATGTTGTTGATTGGAAATGAAAAAGAAATTATCCAAGATTTGAAGACCCAGTTGTTCTCCAAATTCGACATGAAGGATCTTGGTGCTGCAAACTATATTTTGGGCATGGAAATTAAGAGAGATTGGGCAAAGAGGAAGCTCTGGTTAAACCAGAGGAAGTATGTCGAGACTATATTGCAGAGGTTCAATATGCAGGAAACTAAACTGGTGAATGTTTTGATTCCTATAGGTACAAAGCTATCTGAACATTGTTACCGATGAAATAGGTAACCTACCTCAAAACGGGAACTCTAGCCCAAAAAGACTGAAAAAACATGAAAAACCACCACAAACAAAAAAAGTGTATTCCAGAACGCACTTAGTTTTTTTTTAAGATCAAATTTCAACATTTTATAAAATTATGCTAAGAACAAAATTGTTTCTTGAAAAAAGGATTGAAAAAACACCCTTAAAACAAAACCAGTTGATGCTGGAATAACAAAAAAAAAAAAAATCGTGTCATATTTTTGACATTTCTAAAAATAGAAATAACATTTTTTAATTTTAAAAATTCAAACATTAAAAAAAAATTTAAAATTTAAGAAAAAAAATAAATTTAAAAAATAAAAACATTTTAAAGCTTGAAATTTAAAAATATATAGGAATAAAAAAATAAAAATAAAAACAAAATAAAAATTTTAATTCAAACATTAAAAAAAAACCTAAAATTTAGGGGAAAAAAATAAAAATAAAAAATAAAAAATAAAATTTAAAGATTAAAATTTCAAAATATATAGAAATAAAAAAATAATAATAAAAACAAAATAAAAATATTAAATTAAAAAAAAAAAAAAGAAATTAAAAAAAATAAAATATAGAAATAAATTTTAAAAAGAAAAAGAAAATGTTAATTACATTAAAAAATAAATAAATAAATAAATTTAAAGAAATATATTAAATTTTAATAAATTTAAAAAAAAAAATACATTATTTAAATTAAAAGTAAAAAAATGAAAAATTAGTTAAAAATGAAAAATGAAAAATAAAATACAATAAAAATATTAAGTTTAAAAAATATATATTAAAAAAAACAAATAAGTTTTAAAAAATAAATTAAATTTAAATTATAAAAAATAAAATATTTATATGAACTTAAATTAAAAATATATATATTAAATTTTATTAAATTTAAAAAAAAGTTAATATTAAAATCACAAATTAAATTTAAAAAAGAAAAATATTAAATTATAATAAATAAATGAATCAACAGATAAATTTTGAAATAAAAAATAAATTTTATTTTATTAGGAATTAGGCATCCGTGATCCATAAAATGTGTGTGAAAAGTTTTTTCGGTGAAAATCACATAAAAGAAATTTGTGTCGACGCGTTTCGAACCAGCCAGTGTGGTTCATCATCATCTTGTCCTGATGATGAACCACACTAGCTGGTTCAAAACGCGTCGACACAAATTTCTTTTATGTGATTTTCACCGAAAATGTTTTTCAAACAAATTTTATTTTGTTAAAATAAAAAGTTAAAAAACTTTAGAAATCAATTAAAAATGAAAAATTTGAAAAAATAAATTTAAAAAATATATTAAATAAAAAATAAAATAAAAAACAAATTAATTTGAAAATATTAAGTTTAATTAAAAAAAAAATCTAATTTTAAATACACAATTTTAATTGAAATAAAAAAAATATAAAAATTTTATGTAATTAAAAAAATAATAATAAAAAATTAAAAAAAAATATTAAATTCAAATAAATTAAAAAAACACAAAATTTATTAAATTTTAAAAAATTAAATGAAAAAACTAAACATAAAATTTAATAATAAAAAAAAAATGAAAAAATTTAACAAAAAAATCAATTAAATAAAAAAAGAAATACAAAATTTAATAAAAATTATTAACAAAATTTAGAAAAAAAAAAATTAAAAACAAAAAAAATGAATAAAATTTAAAAAAAAATAAAAAAAAACAAAGAAAATTAAAACAAATTAAATTTCAAATATAAAAGTTAAATTAAAAAAATAACTTTAAATTTTTTGAATTTAAAAAAAAATATATATATGAAATTAAAAAAAAAATATTAAAAAAAATAAATAAAAAATTTGATCATGGTGGCACCGCCAGTCGACCTCCTGCCCAGGTAGCGATAGAGGTCGACTGTTAGGCAGGCGGGGAGGCTGCATTTATCCCGTCGCTCGCCCAGCGGTCGGCCTTCGCCGCCACATGGGCGGGAGGCTGATTCTGGGAATCGCCCTCCCGCAGCAGGAGGCTGATTCAGGGAGGCGCCCCACTGCGGGAGGGCGATTCTCGGTGAGAGGCCGATTCGGGGAATCAGCCTCCCATGACGGGAAACTGGCCTCCCGCCGCGAGTGGGCAATTCCCGGAACTGGACTGCTGCCGCGGAAGGGCAATTCCTGGAATCGACCTACTGCCCAGGTGGCGGCGGAGGCCGGCCGCTTGGCGAGTGGGGAGGCTGCATGCAGCCTCCCTGCCCACCAAGCGGTCGGTCTCCGCCGCCACCTGGGCAGGAGGGCGATTCCTGGAATCGACCTCCTGCCTAGGTGGCGGCGGAGGCCGGCCGCTTGGCGGGTGGTGGGCGATTCCCGGAACCGGCCTCCTGCCGCGGGATGGCGATTCCTGGAATCGACCTCCTGCCCAGGTGGCGGCGGAGGCCGGCCGCTTGGCGGGTGGGGAGGCTGCATGCAGCCTCCCCGCCCACCAAGCGGTCGGTCTCTACCGCCACCTGGGCGGGAGGCCGATTAGCGGCGCCACCACGATCAAAAAATTCTTTTTTTTTTTATTTTTAATTTATTTTTAATTTTTAATATTTTTTTTAATTTGATTTTTTTTTTAATTTTTTTTTTTTAAATTCAAAAAAAAAATTTCTTTTTTTTTTTTAAATTCAAATTTTTTATTTTAAATTTAATTTGTTTTAAGTTTTTTTGTTTTTTTTTTGTTTTGTTTTTAAATTTAATATTTTAGATTAATTATTTTTTAAAATTTAAAATTTAGTTATTAAATTTATTAAATTTTAATTTAACATAAATTTTTTTTTTAGTCTTTTAGTTTATTTAGTTTTTCATTTTTAAAATTTATAAATTGTTTCATTTAAAAAAAAAATAGTAAATTTATGGATATTTGTTTTTCAATTATTTGCATGTGGGTTTTTTCATTTTTTTTTTTGTTTTTTAATGATATTTTTTTATTTTAATTTTCTTTTTCAATTTTAAATTTGTTTTTTTTTTAATTTGTTTTTTTTTGTTAATTTTAAAATTTGTATTTTTTTCTTATTATTATTATTTTTTTAATTTAATTTTTTCTTTTTTGTATTTTATTTTTTTTATCTAAATTTTAATTTTGTAATTTAAATTATTTTTAATTTTTCTATTTAATTTTTTTTTTTTAATTATATGGTTTTTTTTAATAACTTAGAAACAAATGTTTTTGATGTTTTTTTTTTATAAAGTTTTTTGGTTAATTTTTGTTTTCTTTCTTTAAATTATGTGTTTTATTTTTCAAATTTTGTCATTTCTTTTGATATAATTTTCAAATATTTTTGTTTTTTTTGTTTTTTTTTTGTTTTTTTTGTTTAAATTTTTTGTTTTTACGAGTTAATTTTTTTTTTAACATTTTTATTGTTTATATATATATATATATATATTTTATCTAAGTTTTTTGTTTTATTACCAACATGAAAATCACCACTCTAAAAAAAAAGGTTGATGCTACATCAATACGCTTCAAAATTAGCATGAAAATCACCGCTCTAGAAAAAAGAAGTTGATGTTGCATCAATACGTTTCAAAATTAGCATGAAAATCACTAAAATTTTAAAACGAATATTCATACTTCATAAATAAAAATATTAGAGTGTCAAAAATGCGCACAAAAAAAGGGGGTGATTCTGCATCACCACTTTTCAAGATCGGGTGCTTTTTATGCTACCAAAAAAAAGTAGGTAACAGTGCGGTTACCTATTTTATCGGTAACAGTGTTTCTGCTGAGCAATGTCCCAAGACACAAGAAGAAGAGGAGGATATGTCATGTGTTCCATATGCAAGTGCAATGGGTAGCCTGATGTATGCAATGGTCTGTACTAGACTAGACATTTCGCATGCAGTGGGAGTATTGAGCAGGTTTATGTCAAACGCAGGGAAGGAGCATTAGACAGCAGTGAAGCAAGTTTTCAGATCTTTGTGTGGCACTAGTGATTATGGCTTGTGCTACCAGGGAAGAGAAGGATTAGAAAGAGTGTTGGACATTCATGATTTTGTTGATACAGTCTGGGCTAGAAATCTGGTTGAAAGAAG
Organism: Pinus albicaulis; assembly: GCA_034641835.2. Taxonomy (NCBI): domain Eukaryota; kingdom Viridiplantae; phylum Streptophyta; class Pinopsida; order Pinales; family Pinaceae; genus Pinus; species Pinus albicaulis. The sequence continues at coordinate 1,427,458,312 of CM076577.1, forward strand.
ACCTACAAGTGGGTATATGTTTAGCCTATTTGGAGGCACGGTCAGTTGGATGAGTAAAAGGCAGTTTATAGTGGCTCTTTCAACTATAGAGACAAAATACATGGCAGCAACTCATCCAAGAAAGGAAGCAGTTTGGTTGCAAAGGTTGATTTCAAATATGGGGTTGGTGCAGCAAGCTATAAGGATAGAGTGTGATAGCCAAAGTGCAATTTTCTTAGCCAAGAACCCTGCTTATCATTCAAAGACAAAGCACATTGATGTTCAATATCACTTTGTGAGATATATAGTTAAAGCTAAAAAGGTGTTGTTGGTAAAGATGGACACTTTGAAGACTATTGCAGATGCATTCACAAAGTTTGTGAGCACTCAAAAGTTCTCTTGGTGTAGAGAAACAATGGGTGTTGCAAAGCTAGGTTAATGACTCAGTTCTCCTATGGCCCCTTGCGAAAAGAAAACAACAAGTGGGAGAATGTTGGGTTTTTGTTATATTCTTTTCGCGACTAATGACACACGGGGGGGGGGGGGCGGTAGCCTCTCGTGTCAGGGTCTGGGGTAGCGCCTCAGAAAATTTTTATTGGTCCTTATTTTATAGTGGCTGGATCCGCCCATGGTTTTGTGCATGGGTTTGCACATGGTTTTGGGGTACGAGGGTTTGCAGCCACTGGTATTTTGTAGATCCAGTCAAGGGAACTATGGTGATGTTCTAATCCATGGTTAATGGATTGAGGTTTATGTATGCTTTGGCATGTATATATATGTGTTGTAACACTAAAAGGAATATAATGAAAAATCAAGCTGGTCATCCCAATTTGGGATCCAGGGGAAAATATCTGTGTTTATCTGTTTTAAGTTTTATGCTCTTGCTATTGTTTATTTTATGTTTTAAGATTCGTTCCTAGATAATTTATGTACATTTTTAAAACCTAGAAAAAACAGGCTGCTACAACAATAGCTACAGAAATTGCAATTTTATGTATTTGTTTGAAAATATGTCATTTTTTGCATAAAATTGTTTTCTCCAAGTTTCAACTGCTGATTTGGATTGTGTACTCCGTGTTGAAGTAGAAACCATGAAACATACTGCATATTGACTTAAATAAGCCCAAATTCCTTTTTTTCCTTGAAAATGAAAATGAATGAAAAAGTGTTATAATGATGCCATCATACTGCTGTTGAATAAGAAAAAGAGGAACATGTTGCTACAAGAAACTAATAAAAGGTATTTCTGCAAGTTGTTTTTGATTCCATAAAACCATTAGTCTTCATCAAATCTAAAATTCATGGTACATTTCTTATCGTGCAAATGAATGTGTCGAAGTCGAGCAGGGGAAGAAATCATTGGATTACCGATCAATGATGAAAATCATTAACCAATGCGAGACAACTCATCGATAATGTAAATGAGTGTCAATGTACCTGAGCGCTTCTTGACAGGGACGAATGAATGTATTGAAGTCAATTCACCAGCAAAATCTGAAAATCAAGAGACATTGTTGTATTCCCATTGTTGTTAACGAGGAGGATTTCCATTGATGTATGCAAGTTCCAAGGCACTCCAAATAATATTTGATCTTGATCCTAGATAGGGTTTTGAGGTGGATGGGACAAGATCTGTTGGAAGATGGACCTTAAGGAATTCCACATCATCGAACTTGAGCATAGAACCAAAACTTATTTGAAGAACCATAATAAAAGATTGAAACCATCATGAAATTATAGAATTTATTGTTAACCTTTCTCCCCAGTTTCCTAGTTTTCAAGAAAAGCTCATGTCCAATTGCGCCAACAAGCTGGTTTTCACAATATGACTTATTTTTCTCTTTACCTTATTTATTTATTTTTAATATGTTTTACTCTACTTGAAAAATAAATATTGTTCAATTATGTCAATACTTCCAATGGAACCATTTCTGTAACAAGATGACAGATAAATTCACATGCAGGTTTGAAATATACTCTTTGATATTTACCAATATATGCGAGACAAATTCCCTTGAATGAGATGATGTCAGAAGATACTGAAGAATTGAGCATCGCGATTTGATGGCTGCCCTGAACCAAGATTCAATGTAATATTTTATTCCTTTGCTTCCTACTATCATGTCATGCAAGTCTTCAAATATGTGATCTTCATTCATAGAATCTAGTAATAAGCATGCAAAAAAAATTTCAATCTCAGGTTCCAACAACTGGTCTTTATCAACAGGAATTCATGATTCTTGCACCTTATCTGAATCTTCTTCTTCTAGTTGTTGTTCTTCTATGACAGTTGATCAATCATTTTGAAATAACTCAAAATTGTAAGTTGACTGAGGTGTTTTATTGTTGGGGATATGAAATGGTTGTTCAGGTAGTGGAGTGGGAATGGATCTTTGGGGTGCTTGTGTGGATGGTTATGGGAAATGTTGAATTAAGGCCGATTGATGGTGAAATTTATGTTGTGGTGGAGGTGAATGGTATCGATTACATTGATATTGGTATCGAGGATAGAGAGGGAAAGATTGAGGATATTGTGGAATTCCTTTGTAGGAAATTTGGCAACTTTGTTGCCAAGGTTGGTTTTGAAGTAGGGTTTGAGATGGCCAAGGTTTCCAAGGCTCGTTTTGATGTTCAGATTGAGATGTCCAAGGTTGTCAAGGCAAGGGTGTTTTCCAATTACTTTGAGATTGTTGTCCATAACCTTGAAATTGTGCATAAGGATATTGCATCATATTGGGTTGATGAGGCTACCATAGTCCTCTTGGAGCAACATAACACATTTTCTCTTTTTCTTGATTCACTCCATTATCCTTCTCGTAAGATACCTTCAACCCTAGCAATGATGGGAAATCTTCAGTAGTGTGTGATCTTGCACAAATTTTACAAATTTTAATGTAATCAATTGGAAATGCATGAAAATAATGTTTCTTTGTACATTTAGGGAAAATAAAGGAACATTTTCAACTTTTTGCATGTTTTTCATTCTTAGAATGTCAATTTGTTCATTTAAATTACCAAGAATGCTTAGAAAATTGTTAATTTCAGTGACTTACCAATCCTGATCTCGACTTACTTACTCTTGCCATAAATGGATCTTGAGGGTATCTTACATACTTTCCTTTTCCTCTTGATATGTTCTTGCATATTTCACAAATCTCTTGAAATGAAAATTGAGAGACATCTCCTTTTCCCACCATGTTAAGAAGATCAATCCATTCATCCTTTATAGCATTTAGTAGGAGAGTTTTTAATGTGTCTGATCCTAAATTATGCAATTTAGATATTTTGATATTATAATTAAATCTCTCCATTAAATCTCCTAGAATTTCATCCTCTTCTTGGTTCATTTTAATGACTTCACTTCTAAGTTCGTGGTGTATGCAATAATCTTTATATTTTTACAAAAATACTCTTTTCATATGATCACATGTCCTTATAGAATATGTTCCTATTAAACATGGCTATGGTAAATATAGGACATGAATGATAAACATGAGTTTTTACTACCATTAACATTATGTATATCTATAATACAATGTGGTGACCCTTGGATTCCACATTCCAATGTAACTTGGACTCATCTTTGACTATCTGTCTTCTACACCTACCCATAGAGGATTAGGTATCCAAAATTCCACCCCTTAATCTGAAGGGGTATGCGTGAGTCCAAGAAGAGGGTTTTAGTACAAAAATGGAAAAGTATCCATGGTAGCACTTAGGCTGAAGGATCTCTCTGAAATTTTTGCATAAAGAGGTGGTTTAAGGATGACCATGAACACTGGAACTCTTAGTGATATTCCCGGAACTCTTCCAAATCTGGCAAGAAGCTGAGGTCTTCTACAAGAGAAATTTCTCCTCAAGTTTTGAAGAGGGAGACCTTAATCCTAGAAGAAGGGAGGTCTACATCCTATGATTTTTTAAGGATGACCATCAACTTTGGAATTCTTAATGCATTTCCTGGAACTCTACAAAAACTGGCAAGAAGATGAAGTATTTTGTTAGAGGAAGTGTCCTGAATTCTTTGAAGAGGAATAATATCAACCTCCCATAGATGGTTTAAGGCTGACCACCAACCAAAGGCATGCTCATGGGCATATGTGTCTCTCGCTACAACTCTGAATCTGGAATGACAGGTTGTGGCTCTGTCTCGCTTGAACTACTATATCTTTGGCTACAACTCTGAATCTAGAATGAGAGATTGGGGCTTAGGTTTGCTTGAAATGTTGTGTCTCTTGCTACAAATCTACATCTGGAATGAGAGATTGTGGTTCAGGCTCTCTCTAAATGGATTCTAAGCTTGTATATGACCACCATTTCCCCCCCTGTTAGGTACAAGTTGAGATTATGGCGAAAAATCAAATGCAATATTGTTCAATATTCTAGAACAAGTTCTGACATATGACTTAAGCATCTTCATGGCTGTTGATGCCCATTGCAAAGAAGCGATCCATCAAGGATGAATATTTCTTATTGCATGAGGCTTGTTTTTGAAGCATCTTTGTGAAGAATGAGCGTGTTGACCACAATTATTGCATGGGTGAAGATCGAAACAAAGATATTTCATATGACCAACTTGATCAAAGTGTTGGCATTTAACAATCTGTTGTGGTTGCTCTGGAAGAGGAGAAATATCTGGAACAAATGAAGGTGAACTGTCATAAATAAATCATGCACTCTGAAACTGAATGGGCTTGGAATAGTCTGGAATATGAAATGACACATCCTTGTCATATGCAAGACTAGTATTTTTCTTGTTATAGACAAGATCTTCCCAAGGTCTAATGACGGACTTGGGAAGTGTAGAGTGAACTTATGCATATGCATGTAACTTTGTTACTTCAGTGAGCACTAGATTTGAATCAATTGCAACATTATTGACTTTTCTGATTATGGGAGTCTCTCTCAATTTTATTATTAGAAGCAGGCTGAGAATGATTACTCCATTCTTGTAATTCTTCTTGCTGAAGTTGATACTCTATCTGCAAAAATTCAATTTTTTCTTGTGCATTTTGTAAATAGGTTTGGATGTATTTGAGAAAGGTTTTATCAATCATAATTTTATTTTCGACAGTAGAATGTATTATATTTTTTAGTAATTTTTATGCTCCATCCGCCATTTTCCAACAATTTAAATTGTTGAATGCATAGGACTTCAATGAACTGACATCAACATATCTCATCATACATGAAGGACCAAAAAATATCTATGACCGGCGTATAATAATGAAAACAATTTAAATTATTTAAGTTTGCATATAATGCATGGACTCAATGCTTCAATAAGAGTACAAAACAACCACAAGGAGTAATGAAATGGTTACCAAACACATGGCCTTAAAAATGATATTCAACTTACAACAAAATAGTTGCAACATAGGTAGCATATATAATCACATATGAACCAATGGAAGAGGCATATGAATGAACCATCGCGCATATAATCAATGCAAAAAAAAATGTATCAAACTACAAATACCGCCCTTTCCATATTAGTTATCTTCTCCAAATATTGTTCTATTATGAGAACATGGCATAGACATGGAACGAGAGGATTTTATTCCGAGCACCAAACTGATAAATATGTCCATGTAACAAACAGAACAAAGAAAATGTATATCATATACAACTAACAACCCCAACACTTTATGTGTGTGCTCTATGGGAATTCATTATCTTCATCTATAAGATATCTGCAATATCATTATGCACTGGCATAAGCGTTCTGATAATAATTTCTTCCTTTTGCTATATGCACACAAAGTATAAAATTTCTTCTGTGTCATTCAATATATCAATGAGTCTTAAAAAAAGGAGTATCGAGAAATCTATTCAACATACCATTCAGTCCATTAGTAAAACTATGCATAATTCTCTTTAATTCATTAAAAATAATATAAATAATAATAATAAACCATCTAAACATGTATGCGGGAATTTGGTGCATTTTTGAGGAAATACGGTGAAAAATGATGACAATGGATGAATGGAATGATGCAAAAATGGATGGTTTCATCAACAAAATTATGACAAGTTGGAGACTTAATAGTCAGCTTGGTCAATCTTCAAATCAATGTCGTGACAGTGCTGCTCGTCATGCCCCATTGATGAGAAACATTTGCAAAAAGGTTTCTTAAGCTCAAGGATGTATTTACTATTCCTCAGACAATATTTTTTCATATTCATACCCATTGCTTGACAAATCAGGCACCATAACATAGGAGTTCTGCTTGGTTTGGTCACGCTTTTCAATGGGCTTGGTCCTCTAGTCTCCACATAGTTTTTCAATACAGGGCACTAATCCTTGTGATGTCTGAAAACTTTGTAGCACATACAAAATACATCTGTGCATGCCTCCTTTCCCTTATCCTTTCACAGAATTTGTATTTCTATGTGCATTTCCTCTAACTGGCTTTGGATTTGTTGGGTCGTGATCTATATAGCTAATACCTGTGAAGCTCCTAGCCTCATTGCAATCCCTACATCTTTAGCATGTGTGGAAATCTTCTGTAGACTTAAGCACTGGGGTAGATGTGGTAGCCTCATGGAAATAAACCATTCTTTGTGCTTGGCATCATCAATAGTAAATCCTACATCCCTAATAGTGCACTCAAAACTTTGATCTGAATCCCATACAGATTCATTTGATTCTTGGTGAATCTCTTTCAACTCAGTTACGCATTGCACGAATGATTTCGGCCTCTTGAATTGTTCCTTTAATGCAGCCTTCATATTATCAATAGTTCCATTATGGTTTGTAGCTACATACCTTATGTACCAAATCCAGTGTGTGGTCTTGGAAAGAGTGGCAAGCTACCCTTTCTTAATATCGTCATTATCAACTTGTTGCGTTGTCCACATAGTATCAGTAAAAAATAAGAATTGGTTTGTATATTCATTTATAATATCACGGAAAGTATGTAACTTCATGGAGGAAGCCATTAGAGCACCATGTGGTGGAGGTGGAGGTGGAGTGGATGCCTTATTATAATGATATGAGTTCGGAAGTGAAGTGGAAGGGATTTTCACTATGGCCAACAACCCAAGACTATTCTGATCTTCCAATACTTTTTCTTCAAAGTGCACAGATTCACCAGAGCTACTAGTTTCTAATTCTTTGTTAATTTTTTATCTACCCTTGAGAGGACTATAAATAAAAACTTTTTCTAGATCTACACAATAAGTTCTTCCACTGCACGTAGTCAGGCTTTTATCGGAAATTCACTCAATATGACTGTATATAGTACCGTGTTCATGCACAATAGAATTTTAATCCACAAATTTAGAGAGCACATGAACTTACCTATAGGACCCTTGAAAAAACTTCATGTAGCTTGAGAATAAGATACAAATTTATCAATAGAAAATTCAGTGAAAATTCATCCCAAAACACGATCGATCTAATGATGTACCACATGGGTGATCTTGTTACTAGTCTTCTCTAATTTTTGTACTAACTCTGGAGTCCACTCAGTGACCACATCATCCTTTGCATAGGTATGGAATTCACTAAGTCGAGAAACCCACTCATGCAACTCAGTGGCAAAGGAATCAAAGAAAATATTGTATAATTATGTATAAATATACTTTTGTACCCAATCTTTGGTAGACAATTTAGAGCTTTTGTTTGTCTGGATCGCAAATTCAAGTATCTTCTTATCAAGCTAATCTTCTAGTTCGCTCTACTTTGAATTCCAATACATAAAATCTCCCTCAAAATTATCTCAGTCCCGGCAACAAAACCATTTGTTGGCTTGAGGGGTCATGACCCATATTCAGAGTTATTACACAACCAACAAAACCATCCATCTACTAGCCATTTCGGCAATGATCTTCTTGTGCAGATCAAAGTCTCACCCAAGCAATATGGAGGGGTGTTGAAACTAGGTTTCGACACCTGGAGTAAGTTGTTGATGTAGTGGCCCTAATCAGACCCAATGCAAATAATATAACATATGCATGCATGCACAGTCAACAGATCTAACCCTTCCATGGATTACACTGAATACTTTAATATATTCCCGCACAGTCATTAAATATACTTTAATAATATATATTCATCTAACATCAGTTGATTTTAATGCACAGAAGAAATTAACCATTAATACAAGTAAATACAAAACACATAGCTGAAACATATCTTAAAGAAAAAAATAGATAATCAATATAGTAGATCACATACGAATCAAGGTTTTCCAAAAACATCTTCTTTATTAAGATATATGCAATTCGGTACATTCAGTCCTTCTATGCACACAACCAACAGAGTCCGCACATATCTATGCCTTAGGTCTCCAAACACACAGCCATCAGGATCCTTTCTACCCAGACAAACCTAGACTTAGATCAAAACATTAACAACAACCATACATCATCGACACAATATATGATATCCTTTCTTAACTCAATCCTTACATATTTATACTATCTTGATGTGCACATACCATGGTCTTAAACCATGGTTTGAGACTCATGGTTTTTCGCTTAGAATCCATTGCAATTATTAAGGGACTTTGAGACGCCCCAAAGCCCCTTTGATTACTTGCGCATGGCACGTACACCAAAACATATACAAAATTATCTAAAAAATCACCTAAGGGGACCCCACTCCATCAAGTAATAGTCTCCTTGATCACTAGTGTAGGTTGTATTAAATCATTTATGTTGCATATGCCTTTGATAGATTTTTATTTCTACATTTTTTGATCTAATATTTAAGAATTTGGGAAGTTGAAACAAGCTACAGTCTGATCTTCATAAAAAATGTCGTCAATGGTATGGATTCCATCTCTTATAACTCTAGTTTTTTATTAAATATAGATAAACTTAGGGAAATATTTCTTTCTTGTGTGTTTGTTACAAGGGTCAGACATTGAACCTAGACAAATTTCCTCTAACACTAGAAATTAGTTCGTCATAACAAATTGGCAACCATACTTGGTAAGAACTTGTTATTTATCATCTCCTTCCTTTTGTCTTCCGAACATTGTATGATAGCTTTGTCTATGTCTCTGTAGGATAGTAATATTCTAGATTTTGTGATTTTTTTGCTCGAATTTTTATTTGGTTAAAACTCATGCACAAAATCATAGGTAGGTCCACCCACCTAATATAGGGTCCAAAATGTTTTCTTTAGGGCCCTACCACAGAGCCTGTGGTGGAGCGCCCGCCCCCTTACTGCGCCTAGTGTAACGAAGGGGGGGCTAGTCGTGGAAAGATAATAACACACACCCAACACTCAAAAGCTTTTGATGATGCATATATCCAAACTAATAGGACTATGATACTCTTAAGACATCACATTTCTTGGTTTGTGGCAATGTTATTTTAATTGGATTCCTACAAGCTTACTTTAGATCAAAAGGCTTGATTTTCCTCCCTTGGCCATATCTATTCCCATGTGACCTACAATTTGTGCTAAAAACCTTCTATTGGTGTCCATATCATAAATAAAATAAAAATTGTACATATAAAAATTATTTATGGTAGCTTTAGGTTCTAGATGGTTCTTGATCATGAGAAACTACTTCTTAGGCCTATTAAGAGAATTTCATCACATGAAATTTTCAAACTCTTCAAATATATAACTACTTATCAAGAGCCCTAATTCTGAAAATATGGTCCACTAAACAGCTAAGAATATTCTTTGGGGTTGTGTGTGGGTTTAATATGTTTTCTATTTGACCTAGATGCATGAAATCTTCCTTGAAGGCTTAAATAATAGGTTTCTTGCTACCTCCATTTTGATGAATCTTTGAACAATAACTTATGCTAATAAAATTCCATGTTGTACATAAATCCACTTGGAGGTTATGTATTTTTTTTTGAAATAATTTATATAACTGTAATTAATGGCCTAAGACGTAGGTGTCCCACAACCATATTTGGGACACATAAGCCAATAACTACTTCTAGAAACTTCATAATGTCATGAATATCCCCACATGGAAAATGATAATACTGTTAACGAGGCATGAGTACTAGAGCATCATGTCATTATTGAAAATTGATTATTAGACGCTTCCTTTATGGTATAAAACTTATGTTTCTTCATTGAAATGTGTCTAGCCCAATATAAAAAATCCCTTAATTGCACCCAGACCTCTAGCTGATCCAGGTGGATATTGGTCGTCACCCACCTATTCCACTTGGGGCTCCACCATTGTCTATTTCAGTTTTCCAGTTTCGGCACAGTTTACTATTTTTAGCAGTTTTTCGGGTCCTAAACTTCAGGAGCCATTTTGAGACCCTAAACGACGTTTTTTTTGGAAAATGGAGAGCAAAATGGGTCCATGGATTGATGTTTCTCATTCCAAATTTGTAGTCCTCGGATAGATCTTTCTAACGAGGTATGGTACGCGTCAAACGGAGATCGTATGCCAAAGTTACGCCCCTGGGAAGTTGAAACACCAATTTACCCAAACAAGGACCATAGTTTTGGCGCTTCATCTCCTAGGGTTAGGGTTTTGGCTGTTTAGGATTTCCCATTCTTTCTAAATGATAAATAGGCCCTTGAGCCTCATTGTAACTCAGTTCAGAGGCCTGTAGCCACCACATCTCTTCTCAGACATAGCTACCAGCGCCCTAGCTAGTTTTATTTCCATTCTGGATTCCCAAGGTCGACTAGGGGTAGGTAGAGGAGTATATAGGCCTTGCTTCTTGATGGTCAGTTTGGAAATGGCACAAGCAGTGCAGGATCTGATGTGCTTCTCGACATCCTTTCGAAGGTTCGGCCAATAGAAATACTTTTGTAGGATTGCTATTGTTTTCTCGACCCCGAAATGCCCAGCGACTCGACTGTAGTGTGCTTCCCATATCATCTTGGCACGCTCGCTTGAAGGAACAAAAAGGTGTCCCATGTGACATAAAAGTGCATCTTGGAGGTGAAAATTTGGAACTTGCATACCCCCCAAGAGTGCCTTGTAAGTTTGGCCGAATTCTGGGTCACTCTCATAGAGAAGCAGCCAATCAGAAGTCTCGTGCCCACAAGAGTTGAGCATAGTGGTGAGCGCCATGATCGGTGGTCGGCTGAGGCAGTCTGCAACATGATTGGTGCTACCCTTCTTGTACTTGATGTTCAAATGAAACTGTTGCAGATATGTGGACCACTTCTGATGGCGATCATTCTGCAACTTCCCTTGTGTCTGTATGAACTGCAGGGGCCGGTGGTCTGTGTGGATGATTGTTTCCTTCCCCAAAATGTAATGCTTCCATTTTCAACAGGCTTGCACAATGGAATACATTTCTTTGTCATAGGTGGGATACTTGCGAACTGTCTCAGACAATGTCTCACTGTGATATGCCACTGGATGTCCCTGTTGAGTAAGAACTGCCCCAATAGCATAGTCGGAGGCATCTGTCTCGATCTCAAATGGCTGTTGCAAGTCTGGTAATGTGAGCACTGGGGCAGAACAGAGGCAATTTTTCAATTCTGTGAACGCCTTCTGTTGAGGTTCTGACCAAAAGAATTTTTCTCTCGCTCCTCCCTTGGTGACTTGACTCAAGGGCCAAGTGATATGAGAGAATCCCAACACCAATCTACGGTAGAAATTAGCAAGACCCAGAAAGCTACGAAACTCTGTTATAGTGGTTGGGGCTGGCCACTCCTGAATGACTTGGATCTTGGCTGGATCCACATGCACCCCCCTTTCATCAATAATGTATCCCGGATATTGAACCTGGGTCATGCCAAACGTGCACTTCTCCAAATTGGCACACAACTTGTGTTGCCGCAGTGTTTGGAGGACTTGTCGGATGTGGTGAAGGTGCTCTTCCCAAGTCTGGCTGAAGATCAGAATGTCATCCAAGTACACCACTACAAATGAGTTGGTAAATGGCCGCAAGATGTCATCCATCATCCTCATGAAGGTGGCGGGAGCATTCGTCAACCCGAAAGGCATGACCAGCCATTCGAAAAGGCCTTCCTTGGCTTTGAAGGCAGTCTTCCACACATCGGAGGGTTCAATTGGTACCTGGTGATACCCAGACTTCGGGTCGATCTTGCTGAAATATTTTGCACCTTTGAGTTGGTCCAGAAGGTCATCAATCCGTGGGATTGGGTACCTATTCCGGACAGTGATCTTGTTCAGCGCCCGATAGTCAATACATAGTCTCCACGTCCCATCCTTCTTCTGTACCAACACGATCGGGCTCCCACAGGGCGATGAACTTGGTCTGATGTGACCTTTCTGCAACAGCTCCTGAATCTGCCTCTTGATTTCATCATTCTCCAGAACAGAGCGCCGATAGATTGGTCCATTAGGTAGCGGCGCACCGGGGGTCAGATCAATCGGGTGCTTGACCTGACAGTGCAGAGGAACCCCTGTGGGTGAGGTGAATATGTCCCCGTGCTCCTCCACAACCTTATCCATTTGTTGTTGTTGTGCAGAGGAGCCCTGTCTGGAGGTCGTGGCCACAGTCTTCTTCTTGCCCTGGGGGCGGATCATCAGGAAAAAGAATTTCCTGGTTTGGGAAATGAGCTTACTGCATTGTTTTGCAGTAACCAAAGAGATAGCGGCAGGAGGTGGTACCTCTGGTATCCTGTACAACTTATTTCCCAAAGTAACAATAACAGCACGAGGCCGAGACTCATACACAGCATGATGCTTCCACAAGTATGGTTGTCCTAATAATACATCAGAAACATCAATAGGAGCAACGTCACATAATACCTCATCCGTGAAGGGCTTGATGCTATAGGGAAGGCGACACTGTCGGTTGACGCGGAGATCTCGTCCTTGGTGAAGCCACCCGATGGTGTATGGATGTGGGTGAGCTGTGGTCGACAAGCCCAACCGCTATAACAGAGCTTCGCAGCTTTCTGGGTCTTGCTAATTTCTATCGGAGGTTCATGTTGGGATTCTCTCATATCACTTGGCCCTTGAGTCAAGTCACCAAGGGAGGAGCGAGAGAAATTTTTTTTGGTCGGAACCTCAAGAGAAGGCGTTCACAGAACTGAAAAACCGCCTCTGTTCTACCCCAGTGCTCACTTTACCAGACTTGCAACAGCCATTTGAGATCGAGACAGATGCCTCTGACTATGTTATTGGGGCAGTTCTGACTAAACAGGGACATCCAGTGGAATTTCACAGTGAGACATTGTCTGACACAGTTCGCAAGTACCCCACATATGACAAAGAAATGTACTCATTGTGCAAGCTTGTCGACAATGGAAGCATTACATTTTGGAGAAGGAAACAATCATCCACACAGATTACAGGCCCCTGCAGTTCATACAGACACAAGGGAAGTTGAATAATGATCGCCATCAGAAATGGTCTACATATCTGCAAAAGTTTCATTTGAACATCAAGTATAAGAAGGGTAGCACCAATCATGTTGCAGACTGCCTCAGCCGACCACCGATCATGGCGCTCACCACTGTGCTCAACTCTTGTGGGCACGAGACTTCTGATTGGCCGCTTCTCTATGAGAGTGACCCAAAATTCAGCCAAACTTACAAGGCACTCTTGGGGGGTACGCAAGTTCCAAATTTTCACCTCCAAGATGCACTTTTATGTCACATGGGACACCTTTGTGTTCCTTCAAGCGAGCGTGCCAAGATGATATGGGAAGCACACTACAGTCGAGTCGCTGGGCATTTCGGGTTCGAGAAAACAGTAGCAATCCTGCAGAAGTATTTCTATTGGCCGAACCTTCGAAAGGATGTCTAGAAGCACATCAGATCCTGCACTGCTTGTGCCATTGCCAAACCGACCATCAAGAAGCAAGGCCTATATACTCCTCTACCTACCCCTAGTCGACCTTGGGAATCCATCTCCATGGATTACATGTCAGGCCTGCCTTCTACTAAGCAGGGAAATGACTATGTTTTTGTAGTCGTCGACAGATTCTCGAAGATGGCCATTATGGCGGCCTGCAAGAAGAATATCACAGCAGAAGCCACTGCTAAACTCTTCTTTGAACGAGTGTGGGTGCACTTTGGGATCCCACAGTCTATCATATCAGATCGGGATAGCAGGTTCCTCGGCACATTTTGGTCCAGCCTCTAGTCGATGTTGGATACCAAGCTCACCAAGTCCACAGCTTTCCATCCCCAAACAGATGGCCAGACAGAGGTCGTCAACAGAATGATTGTACACATTCTGCGCATGTACAATTCAAAGCATCCACGCACATGGGGCGAGAGCCTCCCTTATGTACAACATAGTTATAATCGAGCTCTCCACAGTTCAATCGGCCATAGCCCCTTTCAGGTGGGCTTGGGATTCCAGCCACTATGTCCCATTGACGTAGCCATGCCATTTGCAGCTGCTCAGGCCAATTCAGCTCATGTCCAGTCTGAAGTTGACAAAGCCAGTAGCTTCATTGAGCGCATTCAACACATCCGCCAACAGGTTCATGATATATTGGACAGAGCCAATGCCAAGTACAAGCAATGCCATGATCAACACCGGGTGCCACACAACTTCCAGGTGGGTGACAAAGTATGTCTACATTTGCAGAAGGAGCGCCTCACTGGACCCCACCGCAAGCTTCGCCCGCTCCGATACGGGTCGTACACCATCACCAAGGCTGTAGGGAACAATGCATTCGAGCTCAGTATTCCACCATTCCTTGGTCTGCACCCAGTCTTCAATGTGGATCGCCTTCGTCCTTACTTCCCACCTCTACTGGACACCTCGGACATTGCAGAACAACTCACACCAACTGAGTTAAATCCAGACTGCATGGAACAGGCCACCATAGATTGCATCATGGACATGCGAATCAAGAACACTCGCCAGCAGAAGATCCAACTATATCGGGTTGTCAAAGCTGGCCAACTCCTGCACCAAGGAAAGTGGTTCACCAGGGACCAAGTTCAGCAGAAATTTCCTCATCTCATGGAGGAACTTAATGCAATGGGGACCATTTCTTCCTAAGGGGGGATGAATGAACCAGGTGGATATTGGTGGTCACCCGCCTATTCCACTTGGGGCTCCACCATTGTCTATTTCAGTTTTTCAGTTTCGGCACAGTTTACTATTTTTAGCAGTTTTTCGGGTCCTAAACTTTAGGAGCCGTTTTGAGGCCCTAAACGACATTTTTTTGGGTTCCAAATTTGTAGTCCTCGGATAGATCTTTCTAACGAGGTATGGTACACATCAAACTGAGATCGTATGCCAAGTTACGCCCCTGGGAAGTTGAAACACCAATTTACCCAAACGGGGCCCATAGTTTTGGCGCTTCATCTACTAGGGTTAGGGTTATGGCTGTTTAGGATTTCCCATTGTTTCTAAATGATAAATAGGCCCTCGGGCCACATTTTAACTCAGTTCAGAGGCCTGTAGCTGCCACATCTCTTCTCAGAGATAGCTACCAGCGCCCTAGCTAGTTTTATTTCCATTCTGTCTGTAAGAAAATTTCAGTTCTTTGATATTAATGAAATGAAGTGTTATTTCTGCTGCATCTCTGTATTTATGTTTATATGTTTATTCTGTTGCGTTCCTGCATAAATCCGGATCACTAGCCAAAGGAGGATATAACCTTGAGATATTTGTGTGGTAGTTCAAGGCCTTTTTATGCTAAGAGGTGCTCTACAACCTAGTATGAGGGGGATTTTATCACTTAACATTACATTTAAAAATAATAAAATAATACTTATATTATTAAAATAAAATATAGAAATAACAGAAAAATCAAAGTGGGACATAAATAAAATATTTAAATTTCCACTTTAATTTAACATCATCTTTATATAGAGATATAGAGTAATTTAAAGAATAAGAAGATTAATTCACTTTTTCGTATGAGTGAGATATGAAATTCCTTCATAGCTTTATTGATATTATATGATGCATAATTCATTCCATGATCAATTGATATGTAATATTTAAAACAAAAATATATTAATACCAAAAATTAAAGTCATCTATAAAAAAAATATTTTAATGTCTATATAAAATAACATTGTTTTATATGAGTTTATATAGATAAGTATCAAGTAATCTAAATTAGAAAAATTCTTATATTTTGACTTCAATATTTGGAGAGAGAGAGGGAGATGTTTTAGACCTTTTAATATGAGGGAGCATGTATTGAAATTTTAATGTGGAAAATTTGAATCATAAATAAGATACTTCAATGTCAACTATGTATATGCTATATAAAACAAGTGAAAATGAAAAAATTCTTATAGCTGAAATATTTTATTATTTTTTCTCTCAAAACCAATAAAAATCCATCTTAAGTCCAAATCTACCGTGATTCAGGACAAATCAAATTTCTCGAGTGAAAATTGTTCGTCATTTTTTACGCTCTAAAAAAAGTTTTCATCTTGAGAGATTGGCTCCCTCTGAGTTCTTGGTAGATATGGAGTTATGATGGATTAATGTTGATTAATAGCCATTTATTCCAAAAATATCAGTCTATTGTCACATCGCTAAATTTCATTACCATTTAAATGTCCTTAAGCTGCACAACTAGTGCTCAAAATATCCCAATAATGAAAGTACGCTTACTTGGAGGATATTAAATCCCTTCATATGGCAATTGTGGTGGTTTGAGGTGTCGATCCACACAACTTATTACTAGAAGAAAATTGCTAGACCCAAGGCCCAAGTTTCCTTCCTTTAACATCTTAAGTAGCCTAGTGCCTATATTTAATGCTTACTCTCTCTTAAGAGATTGATATACCCATGATGAACTTTCCCTAATAGGAAAATAATTTACTCATAAATGCACACATCCTTTGAAGGGAACATATGTATTTCTCAAAGTGTACTTGCAATTTTTAAAGATCTCTCAAGCTTTTAAAAGAGTGCATGGATTCTTCCAAAAATGCATAATTATAAAAGAGAACTTGCATTCTTGATAATATGTGGATACTTCTACGAATGTGAATGCACTTTTAAGAACATGCAAACATTCTTCAAAAATATAAGTTATCAAGTATGCATGATGGTTTGAGGAGCAGCGGTTATAGGATTAAGTCAAGTGCATGGTACTGAGGATGACTATACATCTCTTTGTAAGCACCTACACACCTCGGTGCCACTTTTTTTATCATCAACTTAAAAAAAGATCCCTCTAAGAAAACATAAACCTAATGTAATTCAAAATATTGAGGAAGCCACTCCTAATAAATATATTGTATCTTAGTGTATCAAATATATTGTATCTTATTGTAGCTCACTATGAGAGATGCAAGTCTAGGAAATGAATTTATTTAATTAATTAGTACGGTTGTTACTATCGAGCTTAAAATCATGTCTCGATTGTAAAGTAAGATAAGATGGGTTCGAGGTCAGAAATTCCCTTCTTCCAGCGAGATCTTTGTGCAGCAATTACTACCTCCAGCCACTCATGGAATGAGCTGCTATCAGACTTCCACTCCAACTATTTTATTTAGTTTGGATGCGAAGGAAAGCCACCAAGAAAGCAAAGGAGTAGGTTCACGGTCTCTAAGCCGTACAAGGTAGACCTAACATGCACGTGATTTCTTCTTAAATAAGTCATCTAGTATATCAATAGTCTTCTTATAGGGTAATTTATTGCGGCAAACGAGTCACACTTGAAATATCATTAAGAAGGTACGCCCACTGAGTGGAAGAGGTTACAGAGTGAAGCAAGAATCCAGAAGACTGAGTTAAGATCGATCGATCACAACACAGATATAAGCAAGGAAGGTCTCATTATACACGTCTTGTCTGGTTGAAAAGAATATGCGTCTCAGTTCAAGAAATTCTACAACATGGAGGGGCAGGCAATAAAGAGACATAAGTGGCTACTGATTTTTTCACCGGAGGGATTCAGGGGTTGAGCAGAAATAAAAATGTTCGATAAGCTCATTTATCTGACTGGGCTAGATAGAGTCAGTCCTAGAAGCTCTATTCAATGCAATTACTCTTTTCCAGCTAGTGTCGGGAGGTCATATCTATTCTCTCATTTCTTGAAGGTGGATTTCTCTTGATATTTGCACAAAAACGGGTGTTTCTCTCATCTATTCCGCAGAGTGCAGGACTATATGGTGCAAAATACAAAGAATTGTGAAGCAACTATATCAAAAAATCATTGATAAGAACTGGTAACACGGAACTCTCATACTTGGTAAGAAAAAACTCTGGTACCTTATAACTTTATGTTGTTTCTTGGGCTAAATCTTAAGAATATTTACTGAAGATAAATCCCTTTCCATTTTTCAAAGTAATTGAGTAGGGATGTATGAAGAGAAGGGTGGAGGAGCCCCTTTCCTTTTGTCAGATTCCTCGCCTTTTGTCAAAGTACTTGAGTGGGGATGCATGCAGAGAAGGGTGCACGACTACTCCAAGGAAGACATAAAATAGCATTCAGATAGAAGTGCCTGAATAGGGATCCATGCATGCAGAGAAGGGTGCAAGACTCCTCCATGGAAGATAAAAAACCACATTTAGATAGAAAATGATAGCCAACACAGTTGAAGGCGAAGAAGTGTTGGAATTTATGAGTATTCCAAAACACACAGAGGAATAAAAATTCTCCAACCTCAACACAGAGATTAATGGAGACAATGCTAGACAGAGATGAAGAAAAAAGAAATTCTTTCATTAAAACTTAAAAAAAAAAACTGTTGTTCTGGCATTTAAAAAAAATTGCGAGCTGCTACACAACACAATGTCAAAACTTGCTCTTTGTCTCTTTTTAAAATTCTGCCTTCAGGCTCTATTTCAAAAAAACATTACACAATCACTACATATAAAAATGCTCTCTCTCTATTCTTTTATATAGAGTCTCACTCTGTTTTTCAACACTCTATCACTTTTGTCTCTGCTGGCTTTTTCAATAATACATACAGTCATAAAAACTTGCCTTCGAGCCTTTTTCTCTTTTATATATGAAATGAAAAACTATTAAAAAACAATTTAAAACAATTTAAATTTATATATATTATAAATTTCATAAGTTTATAATATATATATTACAACTCAAATGTATATATATATGTTATAACCAACATTTTAAAATTTTGACCCAAAGTCTTTTTTCAAAAAAAAGCTTTGTCGTGACTTTACGTGCCCTCTTAATAAAAAAAAACATGTTAATACTTTTAACCAAGGTTTGAAACCTTTATCGCGGATTTAAGAACATGAAATTAAAACCCTTTGCATAAACTATCGCATCCATTTATGAAATGGATGACTTGTGCGATCGGCTCTCCAATGTGATGGATGATTTAATGCTTTGCGCATGCGATATGCGATGTTGGAAATATTGCATCGCAAATGAAACAACAAAAAACTTGTGATGGTGCTGAAAAATAATGCGATATGCGAAACTACAAAATTTCGATGTGCGTTCTCCATTCTGTGGTTGGTGGTGTTTAATGGTGCAGATCGCAGAGTTTTAAATGTTGGTGATTTCTTGGATTCAAACCAGATTTTCACTGTGAACATGGCTAAGGCCATTAACTAAAACTTTGAACTTGCAGAGTGTTATTAGATACGGAGATGGAGTGCAAGAAACAATAATAGAATTAAATTTCTGCTGCTATACTCTTTGTCTTTTTGCACAGTCTGCATTGTTGCAGTTGAATTTAAAAATTCAACACTCCCCCTTAAATTCAATTGCTAGTTTCTCTTTCATACCCAAACACTTTCTCAAATAATTAAAACTTTCCTACCCCAATGGTTTTGTTAAAATGTCTACAAACTACTCCTCTATTTTGCAATGCTTCAGAACAATTTCACCATTGTTGACTAGCTCCTTGATGTAGTGATACTTGGCATCAATGTGTTTCGTTCTTTTATGAAACACTGAATTCTTTCACAATGCTAATGTTGAGCTATTATCACAGTAAATTGTTGTGCCTTTTACTTGTTCATGACACAAAATTCTCAACATTTTCCTCATCTAAATGACTTGACATGCTTCTACTATAGCTGCCACATACTCTATCTGTACTATTGATAAAGCCACAATGGGTTGTTTCTTAGAAGCCCATGAAATGGATCCTAAATCCATTTGGAAAACATAACCAGAGGTGCTTTTCCAGTTATCTATACTTCTGGCCCAATCAATGTCAGTATATCTAATCAGTTTGGAATTTTCTAAAGTGGTCTATAAAATTCCATACCTCTTTGTTCCTTTCAAATACCTCAAAATTATTTTTGCTGCTTACCAATGTGTCTCCTTTGGCCTTTCCATAAATCTGGAAAGTAAACTCACAGCATGCATAATATCCATCCTATTTCCAGTCAAATAGATGAGGTCGCCAACTATGCTCCTGTACAAACTTGGATCAAAATTCTTGCTAGTGTCCTCTTTGCTGAGTTTCAATGCCATCACTATAGGACTAATTGATGCCTTACAATCCTGCATACTAAATCTTTCCAAAACTTCATTTACATATTTAGTTTGAGAGATAAAGGTTTTATTTTCATTTTTCACTACTTCTATTCCTAAGAAGTATTTTAGCAATCCCATATCAGTCATCTCAAATTCATCCTTCATGACTGTTTTGAAATTCTCAATGAGGTAAGCATCATTACCTGTAAAGATCACATCATGAACATAGAAAACAACAATCAGCATCGTACCAATTTTCTCCTTGATCTATAATGTGAGTTATCCTTCACATTTCTTAAACCCATTTTCCAGTAGGTAGACATCTATCTGTATCACCCCTAGTTTCTATGTTTTTAAAATTAGACATTTGAACAAAAATCCAAAGGGGAGTGGACCCGAATGGATAATTATTGTCTGGATTTTATTTAAATATTTGTTAATGAAAATAAATGGAATATTTATGTGTACACTATGACTAGATGATATTGGAGATCATAAGCCTGATGCATGAGGATATGGATAAGGTTAAGACTTTACCAAAACCTTTCAAAAAGCCTTGAAAGGAAAAATGCTAAATTAGATTTAAGAGGAAAAATATAAATTCCCCAATGAAGAAGAAATAAATTGGGAAGAGGTGAAAAAACTTGAAAAGTAGAGAAAGCATCTTTATAATACCTCATTGAGAGAAGCCTGGGCAAAAATAGGAAGAAAGCATCCTAAAAATTCTGAACGCATAATTTGGAAACAGGCTTAGGGAAAGCATGGCTTAAGTAAGTTGTTTCAGAACAGACTGAGGTTAGTCTATTGATGAAGTATCTCAACTCGAGGGTGAATTCTGAAGATAGAATAATTCTAAGGTTGGTTGGATTGGTAATAGAACAAAGTGGTATGAATACCGAACCTCTAAACTTCTGTTATAAGAGGTATTATGAAATCTTAAACTGGTATTTAGATTGAAAGAAATTTTTCATGCAGTAGATATTAAATTCTGTACATTTAATAGATTTGACCAGAAGAAATAATCCTCTACAAATCTGTATAGTTATAGGAATAGTGTCTATTGGCAAATATCAATCAGAATCTCTAAATCGATAATGGTTTAATTTTGAAGATACATATTATGCCTTGTACAATGTATTTTTTTTTTAACTTTAATCCGCTTCTATAATAACAAATTTATATGAAAAAATTTTAGATAGAACATTAGATTTCATAGCTAAATTAATCAAATTTGAATGTTATGAGTATGATTTATTAAATTCTGCTTCACTACTTTCAAGAAGAAAATATTTGATTTCAGGAAAATCAGCTATATTTTCTATTATAGATGAAGTAGTGTAATCTAAGCTAGCAGTAAAAATATATTTAACGACTATGATAATACCAGAAAGAAATGTTTATTGAGAACATATGATGGTTGTTGTATGAAAATATAAGAATGTACAAATTCTACAAAATTCAATTTAAATGATATTTAGGAAACTTCCCAACTGCATATAATTACCACGATGTGAATTTAGTACCTCATAAAATTATATACATATTTTAAAGTAGAAACCCTATAGATATATACATGTATAGCTTAGGGTATAGCTGTAAAGTGAATGCATGATATTAAAGTCTTAACAAGTTATATCCCCAATGGTATGATCTTAAATTCACTGTAAAAGAAACATAGAAAAAAATCTACTGGTATATGAATAATTGGCTTAACAGTTACTGGAAATAATAGAAAGAAAGGTACAGAAGTCAAATTACACATAAGTTTATAATTCATACTTTTGCATAAGAGGTTAAGCAGTAAGGATGCAATTCTACCAATATAAATATTTCACTACAGGTAGACAAAGTGGACTATTTATAGTCTATGGTTATTCTCATAAATAATAAAGAAATATAAAGGTCCTGTATATATGAAAATTAAATTTAGAAAGAGATGGTATAATATTGAAAATCTCGAACAAACAAGAAAAAAATAGCATGGAAGAAATTAATGAAAAGTACGGTTAATTAACCCTACACTTTTCTAGGAAAATTATTTCAATATCTATGTATACAATGAAAACTGGGTATAATTAGAGTTATCATAACAGAATATAAAATGTCTGAATCTCAGTTGGATCCAAAAATCCATTGCATAGTAAATAATGATATTTAATATCGAAGTATTAATTGCTAAGACAACATAGTAATTCAGCCCCAAGAACAATCTTTGGGTTAAACCCGAAGAAGTGGAATAACCAGTACTGACCTATAATAGGAACAAACGGAAAATTAAACTTTTCACGAGCTAGAAATTGCTATACGAGAACCAATGACGGAACTAGAAAAAATTTGAGTTACCTATAAGTCATCAAACGACAATGAAAGAGGCTAAGTATGAAAGTGATATATATAAAGCTGAGAATATATCAAATAAAAAAACTAAAGTTTGTTACCTTAGAACAACAAAAACTTCCACGAGCACAGAATATGCATGCTGTGGAAATAAATTACCGTTACTGTTATATAAGCTTATAGAAATGAAACTTCAGATTCAAATGAAATAAAATTGGAAACCTAAAACAAAATTTAAATCTCTTACATTAAAAATCTAGTGAATATCTATAGAGATAGAACTGTCAGAGTCATTTTGTTTTCCATATCATCCATGGAGATTTCAACCCTAAAATGCATACACCAAAACCAGTTAAGGGCGAATTCGGTTTTTGTAGGATTGACGTGAATTTAAGACATTATCTCTCTGAAACGATAAGTTAATTCACTAAAATAAGAATAACGCCTCTTTAAAAATCTCTGAGAGGAGAAAAACAATAGTAGTGATAAAACTCCGAGGTAAGCAAGAACGAGAGAATTTATAAAAATTATAGCCAAGAACAAAACTACCCAGAAGCTAAATATACTAAGAAATCAATCAAAAATCTAAATACGAAGAGGTAAAAACCCCAACGTCGAGCTGGAAGGGTTTACCAAAGATGTCAATACCAAAACAAAAATGCATGACTATATAATCAGTTAAACCATCTTCAAAAGCACATCAAAACTCTTGCATACCTGATAAAGTCGCCATGGAAGACGCAGTGAAGGTCTGATGGACTTAGTCGAGGAATCTTGACTCCGAGAAGCTTAGCAGAGCTCTCATTGAAAATAATTAATTCAGAAATGAAATGGTAAAGGAAACCATAAGTCTGAAGAAATGAGTTAAATAGAAATTGGTTGAAATAAACCCTAAATTTTATTCATAGATTTTAACCCTACACTTGTCAACAGATCATGACTGATATTGAAATTGATCTGCATTCTTGGGATTGAAACAAGGAGTCTTCATGAAAATCCAATGAAATCCATGCATTTAATTGATGTGTACACCATTCGCGTATAAGACAATCCATGTACAGTAAACAATCGTACTTACTCTCTGTGGAGAGGACGTATACATGCTACAGTACCAGGATATAGGTAGAAAAGTTTAGATGCATTTAACCAAATTGCAAAACGTGAATTGGATCCTGCAAAAACTAATATCCCTTCATAATAACCGTGATATGAAAATTTCTCATCAGAATGAAATGAAGAGGTACCCTATGTAAATTCGAGTCTGAAAATGATAATAGTAAATTTCAAAGGGTTTACGAAGCCAACGATTTGGAATAATTATTGTATTTCATTTATATGTGTGTTTTGTTATGATATATATGTGCGTATGGACTATGGTAATTATATCCAAATGATAAACTCGCAATTTCAATAGTTACAAACTATAAATATATATACATGTAAAGGATATGAGTAGGTATAAAAATTGAATAAGATACACTAAAGATATGACCATTAATAAATTTTATGGTACAAAAAAAAATCCGATAGGGATAGGTGAAATTTTATGATGTGTACCGTCAAGTGTGTCAGAACGTTATGGTGAACTGACAATAAAAACTTCGAAACTAGAAACGAGGCAATAAGTGTTCAGAAAAATTTAATGGTCCTTGTTAAATTCACAAACTCGAAAAAAATGAGGTGAGACTTATAGCTGTAGTAGAGTATTAGGAATTAAACACTCTCCTAACGTGTACATCCGTGGTAATAATTTAATAAAATTCTTGTCAAATTTAGGGTATGACTTTTTGAATTAGCTCACGAGTCACATATAAAATTTATATGTATGTCGATACTCTAAGGTAACGACAAGATATATGCTTAAGCGATATAGTATCGACTTCCATACATTTGAGCTCAACTGAAATTTGGGTTTAAAGAAGTAAGTTAAATATATATATTTATCATAGATTAAAACTTGAAGTAGGTTATATATATAAATATCTCTAATTGTATATATATGTTGATATTTGGAAATATGTGAGAGATAGTGGAGAGGAATTATAAGAAATAGATTCTAAACAAATAGAAGAAAAAAATTTAACTTTAGTTGTTATGTTAATATTAAACATATGTGAATAACTATGGATTAGATAGACTATAGTCTATGGTAAAAATCACATAAATCTTTTATATATGTATATACAGAAAGGATTGATATGTGAAGTTACATATATCACAAGAACAAGATGAAAAACAAATGTGCTATACCCATATTAGGAATTAGCATTTAAGATCAAAGATTCTAGGAAAAATACAGGTAAATGTACCAATCAGGTGAAACCTTTCAAATGTAGTTCCTAGGTAAAAATGTATATATATATATATCTATATCTATATATATATATATAATATAAATAAATAAAATGAAATAAAATAAAATTTGACAGACATTACAAATGGTATCAGAGCCAAGTTGGAAAACTAGGCTGCTTTTGTGCTCACTGTTATGAAATTAATTTTTTTTGAAAAAAAAAATGTTACTGATGTTATTTTTTTTTACAGTAAAAAGGTACTGAAACTGAAAGGTAAGTGGTTGAAGAATATGAACTCTATGTAGATCTGGGTGGTGAAGATAACACGCCAGATCCCAATGCTCCTTTGATGGCTATGATTCACAGAATGCAATGGGATATGGCCCAGCTAAGAAGCCATAATGACAAGCTATCTTTAGCCAGTGAGGAGCAGGAAAAACTGATAAGAGAACTGACTTCGCAAAACAGCCAAGAAGGTGAAGGTTCTGGGAGGAAGAGAAAATGCAGGATAAATTTCTCAGATGATTCTGAAGAAGATGACACCACTAGACACTGGTCTAGGCAGAAGAAGGAATTACAAGGTGAATTTTGAAAAATAAAACCTCCCTCCTATGATGGAGAGAAGCAGGAAGATGCTAAGGCATGGTTGTTAAACATGATTAAATATTTTCAGGTCTACGAGTATGAAAGAAATCTGAGGGCCAAATTAACTATCTACCAACTACAAGGTAAGGCTACCTTGTGATGGGAGGAAACAAAAATGGTTCATGTCTTTGATGAAAAAACAATGACTTGGGAAGGTTTTCAAGTCAAGTTTAAAAACCGATATTTGAACGAACGCTACTATGATGAAAAATCCAAAGAGTTTCACTAACTCATATTGGGATAGCTCACCATAGATGAGTTTGTCACCAATTTTACAAATCTATCAAGATATGTTCCTTATATTCGTGAAGAGAAAGCAAAGGTGCAAAGGTTTTTGAACTATTTTCCTACTGTGTACAAGGAGAAAATAGAGTTCGATAATCCAATAAGAATGGACGAAGTTGTGAGGAAAGCTAGATTATGCTACTAGAAGTTTAAGGGAAAGCGTGAACAAGGGAAGAGCTGGACAAACAAGGGTGAATTCAAAGGAAAGAAACAAAAACAAGCTTATTTGAAGAACTTTGGTAGGAATCATCAGCAAAAGAAATTTAACAAAAAAAATGAAAGTCAAACTTCTCAATCACAAGTTGGTTCAAAGCAAATAGATGGGAATAATAAGAAGGAAGGAGTTGTTAAAATGCGGGAGCCTTTGAAGTGCTGGGGTCATCGTCAACCTCATCTGTTGAGGGATTGTCCACACCGAAATATTTAGATAGTTCTGAGAGATAGAGAAGCTACCACAGTGAATGATGTAGCAAGGAATATCCCCACTATCAGTGTAGCGTTGGAGAACTGACAAGTAGAACACTAGTCTACGATGGTCGAGATGGAAGGTAAAATTTTTTATCAGTCTATTACTGTCTTAATTGATCCGGGCACTTCTTTGAGTTATATTAGTCCACAAGTTGTAGAAAAATGTAAACTTAGAACAAAAAAGTTTCAACTGCCTTGGTTGGTACAGTTAGCTACTGGAACCAAACGCAAGGTATCTCATAAGCTACCTAAAAAAACTATTAAATTTAATGAATATCAGACAGAGGTAGATTTAAAATTTTTGCCATTAGGTTCCTTTGATTTACTGATAGGAATGGATTGGTTAGAAAAGAAAAATACCATGTTGAATTGTTGGGACATAACTCTACACTATATTTATGATGAACGAAAACCATTCATACTAAAAGGGGAATCGAAACCTACTTCTGTAAGGCAAATCTGAGCCCTTCAGTTAAAAAGAACTGCTAAAAAGGGGTATCAAGTATATGTTGTACATGTTGAAGAATTAGAATAGCAACAAGAAGAAAAATTGTTAGATACCTTACCATTGATAAGACAATTTAAGGAAGTTTTCTCGGATGAGATTCTTCATCTTCCCCCTAAGAGAGAGATCAATTTTCAATCGATTTAGTGTGAGGGGAAACACCAAGTTCTAGAGCCCCTTACCGGATGAGCCCCCCTGAACTAATGGAGTTAAAAATGTAATTAGAATAACTGTTGGACAAAAACTACATTAGACTGAGTGTGTCTCGTTGGGGAGCACGGGTGCTGTTCGTGAAAAAGAAGGATGGAACCTTCAGAATGTGCATTGACTATCATCAACTGAATAAGTTTAAAATCAAAAATAGGTATCCATTTCCCAGAATAGATGACCTTTTTTATCAGGTGAGAGGAGCTTCAGTATTCTCTAAGATTGACTCAAAATTGTGGAGGAAGATATCAGTAAAACAACCTTTCAAACCAGGTATGGTCATTACGAATTTGTAGTCCTATCTTTCGGTTTGACCAATACCCCTGCCACTTTTATGTGTTTAATGAATAGCATCCTGAATAAATACTTAGACAAATTCATACTAGTATTTGTAGATGACATTCTAATCTATTCAAAAATTGAGGCAGAACATAAGGAACACCTTAGAATTGTGTTGCAGACTCTTAAGGAGAATCAGTTGTATGCCAAGTTTAACAAATGTGAATTTTATAAGGATAAAATTCAATATTTGGGGCATATAATTTTTGAACAAGGATTGGTGGTTGACCGTGAGAAAATAAAGTACATTAGAGAGTGGCTGATGCTGACTGATGTCTCAGTGGTAAGATCATTTATGGGGATTGCAGGATATTACCGACAGTTTGTAGAAATATTTTCTACAATAGAATATCCCATAACTTCACTACAGAGGAAAGGAACAAAATTTGAGTGGACTGAAAAATGCCAAAAGAGCTTCGAACAACTAAAATTGAAACTTACTACAACACCTATATTGAAGATTGTAGATCCTGATAAAGAGTTCGTAGTGTGTACTGATGCATGTGGAGAGGGATTGGGAGGAGTTCTGTTGCAAGAGAATTCTGTTATTGCGTAAGAATCTAGAAAACTTAAGAAAAATGAACAAAATTATAGTGTATATGATCTTGAGTTAGCTGCTGTAATTCATGCCTTGAAGATGTGGCGGCACTATCTTCTCGGAAAAAAATTTATATTGATAACAGATCATATCAGCCTCAAGTATTTCTTCACTCAAATAGATTTGAATGCTGGAAAAGCCAGATCCCTCTCTTTTCTGAGTGAATTTGATATGGAAATAAAACATATCAAAAGAAAAGAAAACAAAATTGCTAATTCTCTAAGCAGAAATGCTTGCCAAAACACAAGTAACATTGGGAGTAGTGCTAGTTTTGACTTAGAAGGATTAGTAAAAAGGGTAGCAGATCAGGATCCCAACTATGAGAAACTGAAAATTCAAATGATGAAAAATGAAATGGCTAGATACACCCAAAATCAGGAAGGGATGCTCTGTTATGGAAACATATTGTATATCCCCAATGTGGATTCTTGAAAAAGGACATTCTTGATGAATATCATAAAAAACCGTATCTAGGACACCCTCGGTATCAGAAACTACTTACAGCCTTGAGAAAGAAATTATTTTGGCCAGGAATGAAAAAATACGGGGCCAACTACTTAGCCAGATGAATGGAATGTCAACTAGTCAAAGTTGAACATCAACATCTAGCTGGCCTTCTAAATCACTTACCAATTGCAGAATGGAAATGGGACACTGTTTCTATAGATTTTATAACTAGGTTACCCAGAACAAAGTACCATCATGACTCATTAATGGTAGTGGTAGATACTTTAACAAAGGCTGCACATTTCATACGTGTGAAATCTACTTTTGGGACGACCCAAGTAGCAAATGTGTTCATGAAGGAAATTGTAAGGGTACACAGGGTTCCAAAAATTATTATTTCAGATAGAGACGCTAAGTTCATAGCAACCTTCTGGAAAATTCTATTTGGAGGCATGGGCACTAAATTGAATTTTAGTACTGCCTATCACCCTCAGACGGATGGTCAAACTGAGAGAACAAATCAAATTTTGGAGCATATGCTCAGAATGTATGTGATGGATAGGCCAACTAAATGTGAAGACTATTTACATTTGGTCGAATTTTCTTATTATAACAACTACCAATATTCCATCAAAATGAGTCCATTTAAGGAACTCTATGGAAGAAAGTGCCACACTCCCTTAAACTGGAGCGAACCTGAAGATAAGTTAATACTTGGGCCAGATCCTCTACAAGAAATGGAAAGGATTGTCAAACAAATATAGAAAAACATCAAGACAGCTCAAGATCGACAGAAAAGTTATGTCGACAAGAAGAGGGTTCACCAAGAATACAAAGTGGGTGACCATGTATATCTACAGATAAAACTAGAAAAGAGCACTCTGCATACTGGATGTTGTGCAAAATTAGCTCCTAGATACTATGGGCCTTTTGAAGTCCTAGAAAGGGTGGGACTAGTGACTTATTACCCATCCATGTTGAATTTCATGATGTGTTTCATGTTTGGTTATTAAAAATAATGTACATGATGCTTCTCATATTGTTCATTTGAATGTGATACAGGTGGAACCAGAAGGGGAGTTCCTTCCAGAGCCGCTTCAAATATTGGAGCGAGAATAAATTGAATTGAGAAATAGAACAGTAGCTAGAGTAAAAGTGCAGTGGCAACACTTTACTGCTGAAGAGGCTACACAGGAAAGAGAAGCTGAGATGATGGAAAAATATCCATCTTTATTTTCACAATGATCTATAGTGGATAGTTTGTTAACACCGAGGACAGTGTTTGTTTTCATAGGGGGAATGTGTAACACCCATAGTTTCTATGCTTTTTAAGTTAGACATTTGAACAAATATCCAAAGGGGAGTGGACCCCAATGGATAATTATTGTGTGGATTTTATTTAAATATTTATTAATGAAAATAAATGGAATATTTATGTGTACACTATGACCAGATGATATTGGAGATCATAAGCCTGATCCATGAAGATATGGATAAGGTTAAGACTTTACCAAAACCTTTCAAAAAGCCTTGAAAGGAAAAATGCTAAATTAGATTTAATAGGAAAAATCTAAATTCCCCAATGAAGAGGAAAGAATTTGGGAAGAGGTGAACAAGCTAGAAAGGTAGAGAAAGCAACTTTAAAGTACCTCATTGAGGGAAGCCTAGGAAAAAGTAGGAACAAATCATCCTAAAAAGTATGGATGCAAAATTTGGAAACAGGCTTAGGGAAAGCATGGCTTAAGTAAGTTGTTTCAGAACAGACTGAGGTTAGTCTATTGCTGAAGGATCTCAACTCGGGGGTGAATTTTGGAGATAGAAGAATTCTAAGGTTGGGAGGATTGGTCATAGAACAAAGTGGTATGAATACCTAACCTATAAACTTCTGTTAAAAGAGGTATTATGAAATCTTAAACTGGTATTTAGATTGAAAGAAAATTTTCATGCAATAGATATTAAATTCTGTACATTTAATAGATTTGACCAGAAGAAATAATCCTCTACAAATATGTTTAGTTGTAGGAATAGTGTCTATTGGGAAATATCAATCAGAATCTCTAAACCGATAATGGTTTAAATATGAAGATACATCTTACCCCTTAGACAATGTATTTTTTTTAACTTTAATCTGCTTCTGTAATAACAAATTTATATGAAAAAAAATTTAGATAGAACATTAGATTTCAAAGCTAAGTGAATCAGATTTGAATGTTATGAGTATGATTAATTAAATTCTGCTTCACTACTTTCAAGAAGAAAATATTTGATTTCAGGAAAATCAACTATATTTTCTATTACAGATGAAGTAGTGTAATCTATGCTAGGAGTAAAAATATATTGAACGGCTATGATAATACCAGAAATAAATGTCTACTGAGAACATATGATGGTTGCTATATGAAAATATAAGAATGTACAAATTCTGCAAAATTCAATTTAAATGATATTTAGGAAACTTCCCAACTGCATATAATTATCATGATGTGAATTTAGTGCCTCATACAATTATATACATATTTCGAAGTAGAAACTATATAGATATATACATGTACAACTTAGGGTATAGCTGTAAAGTGAATGCACGATATTAAAGTCTTAACAAGTTATATCCCCAATGGTATGAGCTTAAATTCACTGTTAAAGGAACATAGAGAAAAATCTACTGGTATATGACTAATTAGCTTAACACTTACTCGAAATGATAGAAAGAAAGGTACATAATTCAAATTACACATAAGTTTATAATTCATACTTTTTCATAAGAGGGTAAGAAGTAAGGATGAAATTCTACCAATATAAATATTTAGAAATATAAAGGTCCTGTATATATGAAAATTAAATTTAGAAAGAGAGGGTATAATATTGAAAATCTGTAACAAACAAGAAAAAAATAGCATGGCAGAAATTAATGAAAAGTAGGGTTAATTAACCCTACACTTTTCTGGGCAAATTATGTCAATATCTATGTATACAATGAAAACTGGGTATAATTTGAGCTATCATAATAGAATATAAAATGTCTGAATCTCAGTTGGATCCAAAAATCCATTGCACAGTAAATAATAATATTTAATATCAAAGTATTAATTGCTAAGACAACATAGCAATTCAGCCCCAAGAACAATCTTTGGGTTAAACCCGAAGAAGTGGAATAACTAGTACTAACCTGTAATAGGAACAAACGGGAAATTAAAATTTTAACGAGCTAGAAATTTCTATACGAGAAGAAATGACGGAACCAGAACAAATCTGAGTTACCTGTAAGTCATCAAACGACAATGAAAGAGGCTAAGTATGAAAACGGTATATATAAAGTTAGGAATATATCAAATAAACAAACTGGAGTTTGTTACCTTAGAACAATGAAAACTTCCATGAGCACACAATATGCACGATGTGGAAATAAATTAGCATTGCTGTTATATAATCTTATAGAAATGAAACTTCAGATTCAAATGAAATCGAATTGGAAACCTAAAACAGAATTGAAATCTCTTACGTTAAATTTCTAGTGAATATCTGTACAGATCGAATCGTCAAAGTCGTTTTATTTTCCATATCAGCCATGGAGATTTTGACCCTAAAATACATACACCAAAACCAGTTAAGGGCGAATTCAGTTTTTGTAGGATTGACGTGAATTTAAGATGTTATCTCTCTAAAATGATAAGTTAATTCATTGAAATAAGAATAAGACCTCTTTAATAATATCTCAGAGGAGAAAGACAATAGTAGTGATAAAACTTCGAGGTAAGCAAGAACAAGAGAATTTATAAAAATTATAGTCAAGAAAAAAACTACCCAGAAGCTAAATATATTAAGAAATCAATCAAAAATCTGAATACGAAGAGGTAAAAACCCCAGCACCGAGCTGGAAGGGTTTACCAAAGATGTCAATACCAAAACGAAAATGTATTACTGTAGAAGCAGTTAAACCATCTTCAAAAGCATATCAAAACTCATGCGTACCTAATAAAGTCGCCATGGAAGACGTAGTGAAGGTTTGATGAACTTAGTCGAGGAATCTTGACTCCGAGAAGCTTAGCAGAGATCTGATTAACAATAATTAATGCAGAAATGAAATGGTAAAGGAAACAGTGAGTCTGAAGAAATGAGTTAAATAGAAATTGGTTGAAATAAACCCTAAATTTTATTCACGGATTTTAACCCTACACTTGTCAACAGATCATGACTAATGTTGAAATCCATTTGCATTCTTGGGATTGAAACAAGGATCCGCCATGAAAATCCAATGAAATCCTATTTAATTGATGTGTACACCATTCGTGTATAAGAGAATCCATGTACAGTAAACAATCGTACTTACTCTCTGTGGAGAGGACGTATACACGCTACAGTACCAGGATATAGGTAGCAACGTTTAAATGCATTTAACCAAATTGGAAAATGTGAATTGCATCCTACAAAAACTAATATCCCTTCATAATGACCGTGATATGAAAATTTCGCATCAGAATGAAATGAAGAGGTACCCTATGTAAATTCAAGTTCAGAAATGATAATAGTAAATTTCAAAGGGTTTACGAAGCCAACGATTTGGAATAATTATTGTATTGCGTTTATATGTGCTTTTTGTTATGATATATATGTGCGTATGGACTATGGTAATTATACCCAAATGACAAACTTTCAATTTCAATAGTTACAAACTATAAATATATATACACGTCAAGGATATGAGTAAGTATAAAAATTTAATAAGATACACTAAAGATAGGACCATTAATAAATTTTATGGTACAAAAAAAAATCTGATAGGGATAGGTGAAATTTTATGATGTGTACCATCAAGTGTGTCAGAATGTTATGGTGAACTGACAATAAAAACTTTGAAACTAGAAACAAGGAAATAAGTGTTCAAAAACATTTAATGGTCCTTGTTAACTTCACAAGCTCGAAAAAAATGAGGTGAGACTTACAGCGATAGTAGAGTACTAGGCATTAAACACTCTCCTAACGTGTACATCAATGGTAATATTTTAATAAAATTCTCGTCAAATTTAGGGTATGACTTTGTGAATTAGCTCACGGGTCACATATAAAATCGACTTGTATGTGGATGCTCTAAGGTAATGACAAGATATATGCTTAAGCGATATAGTATCGACTTCCATACATTTGAGCTCAACTGAAATTTGGGTAAAAGAAATAAGTTAAGTATATATATTTATCATAGATTAAAACTTGAAGTAGGTTATATATATAAATATCTCTAATTGTATATATATGTCGATATTTGGAAATATGTGAGAGATAGTGGAGAGGAATTATAAGAAATAAATTCTAAACAAATAGAAGAAAAAAATTTAACTTTAGTTGTTATGTTAATATTAGACATATGTGAATAACTATGGATTATATAGACTATAGTCTATGGTTAAACTTACATAATTATTTTATATGTGTATATACAGAAAGGACTGATATGTGAAGTTACATATATCACAAGAACAAGATGAAAAAAAAATGTGCTATAACCCATATTAGGAATAAGAATTTAAGATCAAAGATTCTAGGAAAAATACAGGTAAATCTACCAATCAGGTTAAACCTTTCAAATGTAGTTCCTAGGTAAAACTGTATATAAAAAAAATAAAAAATAAAAAATAAAAAAAATTGAGAGACATTATTATCCTACTCTGCCATGCTCTTGGTGCTTGTTTCGGTCCATATAAACTTTCTTCAATCTGCAAACTTTGTGCTCTTAGCCTTCTTTCTCCGCCTTTACAGGAGGTTGTTCCTTTAAACCTCTTCCATCAATGCTCATTTAGGAATACTAATTTCATCCATTTGGTAAAATTTCCACTTGTGTTGTGCTGCTATGAACCTTGCTTGTCTTATTGTTTCCATTCTTGCAAGTTTGGTGCCCAAATGTTTCCTCACACATAGTCTATTCCACTTATTCTTCCATATATGTGACTCTCCGTCTACAACCTCGTACCTTTCAATATTACCTTGCAGGCGTTGATTTTGATTTTTATAAACCCATTTCACTCCAAATTATTTCCTTTCGCACAGGAGATCCAAATAGTTCCCATGTTTATTTTCTCTATGGAATTCATTTTCTTCCATCACCAGCATCTATCCATTTCTGTCTTTCTTTAACTTCTTCAAAATGAATAGGATATTCTACATGACAATATAATGAAAATAAAGAGTTCATACCTTCATTTTCGCACTCTTTAACTCATAATCCTAAAATTTCATTCTGAATACGGTTCCTCTTTCACTTGCTGAACTTGTGCTTGTAGAAACACTCAAATC
Organism: Pinus albicaulis; assembly: GCA_034641835.2. NCBI lineage: Eukaryota > Viridiplantae > Streptophyta > Pinopsida > Pinales > Pinaceae > Pinus > Pinus albicaulis. The sequence continues at coordinate 1,427,492,963 of CM076577.1, forward strand.
GCTCCTTGTGGTGTGCTAGCGAAGTACTAACATCACTTCTCAGGGGTGTTCTCATTCCAAATTTTGGTGTCCCCTTGTTGTCCTTCTATTGGTGGAGTGATCTTGCTAATGAGGGATTTATTTCAGCCATTTCTTCCTCAGTATCATCATGAGACAAAAAGCTTTTAATATTCACTTGTTTTCTTAATGCTTCGATCCCAAACTTAACTATCAATGGTAGCATACATCTACCTTATAAAATTCTTGGTGGATGGGTTATACAACCTGTATGCCTTGGATTCTTCACTATATCCAATAAATATGCACTTCTCCCCCTTAGTGTTTAACTTCTTCCTTAGCTGATCTCGAATGTGTGCATAAGCCACACAACCAAAAACTCTCATGTGGGTGACATCTTGTTTTATGTCACTCCATTCTTCGTCCGGAACTTTATTCATTACAACTTTGGTTGGGAATATGGCTCAATATGTATGCCACACTAATGTACCGCTTCCACCCAATATTCATTTTAGAAAATGTTTTCCTTCATCCTCATCTTACCATGTCCCATGATGGTTCTATTTTTCCTTTCGGCAACTCCATTTTCTATGAGTATACATTGTTGTAAATTAGCCTGTATGCCATTTTATCTACAAAAAAACAGAAATTCTCTTAAGGATATGCTCACCTCCTCTAGGTTCTTAAGGGTACATAGCCTTTTACCACTTTTTCTCTTTCTGAAGCCTTAAAAGGTGGCGAAATTTTCTCGAACACTTCTACTTTTATATTTCAAAAATACACCCAACTTTCTTGTGTAATCATGAATAAAAGTGTATATAGTAATTTTAACTTTCATAATAGTTATGACATTTCAAACAAATCACTTTCTGCATCTTGAATAGATGAATGCAACAAAATAATTCTCAACATTATGTATGCTGATCAATGGCTCTGTGTAGCGTTGTTCTCTCAACAGATCTGCTGATGGTTACTGTAGGCTGTCTAGTTTCTCAATCATCTGGCAATCCACCCCACCACTCTTTCCCATGCAACAAATTCAGACCTCCAAAGATTCAATGCTCTCTGGATCTCCAATGCCATAACAGGTTTTCATCTTGCTACTATCATTGGGAATAATAAAGGTGTGCTCTTTGCCATTTCGGCTTTAACAACCAAAATCACCTATCATCTTGGGAGAAAAAATTTTATAATGTAATGTCTTCACTTGTGCAATGTTACTTTCTTGGTAGTTTATCCATGATGGTGTATACATCATATTCAAGAAAAATATTGCACCCATTTTTGGATAATTGTCAATGCTCAAGAGGTTACACCTCATCGAGGCACATAATAGGCATACGATATGGATCTTCCTTCTCTTTCTTTGTCCAAAAACTTACTGCAGCACTTCCATGATAAAAGAGACCTCTTCAACCATCTTCAAATATTGCCAGAACTTTGTTTTTCATCTGTTTGTACTGGAAAAACATGGAAATGTCTCTGATGTGTAGTTTGCTTGTCCTGGATCTAGGAGTATATATCTTCCATTCTTCTCTTCAGCAGCATACATTCACAAATAACTTTCTTGACTCATATTTTCTTTAGTAAAGTGCTTGCAGTCTAATACCATGTCACTCTGTTTATTCCTACATTCATTGGCATAATGACATGCTTTAACTACATTAATGACATTGGACTTGGGATTTATCTGTACCTTTGTCCATGTAACTTGATTTTCCCTCCTTGTTAGCTGCTCCCTTGACCTTGGTTCTGATTTTTATTGCTACCCCTTCAATGAGTATTTTCAGGGCTGCTTCTTCCTCCTTTGTTTTGGCTTCTTCCTCTTACTTTTCCCTTGTATTTTACTCTACCTTGACCTCTTCCTCTTCCAAAGGAAATTTGGGTCTTAAAGGCATGCTCAAAGATGAGTTTGTTGCTCTACCCATTATTTTTTTTCATGTCATCGATGATTCATGCTGTCTCATCCAAAAGCTATGGCTTTGAGATCCTTTGTCTCTCCAATGGTTAGCAGAGCTATCACATCAAACCTTGAGGTAAAATTTGCTCAGGAGCTGCTCTACTATTCTTCTTTCTTCCACTATCTCTCATGAGATCTCATTTAGATAACCAGCAATACGATAAAATAAAAAAAATAGGTCTATTGTCGATCATGCAAATAACTTCAAAATCGCTTCTCATTAATTGAAGCTTTGTAGTCTTCCACGCTTCTCCTTGTGGTAGGGTATCTAGAGGTATCATACATCCTTGGACCTCTTAGCTGTTTCTATCCTTGGTAACACTGGCCTGTGCTTGATAGAGATATAAGAGGATTTTGAGTCAACTATTTCCTACTATATTGAGGAAAAATCCTTCTTTACTTGTGTTAAACCTTCTGAAATGTTTTGATCATTGTTCTTCTGCCTACTTCAACAAGCCCCCATAAGTCTTGAAGGAAAGCAAGGCTCTCATGGTGATTTCCCAATAGTCATAGTTCTTCCAATTGAACGATGGGAGTTGAGTATTTCCAATATTCGTGCTTATGTAGCTCTTTCCATGGCTAACTGCTCAACTATGTATCAACTTGTTGTGTTTTTAAAGAAGCAACTTGTCTCCTTTGTAGAACTAACTACTGTATTTTAAAGAACTTCCTATGGACTGCACCTTTTAAACACAAACAAACATATTTTGTAAATACCTCTTCTTTTTGTTGAGCCTTCACACTACTAATCAAAAATTTCACCTTGTAACACCTTCCTTCTTCTTTCATAAACTTCAAGAGCTTGCACTATGCGATACCATGTTATTGTTGTAGGTCTTCCAAGAAACACATGGAGAGGAACAAAAATTCCCCAACTTCAACATAGAGATTAAGCTTGGAAGACAATCTTTGGACGGAGGAATGAAAGAAAAAAAAACTTTCTTTCAATAAAACTTAAAAAAAAAAACTATTACGGAAGATGCCACACCTTTATTGTTCGGCATTTAAAAATTACAAAGTACTATACAACATAGCGTCAAAATTGCTCTCTCTCTCTCTTTTAAAATTCTTCCTTGAGCTTTATTTCAAAAAAATTACACGGTCAGGTTGCATATAAAAGTAATCTCTCTCTATTTCTTTTATACAAAGTCTCACTCTATTTTTCAACCACTACATCAATTTTTGCCCTCTGTGGATTTTCAATAATACATAAGTCAAAAACTCCTTCGAGCCTTTTCTCTCTTGTATATATGAAATGAAAAACTATTAAAAAAAATTAAAACAATTTAACTTTATATATATTACAACCTCATAATTTTACATAATATATATATTATACTCCAAATGTATATATATGTTATAACCAACGTTTTTACAATTTTAATGAAAAATTTTCAAAAAAACTTTGTGGTGACTACTTGGTGACCTCTTAATAAAAAAACATGTTAATACTTTTAATCAAGGTTTGAAACCTTTATCGCAGATTAAAAACATGAAATTAAAACCCTTTATAAACTATCATCCATTTATAGAAATGGATGACTTACAATACGATCGACTCGCCAATGCGGTGGATGACAATACTTTGCACATGCGATATGCGTGTCGGCAATATCACATCGCAAATGAAACAACAAAAAACTTGTGATAATTGCTAAAAAATGATGTGATATGCGAAATTGTGAAAATTTCATAATAGCTCTCCATTAGTTGGTGGTGTTTAATGCCGTAGATGAAAAAGTTCTCAAGTATTCATCAGTGCATAGATTCAAACATGTAACACTACTATGGAACAGCAACTCGGCCATGTACGTGATTCTACAACAGAAGGAAGTGTTATTGAATGCGGATATGGAATTACAAGAAACAATAACAAAATTAAAATCGATTCTTGTTGTTCTCTTCATCATACATGACACACGTGTTGCGGTTGAATTTAAAAATTCAACAAGAAGGAAGCTCTTTAGAATGGAAGATCGCTTTCTCAACCAACACGATTGAAATGAAAGAGCTAGGTAGAATGCAACCCTTGTAATAGAAAACAGGAAGCAACTTGTCTGAGACAATAAGCAAGCACCATGCAAACACTGCAATAACCTCATGTAGACACCACTTAGCATATGAGTGTGGACTATTAAAGAGTTTAGTATTTTATAACAAAAGCATAACATTTTATACTGATTTAAACCATAATTGTTCCCTAACATCAGTTTTTCATTTTCAAATATCTTCAAAATGTGAAAGGAACTTGTCAATATCACCTATTATTGCCTCTCCTCCTTGCCTTGGGAAGGGCAAAAAGCGCAAAATATCATTTACGAGAGATAATTTAGCATATACTTATAAAAAAAATGTGCAAAGACTAAATGTAATTTTATTAATAATGCCGTACACTAATTGATTAGTATGGTCAGCCATGAACGAAGGACTAATAGAAATATATCTTGTACTTCTGTAGTTGTGTAAGAGATTCTTGGATAATATTTTCATCCATCTTGAAATAATGTCACTTATGAATTGTTAGATTTAATTCATAAGTGATAGAATCAGTGAGGAGCAAATTAATTGTGATGAGAGAATTTGAGCAGGACAATAGAGAAAACGACGACATCAATTATGATGTGAGAGTTTGAACAATGGTGGTAGCAATCTCAAGATTTGCACTTCACGCAACTGAAAACTTATCAATAGCACCCACTTAGTCTTAAATTCTCAAGCAACTTCCATATTCATTACTCAGCCAACAACATTCGGGAGGACATCCAAGCTGAGTAGCAAAGGGAAGAGCAATCCGGAGGAGTGGCCGTCACTCATGCTCGGAACCCAGCTCTTTACCAGCAAGGAAATTACGGAAAATATGAAAGGGGAAGGTTTTTTTAACCTTAGTAGAAAATTTTGACTAATTTTGTTTCCCATTATGTTTAAAGATTTAACTTTGGGTTAACGTTTTATTTTTCCATGGTACTTTTGTTTTTAGCTTTGGTTATATATATTATAAATATGAAATATTTATAATATATATATATATTAATATATGTTTGATATATATCTATATATATATATATATATATATATATATATATATATATATATATATATATATATATATATATATATATATATATATATATATATATATATATATATATATATATATATATATATATATATATATATATATATATATGCTGTGAGCACATTGTAAATTCTGTCATTGCATTATAGGTACCCAAAAGTGCACAGAAAAAAGACTTATAGAGGATTGTGTAAGTGTTAGCATGTGTTGTCCTTCATGGCAACCTACTTGATGAAATAAGATTGTTGGCAATATGATGCAATGTGTTGTCTTTGATGCCAACCTACTAGATGAGATTGTCCTTAATGGAAACTAACTTGATGAGTTGTCCTTGGATGGCAACCTACTTGATAAGTTGTTGCTTGATGGAAACTTTGCTTATACGATGAGGTTTCTTCCTTAATGAAGCTGACAGTGAGTTCTCTTTGGATGGAAACCTGCACCAAGTGAAGTTGTTCTTGATAGAAACTAACTGATGAGTTACCCTATGATAAACCTGTAATTGAAATATGCAAGGAAGATGTATCTTGCTTAAATAAAGTACAAATTATATCCTATAGATACGACTCGAAGTAACGGAAAGAAAGAATTCTAGTAAAAAAATTCTCCAGTGTCCCGTATGACATGTCACAAAGCATACGTGGGTTTGTAAGGTAAAGTAGTGTATGTACGTGGAAAAGTACGTATAGTAGAGTATGCCTATTTTGTGCTCTAAATTCATAAAACCCAATTTACTATAATATTATTGCATTGTATTAGCGTTGGAATATCATTTAATCCAGTCCGGGGCTAAATATAGTAGTGTGGTTTTGACTGTGGTATTGACAAAGACTAAATCTGTTAGGAAAAGATCATAGTGCAAGGTGGCATAATACGAGTTTCAATAATTCTTCACTCGAAGTATATCTAAATGGAATGGGTAGCAATTTCTTTGATAGTGCGGAATTCTGTCTTTTATGAAGAAAAATAGTGAAGAAAGAGATGCTGGGTAAAATATATGTACTCTTTGCAGATCTTGCTGCAGAACCCAAGTCTGAGATGAAATGCACACCTGCAAATAAAGATAAAAATGCAAAGTGTTTATCACGTTAAATTTCTCAGATCTAAAAAGTGCAATGTCTGCTGGAGAAGTTCTATTAAATGCAGCAACCAGCAATGTATCTATAAATCTTGATTAAACATGTGCCGTGGACAGTTTTAAGCAAGATCTACAAATATCACCAGTTAATTGTATTGAAAACGCGTACGCCTGCAGGGATTGATGAAACAAAACCACATATGGAATCTAAGTTGTTAAATCATCACGACAAAATGTGATTGCATTTGCTGTATGTTTACTAATACTACATTATACATCAATGATGTATTGATAAAGCCGTTGTTTGAATGATGATTATGTTAATTATTAATCAAGTCGTTGGTTGATTGGTTGATGATTCAATGAATGAATTGATAGGTTATAAGTTTGATTTGATGAATATTTGAGCTTAAATGTGTGAAAGTGGAGTCGATCAAAATATGATAAGGCATTAACGCCTAATTTATGTTATAAGGAAAACATTGGATCAGTATGAAAATTGATAAAACGTGGTCCATGAGTAGTGCTGAAGTCAAGCCGGTGGGAAAATTTATGGCTCCCTTCGATGGTAGTTGGTAAACGAGCCCGGCGGTGTGCTTTCCACGCGCCTCCGGGGAGAAGTACGTGTATCGGGCGAGGGGGTATGCTTTCCCTTGCAGGAGAAGGTCATATAGGCTTCGGTCCCCTACATGGCTCCCCTTATAGGGAGGCTGATGCGCTAAAGGCTGGAAAAGTTTGTAGCTCCCTTCCAAAGTAAGAACAAATAAGCAAGAAAGTGAGTTGTATACCTATCTCTGAGGGTTGGTGCTACCATCGCGGTGATTACGTGCGTTACATGCGTTTGTAGATGTTTTTCTTTATATAAAAATATTGAAGAAAAAAGCGACAACAGCCGAAAGGTAGTTTCTCTGCGACTGGGTTTCCCTTTTATAAATCACGAGTGTTCATGCATTGCTATGTGTGATGGTTTATTACATTTATTACTACACGTGGCAACTACAACTAAACATCTAATGAATGAATGATGCATAGATCTAAGTAAAGAACTGATGAAATGCAAATATCTCATCATGTACAGGCGTTCTGTGAAGGTTAGCATGTATATAGGTTGTGTTGATAAAAGTAGCGTATGGGTTTTTGAGAAAAAAGTAAAAAAATTATGTGTATGCTCTAAATACGGAGTTCACACACTCTCGGTGTTTTCCCCAAAAATTGTTATCGAAGACAAGTCCTTGAGAATCTTGATCGCTTGAAGGAAGATAGTCTACAATGGGAAGGAAGCAAAAGAAGAGAGCTATCAAAGGAAGAAATGAGATATCTCGGAAAACATGTACGATGAAAATGAAGATAAAACGGAGTATATGTGTTCTTAGCAATTCACCTTCTTGTGCACCAATGGTGAAGATAGTGAAATAATATTATGGATCTAGAGAAGCTCTCAAGAGTAAAGTTGAAGAACAAAAAGATTGACTATAGAGTGAGAATCTATCTACAAAGAAATAGTCATAGAATAGAAAAAGAACGGATAGATATGATGAATGACGAATCGAAATATCTGTCAAGACGGATAGTAGTATATCAAGAGCAGGAAAATACGGACTCAAACAAATGGAAAGTAGAAAAGACTTGAAGAAAATCATCTCCCTTAAAGAAGATCGGAAAATCAAATGAAAAAAATAAAAGAACTTTTACAAACTTTTGAAGAACAAATGAGTTGGAAGGAAGATATTTTAAAATTGAATGATCAAGTGAAGAAGGAAGAAGGGAAGAAGAAAAGCATGGAAAAGCAATGTACTTAAGTTCCGGAGGATTGGAAGCAAATATTTCAAGGAGGTAAGTTAAGTAATCAATAAACTCTTGAGGTTTTCCAAGGATAGTACTAAGATTCTGAACCAATATTCAATAAATCCAAGGTCTCCCTCTAATGAAATTTGGTGCGGTTTTCCAAAAGCAAACTGTCACTGCAGAATCTGTATTTCTAAAAGAAAATTACTAAAGATTCAACGGATATCAATGCAAAACCTGATGTTGGAAGAAACAAAGGTCAACCGAAAATCATGAACTCTCCAAAGAAATCTTTCCCTCTAACAAACATCATAATGTCCAGATGGCACAAATGTCATAGTGTGGGAATGTGTAGGCAACCAATTGTGAAGCCGAAATGTTTGGTCACATACAAATAGGTCCTACTATAAAGGCAGAATGCTACGGTTCTGTCAGGGATATTGTTTTCTTCATCATGGTCATAACAATTGATTGCAATAGAAGCAGTAAAAATTATACTTTCTTTTCTGGTCATGTAAAGATGTTACATACCATGTAAGTATGGACATGTGAAAAATAATGCAAGATGAGAACGAGATGCGAGAGAATTGGACAATTTCCGTACACAATAAAAACTTCAAGCAAGGCTGGAAAAAGAGGAGGACTGGTCAAAAATGTGGGGGATATAATCCTCACTGCGGTCATCCGATTCTAAAGCCTACTTCTCATAATGAGCACAACGGGAGGTGATTGAGATACATTATGAGTCAGTAATATCATCCTGGAAGGCATTGTGGTGTTGTTGATTCCATGTGGTGGTTTTAAGTAGTCGGTTTGTGTTTATTTACGACGATTGCACACGATGTGACAGAAAAATAAGGTGCAGCCAACTGGTACAAATTCAGAAGGAAAGAGTTGTGGAAATTTTAGTGTTCCTTTCCCATACGTGGGTTTAGTGAACTAAGCCGCATATACACACGATTTATATTACGGATACGGTCCACGTGTACTTTTAAACAAACGGTAGAAGATAAGATGGGGAACACGGGTTCCCAGGGGGCATGGGTCCTGTGTGTCAGTTTCGTGTCAGCATTGTATCTCACTTATTCTAGTTTTTGTAATACTCATGCCAGTGATGATGACATGATACATGGTTTGTTATGATAAGATTATGGATGACCTCATTTCTTTTTTCTTTGAGCAGTATCTCTTGTTTTCACACATGGATGAGAAGAAATTTTATGATGCGAGATAAGGATAGATCATGCGAGTTTGTTCTTGATGACTAATGAAATAATAATTCCTACATGTTGTCATGATTATGGAAATAAATAAATCATGAAGATATTGATGATAAAGATCACATGAATGATTAACTTGATACCTATTTCTATTGAAAGAATTATTACGGTATAATTAATTCCTACATGAAGATATGTTGATGCTGAGCACAGGCTTGGTTATTGATGTGCTTTTCCTACAACTATTGGATGACACCTACGAAAACATATCAACTATTTTCCTATCTATCTTCTCTCATATATTCCAAAGCATTCAAATATCTCGAATGTTATGAGAATAGTCTCTTCCCATACGAGAAGATCGAATCTCACTCTATCACGATTAAATTAGATATGTGGGTTTTGAAACACGGTCGTATATACACACGAGTTTATACATAGACAACCATGTATGGGTGTGTCTTGACAGAATTTAGGGTCAACAGATATTCCGACATGTTGTAGTCTTGGTAGGTATCTCTGTGTCTTCCAGCTCTCATATTTACTGTTTCATTCTACGATATCTAATGAAGATGCATTGATGATTCTTTGTTGAAAGGGTTCGGGATGCATAAGCTGAGAACCGTGGTCATATGGAAAGTAATGCATTGTTGGCATTATGATGGTTCGAAATGGGATCTCTCTCTTGAAAGGGTCTTTTTGGTATTAGTCATAAAGAAAGTCATCTTTTGTAATATAGGTAAGAAAGGTCAACAATGAGACCTATGATGTAAAATTGTAATATTCAGTCATGTAAGGACTTGATCAAATTTGTAAACACTTGGTTGGAGTGCCAGGTCAAAATGTGTAAACCCACTTGGTTGGGTACTTGGAGTCACATGTATACAAATCACTTGGTTGGATAATTGATGTAAGTATGAGTCCTTGGTGATAGGAAAGATCATGATCATGTACTTCATTGAAAAATATGTTTTTCAGCATTAACTCGGGGGCATGGTAACTTCGGTGCACATCGGATCTACAAAACTCTTCTTTCTACAGAGAAGAAAAACCTTGTTTTAGCTTTAATCACCTTGCCTATGATATCAAAGGGAGAGTAACATAGTGTTGAATAGGGGAAATACTATCATGGTGTTTGCATAATGGTTATAATCAATGTATCTATGCATTGTAGCGTCAAACACCATCATGGTTGCACATCAAGTCGAAGGGAGATTGTGGCATGTGTTGTCATGATGGCAACCTACTTTGATGAAATAGATTGTTGGCAATATGATGCAATATGTTGTATTTGATGGCAACCTACTGAATGAAGTTGTCCCTTAATGGAAACTAACTTGATGAGTTGACTGTCTTTGAATTAAAACCTACTTGATGAAGTTGTCACTTCTTAATGAGAGCCCGGCTTGATGAGTTGTCTTTGGATGAAACACCATGATGAAGTTGTTCTTGATAAAAACACACTTTATGAGTTGCCTATGATAAGAAACCTATGTGTTAAATATGTAGAAGATATATCATGTTAAATAAGGAAGGATGATGTATCTACAAAATCAACCAAATATGAAAGAAGGAATTCCGGTAAATTAGGAGAAATTATAAATATGACATGTCCTACAACCTCTGTGAGTTTTATAGTAGTAACGTATGTACGTGGAAAATGCAGTACCAAGTAAGGAAAGTATGCCTATTTGTGCTCTAAATTCATAAAACCAAGGGAATTTACCATGGTATTGGCCCATTGTATTATTTGAATATCTATTTGATCTAGTCTAGGAATACCATTAGTAGTAGTGTGGTTTTTGACTCATGGTATTGACAAAATAAATCTATTAAGAGAGAAAAGACTTATCACCGTGCAGAGTGTATAAGTGGGTTTAATAGATAGCAACTGCGAAAGTATATATGAATGGAATGGAGGTAACATTTGCGGATAGATGCGATTCATATTGCACCTATGAAAAATAGTGAAGAGGATCTCTAGTCTGAAATGTATATGTATTTTCTAGATCTATTTTATGGAATGGTTAGATGCGAGATGAGAGGCGAAATAATTTCTGAAGTAAAGGATGAAATCGGGGTGTTTATACGATGCGAAGAGCGCATAGTCTTGAAAATTACAAATGTATATACGGGGGTCGCTTCGGTAAAAGCGCGTGTATACACGGATCTGATTAAGCATGTATGGGTAGATAGGGTTTTATAAGAAAAATGCACGAAGTATCGTGGTTTGAGGTGTGCATGAAAGCGCGTACATACGCAGCTTGAGTGAAATAAAACCGCGTATGGAATCTAGGGTTTGCTAAAGTAAAGTGGAATGAAATGTCGATTTGTTTGATGTTTTATTGTTATCTATCAATGATGTATTCATCTTGAACTAGGTTGTTTGAATGGTGATTATTTTAATTGAAGATCAAGTTGTTGGTTGATTGATTTGATGATTCAATGAATGAATTGATGGGGTTATAGAAGGTTTTCGGTTTGATGAATGTTGAGCTTAAATGTGTAAAGTAGGTCCGATCGAAAATATGATGAAACGTGGCCTACAAGTTGTGTTGTATGGAAGTACATTGGATCTGAATGTGAAAATTGATGAAGCCGTGGTCCATGGTGGTGCCTGGTCGAAGCCTTCGATTGAGGGTTATAGCTCCCTTCCGGTGGTATTTGGTAACTGAGAACGTGCTCCTTCTAGGAGGTTGGTAAACGAGAAGAGAAGAGGTAGTAGCTCCCTTCCGGGGAAAGTGGTAAATGAGAGAAAGGGGTAGTAGCTCCCTTCCGGAAAGTGTTCAGTAAACGAGAGCGAGGGGATAGTAGCTCCCTTCAAGGGTGATAGCGAGAGCGGAGGTTGCTTGCTCCCTTCCGAGCTGGTAAATAGAGAAGGTTGTAATATGCAGCAAGTGGGTATCCCTACGTCTTGTTGTGAGTACACGCCGATTACATGGTTGTAAGACGTTTTATTTATAATAAAAATATTGAAGACGAGAGACGGCGGCCGGTGTTGATTTTCTCCCGACTTAGGTTTCCTTAAATCTAGTGTTCATGTGTGTTGCTTGTGTGTGATGGTTTACATTACATTGTTACGCATGATTAACGCTAACTAAACATCTAATGAATGAATGATGCATAGATCTAGGTAAGAACTAAATGCATAATAAGATCTACGTATATATGCGGGTTTATGAAGGTTATCCATGTGTATCATGATTTGTGTTGATGAAAGTACCCGTATGGGTTTCTGAGAAAGAAAAAGTAAAAAGTTCGAGTATGCTCTAAATACTAATTCACCCCCCCTCTTGGTATTTTTCCCAACGGTGAGTAGAAATGAATAGAAACAAAGAGACATAGAAGGAAAATTTGAAGCGGCTACGTAGGTGAAGAAACTGAAACATTTTTAAATTTGTGAATCCAAAGGCATCATAGTCGGAACAATCGATTTTTGTAACGGTTCGCCGGTTTATGCTTAATAATTCTCTTTCTCGTCCTGAGTCAAAGTGGATATAATAGATCCCATGAAACATGCTGCAGCATTTTTCCCATGGTATTTACCCATGGTATTTCTTGTTAGTATTGACCCATCAAGCCTATAAAAGGGGAGAGAAGCTAGGAATTTAGAGCATTCTGGATTATCTATTTTATTATGTTTCGGTTGAGAACCTGGCTTGGCGAGTTCTATTATTGATCCTGGGACGAAAACCCCGCGGTGATGTTTATGTGGTGAATCCATCCAGGATTCACAAGTGGGCTCCAATTTCTTATATTTGTCATTGTCAAGTAGTTGTGCATGCCATTTGTAGGATTTTATGGTCTGGGCATGTATTTTACTTTCAGTGAATAATATAAATAAAATGGCTGCAATTCTTGTGTTCTGGTTCTTGATGAAATATTGTATTAAATGAGAACACTAAGATATTTTAGATCTATCCAAATTTTTATTATTTGGAATCTTACAGTGGTATCAAAGCTGTGCATCCTTCCAGTCTGAGATTTTTATGCAAGGAACTTCGGTGAAATTTATTTTTCACCCTAGCCAGCATTTCTCACTTCGGTGATATTTATCACCCTAGTTGGATTTTTATTTTTTAGTAAATTATTTTATTGGGAGACATAAGTGAAGGGAAAATCATTTATATGTCTGTGGGTTAATTTTGTGAAAATGTTTGAAGGCATGATTGACAAAATAATTTATAGCTTGTATTTAGCCTCTTATGAATAAATGTACGCATAATATTTATTCATGTGTATGGAATATTATAAATGTACCCATGATATTTATACATGTGTATGGAAGATTCATATCTTTCAAATATGGTCATTGTTAAAAGACTGGAAAGTTATTGCTAGATAGGGATCCTTCCCAGGTTTTTCATTAGCTAAGTATTGAGATCCATTGATGCCAATGTTGTCATTTTATTTTTGGAAATGCCAAAAGAATCAACATAATGATATATCAATTGATTCTCTGGGCTACAATACTTCTATGGATCAAAGATGGAAACAACATACAAATCAGAAGCAAGAGCAGAGCAAAAGGCCTTTCTCTCGAAAGGTCCATGTTATCCTTCAACAGTCAAAAGATATCCGGAAGGAAGATGTAACAAGCAAGTGTCTCTTTGAACTTGGATCCAAATTACTGGGTACAAAATCAAAATATGTTCTCCTACAGCTAGACACATTAAATATGGCTTTGAGCTTGATAGAAAAATCAAAATGGGAAGGGTCAAGTTGGGCCTTGAAGCCATCCATGCTTGCTTTGATACAACCTAGGTTCTTGGAGCATTCTTGTGAAAATGTTAGACTCACCGTTGCTTCTTGTCTTAGTAAAATCATAGCCTTAACAACACCACTCCTACCCTACAATGATGACATCATGAGGAGGAATTTTTGGGTAATGGTAGAAGCACTCCAAGGGTTGGAAAACACCACCGTTCTTACTTTTTTCCAGAAGCGCAAAATTTTGAAACGCATGGTGAAATTCAGATTTGGTATCCTTATGCTGGATCTAGAGTGTGATGACTTAATCGTTCAGATGTTCCAATACTTATGCAATGGAAATACAACATCTCATCCAAAGTTCATCAAAACAAACATGCAAAATATCATGTCTCTGATCCTAGGAGAAGATAGGGCCATCTGTGAACAATTGAGATCCAAATTGTTGGCCATTTAGAGAAAGGAGCTAATTGCATCACTTGCTACTTATGAACTAGCTGAGGGGTTTATCAAACAAAGCATAAAACTACTTAGAAAGAAGTTAACCAAGGAGGAACTAACAAAGATTTGTGGAGTCAGCAAGAATGAACTAAGGAGGAAAGGCTTATGCTTTGTATGCAAGGGAGTTTGGGCACTTGACCATTCATGCCCAGATAATAAGGAGGCGACAAGGATAGAAAAATTAGAGATTTATTCAAATCATGGTAATTCATCCATAGATGGGTTTGCTGATTTTCAGGAGGGGACTTATGAAGGATCTGAGCAGTCAAGTATAAATGGTGAATAGCAACACCATGCTCTTCAGAGAAACTTGTAGGACAATTTGATCAGTGAACTTGACAAAGTACATGATGAAAGGAAAGATGCAATTCCTTCTGATGATGTGGTAGTTGAATATATAAATACAATGGAGGACATCCATAAGGAGTATGGGCAATCAGGTATAGACAACAGTCCACCAGTACATCCATGCTTGACAACTAGAGAGGATAGAAAACTAATCCTCACATGTGAAGAGGTCCAGGATGAATACACCCAAGGAGAATTAAATGAGGAGAGGATCATGCATTTTCTGGAGAGGATCAAGCATTTCAAGATAGATATTATGTTGTTGAAGCAGAAAATCTGGACAGTCCGAGACATTACCTTACAAGAGAACAGAAAAATTGAGGAACTCATAGGGGTATGTGCTGAATCAAAGACCAAGTTGTCTAGTTTTGAAGAACAACTCAAATCCCTCATAAGGCAGCAAGAGGAGTATGATTGGGAGTTCCAGAGCAGCCCTCTACAGGAGTACATAGATAAGTCTTGCAACAATACCAACAACCCACCTTTATACATTGGGAAGAGAAGGGAAGATTTCTCCAACTGCATCATGTTTGGTAACCAAGTAGAGAAGCATGAATTGAGCATCAAACAACATCAACATAGTAGATTTGCAGATATTCATTCTTTCCCAAGTATGGATTGGTGAGAGATTATGAGTTGGTATTCTATCGATAGGTTGATTCTTTGGAGGATACTCACAGCTGAGGGCATATTGCAGCTTGGGCCCTTTGGTGTGGGCAATGATGGAGGGCTGAAATGGTACCATAACCCACAGGTCCCAGGATTTAGGTGGCATTGGGATCCGGGAGAATCCATTGGGGAAAGGATTGTTTGGGATCCAGGTAAATATATTGAGGAGAGGATTGGTTGAAGGATTGTTTAGGATCCAGGTATTGGAGGATTCATTCAGGACCATTCAACATGGAGGGCACATCGGATTGTATGGGATCTTGATATCAATGTACAAATGCTTTTGTTGTGGATAGAAGTGGATCACTTGAGGACATGCAATATTTGAGCGAGAGGATTTGTAATATTCCTTTTCATGATCTAGTCAACATGAATAGAATCAATCCATGGTACTTACCATGGTATTTTGCCATGGTATTGACCCATGGTATTTCTTGTATTGACCCATGGTATTGACCCATGGTATTTCTTGTTGGTATTGACCCATCAAGCCTATAAAAGGGGAGAGAAGCTAGGCATTTAGAGCATTCTGGATTATCTATTTTATTATGTTTCGGTTGAGAACCTGGCCTGGCCAATTATACTATTGATCCTGGGACGAAAAACCCCACGGTGATGTTTATGTGGTGAATCTATCCAGGATTCACAAGTGGGCTCCAATTTCTTATATTTGTCATTGTCAAGCAGTTGTGCATGCCATTTGTAGGATTTTATGGTCAAGGCATGTATTTTACTTTCAGTGAATAATATAAATAAAATGGCTGCAATTCTTGTGTTCTGGTTCTTGATGAAATATTGTATTAAATGAGAACACTAAGATATTTTAGATCTATCCAAATTTTTATTGTTTGGAATATTACATAA
>CM076577.1:1428248872-1428485907 GCA_034641835.2 Pinus albicaulis
TCTCATTTTCATGTCAAAACACAGAATTTGATATCATGATGTAAGTGAATAAAAATATGTCATGAATTGCAGTACAGACCTTATGTTCCTTCATTCCATTTCATGAACTGAAACCATTTCATTCCATTATCCACTTCATACATATCATAATCCATCATCCATTTTCATTCATACCACATAACATTTCACCCATACTCCAAAAACATTCCATTTTCATGATTAAAGTGTTCTACAGAAACATTCTGCAGCTCAGTGGACATTCTGCAGCTGATCAGCCTTTCTGCAGCCCGATAGTCTTTCCGCAGCTACAAATCCTGAAGGCATCAACTAGCAGACATCAGAATTACAACAAAGTGACCCAGTGTATTCATGAATCAAAAGCATCAAGAAAATTATGAAGATTCCTCCAAAGATGAGCAGAGAAGACAAAGGCTACAAAAATCAAATAAAGGGCAGAGGTAACAAATTTAAATTACGATGGCATTTCATAAAAGTTTAGCATAGTTTAGTTGTGGATTATTCGAAAGGTTGTTTTAATTTTTTTTATTGATCAAACACCAACAAACCCTCTACAGACTTTGTATTAAAATCTTCCATTTCAAATTTCATATCCGATAGCATTTAAGCGGTGAAATGGCCAAAGCATTTGAATTTTCCACGTCTCTTAACCAAAGCATTTAATGATGATGATTCCCTCTGCCGTCTTAAAATCCTCCGCCGTCTCCTCAATCATTAATACAATCCCTCCACCTCACTCCACTACTCTATTCCGTGACCATTTTCCATAACTTCATTCCGTAGCCGGTATTCCATTCCGAAGACAGAGATATTATTATCACCAGGAGCAGAGCTAAAGGATATCAGTTTGAACAGCATTGAGCATTGTAAACGCAGAGCAGAGCAGAACAGAAGGGTAAATTTGGAAGTATAACAGTGTGAGGACTCGAAGCCACTCGATCCCGTGGGCAAATAGCATATCACTGTGGACGGAATTTGAAGCATTCTCACTATCAACACAGAATTGTAGCAGTGTGGAATTTGAAGTCTTTTATTACCAAAAGACAGAGGTTTTAAAATTGAAACCATTTGCTACCAAAGACAGAGGTTTTAAAATTGAAACCATTTGCTACCAAAGACAGAGGTTTTAAAATCGAACCCATTTGCTACCAGAGACAGAGGTGTTGTAGTGATTGAGTTTGAAGAATTTTACTACCAGAGACAGAGGTGTTGTAGTGATTGAGTTTGAAGACTTTTACTACCAGAGACAGAGGTGTTGTAGTGATTGAGTTTGAAGACTTTTACTACCAGAGACAGAGGTGTTGTAGTGTTGAGTTTGAAGTCTTTTTGTTACCGAAGACAGAGATGTTGCAGTATTAAAACTGAAACCATTTGCTACTAAGAGCCAGAGGTATTGCACAAAAAGAAATTTGAAGCCATCTCCCATTGTCTATCAAAGACATATCAGCTCGAAATTTGAAACTGCTTTCATCATCAAACAGAGGCAAATCACTTCAAAATTTAATTATCAACAGAAGCATATCAGTTCAAGGTTTCGAAGGCATTTGTCATTATCAATCAGAGGTATGTCATTCCAAAATTGAAGCCATTTTCATTTAGAGCTTGAAGTCATTTCAATCCGAAAGTGAAAGACATTGTTTTGTGGGTAGAAGAGTATTAATTTGATATTGAAAAATCATGGGTTTAATTGTAAGGACTGAACCTGTGGGTTCAAAATATTTAGAAGGTTACCCACAATGCAAGGAAATGTTACAAAAAATAGGATGGCTTCAATTTTTGGAAAAATTTAATGGCTTCCATAAGGAAGTCACTAAAACATTTGCAAGAGCATTTCAAGGAACCGAAGTTGAAGTAGGTGATGTCAAGTTTACTGTCACTGAAGTTTTTATTGCAGAGGCTACAGGATTGTTCAGAAATGGGGAGAGATGGTTTAAAAATAGAGAATTCCACAATGACTCCTGGAAACAAATTTTAAAATCACCAAATATGGATGTTAGTGTATTCAAGAAAGGAATTCCCAGTTCTGCATTGAAAAACAAATGGAGAAACATACTACTTCTTTTGCAAAAATTTGTTACATGTGAGGGTAGATATGGGACATTTTATGTCTACCACATCAGACTAATGATGCATTTTCCGGGAGAAGACTTAAACCTACCATATTTCTTGCTTCAAAGTCTGAAGAAGATGGCTTCCTGTGTTCAGAGAAGAGTTCAATTTTTAGAGACAACCCTGTATCATCATGGTTTGGTCAAAATTTTGATTGAGCATCATCTAGCTAAAAAAATGATACATGGGATGATTTCTTAATAAGAAACCATTTTGAAGAAGCAAAAGAACCATCACCTGAACCACAGCCTACAAAGAGAAGTAGGAAATGGAGGACTTCAAAAGTTAAAATTGACAAACCAGTTCAAGAGAGCAGTGAGGAAATCATTTTAGAGAAGTTGACTCGAATCAAGAGGCAACTTAAGGAAGAGAAGATAATCAAGGAATCTGCTACAGAGAAAGGAGAGGGGTCCTCTCAACCTAGGAGAAGCCACAGATTAAAGGGAAAACTGAAGAAAACACCAATCAAACAAACAGGGGTAATCAATATTGAAGATGAAGAAACACCCATTGAAGAGGATGATGAAGAGGATTTTTATGAAGGAACCCCTGAAATTGATCCTGCTCAACAGGAAATTTATGACTATGTGGAAACCTTAGAGAGGACAGCTTCAGAAAGCAGAGAAAGAACCCCCAGTCCTCCACTGTCTGAAGTAGATATATTAAGAAGGGATAGGTATGAGTTGGAATTACTGAATAGACACATAAAAAATGAGAATGAAATTCTCAAAGATCAAATCAAGCTCAAAACTAATATGAACTCAACCTTATCCCTGCATATAGACAAAGTGGAGAGGACCAATGAGAAATTGAAGACAAGGAACAAAAAGCTAATCAGAGCACTCACCAACCTCAGGTTCAAACTTGTTATCAGGAAACCCAGAAGACCTCTAGCTTCCAGACAAAGGAGAAGAAGGGGATTAGATGTCCTTGCAGAAGCCTCTGAATTCATAGGATAATTTGCATGAGGACATGCAAAGAGACAGCATTGGGGGTATGTTGAGCCTCAAAACTGTGCTTTCCTTCACCTCATTTTACCTCATTTTTCCTTGTCCATTTCTATCTTAAACCCAATTGATCAATAAATATAGTTAAAATTACTTCTAGAATGATTTACATGGCTGACTTGTTGAATTTTGTGATTTTTTCCATTGTTAAGCATTTTGACCGGAACTAGCTGCAGAATGCAGACATTCTGTAGCTAACCGGCGATTCTGCAGCTGCCTTCATGTTTGAGTATGTTCCAGGTGGCCTCTTGAGAAAAACCGCATATGGGCATGATCCACGTCATGTCTACATGGTTCGTTGCTCATCATGGAGGAGGAAATGAATTCTGGGTAAGGTTTTGAACGTGGGAAACACATTTATGAAGGAAGACTCCTACTAGGACTGTCTCGGTCCAGATGTCTTTTCTTCTTCACGCAGCCACTTCAAAGAGTTCTAACGTGATTTGGATAAGGAAAGACATTGTTCCTAAATTGTTGTAATTATTGTTACGTGCATTTGCTTTATAAACTCTTGGGAGACCGAGAGCTATGTTAGAGATTTTATGTTAGATTTGCTGCTAGATTTTGTTTAAACTCTGTGTTACGTCCTTGAAGACACAGAGTGTTATGTTCAAACTATTGCATCATTAATGGAGCAGACAAAGTTATTTTGAAGGCGTGATTTAATTTGAAGTTGAATGCCGTCAAGTGGTAGAGGGCCCCTGCCTCTTGCACGGATTTCTTTTGCGTAAATTAGATAAGTTTTTCTAGCTGCCTTTACGTTTTGCATTTGAATTGGTAGTTGTCTTGTTTTAGCTACTGTAGTCGTATTCATTCTAGTTCTTCCACAAGAAGACACTCTTCCAACAGATTAAAATGATGAATGTTGAATGACTATGGTATTGTAGGATTAGGAGTTGAATTTGTAGTTGTTTTAACTAGCTACTGTAGTTATATTCATTCCAACTCTTCCACAAGAAGACATTCTTCCAACAGATTATAATGATGAATGATGAATAGCTATAGTACTGTAGGAATTAGTTGTAGTTTTTGCTATTCAATATCACAGTTACACTTGTTCTAATCACTCTTCCACAAGAAGAAATTCTTCCAAGACATCCTTAAGGAGTTCAAGACATGACCGTGATAATGAAATATTTAGTTGTGTGTTTGTACTAAGTATCATCTCTGATCTTGCTCTTAAACGCTTGCCCAAGGCATCATAATGACGAGTAGGGTATGGATGTGATAACTTAGTTTTTCATTTTCTTTCGGTTCATTTGCTTTCAATTGCATACAATTACACAGTCAGAATTGTTCTACCCCTTCCAAAAGAAGGAACTCTTCCCAAATATCACTAATGATGAACAAACAGATTGTGTAACTTCATAGAATAATGCATGTTAGTATAGTTAGAATGCTCCGGAGTTTCATTGCATTTAATTCATGTTCAGTTACTTTGTTTCAAGTTTGATGATGACTTATAGTTCAACATTGTTCTATTTTAGTGGCATCTTAGGTTCATTCTTAGATTAACTCATTGCACTTGCATCTCATATTCAAATTGTCATCCATTGCACAATAAACTACTTCAGTTGTTAGGATTAACAAGACAGCCTTCATTATTCACAAACATCTTCTTGTTCTAAAATCTACAAATGATCTATAGCCATAAGAACAGAAGATAACATCACTATAAGGTCTGAAGTATCTCTGCAATTTCCTCATCATTTTATAAACAGAGCTCTTCCTCAAAAGAACTACTTTGAAAAGAAACCAATAACTCTTTGAGTATAGGTCCTGTGACATTCAATTAAATTGCAGAATAGAACTAGGAATTAGTCATGGAATAGATGAGCTTAGAACAAAATGTTGCATCATGGTAAGATTAGTGTTTAACTGTCTAGTTAGAGAACTTGCATATTTAGTGATCATTTTTCAAATTCAGTTTGTGTCATTTGCCTAAGAAGTCATTATCAAGCTTTTGTTTCTATTTAGTCATAGTTCAGATTTTGCTTCAGTATTTCCAATTGCATTTGCCATTCCATACATTAGGCTCAACTGTGTTTTTGATCACCAACTCCTTTCCATTAGTTTTCTAGACATTTCCATTGTGAACATAAAAATCACCAAAAGACCAAAAACATCACAAATCATCACAAAAGACCAAAAACATCACAAAACACCACATACAACGCATTAGGAAACAAGCACCTAGGTACATATGGTACACTTCACTTCAGCAGTTTACAAATCCTGGTTGACAATTAAATGAGCTCAGTTTAGGAGACTAGATTGAGACCCAACACACCCCATCCTGACAAATCTGGAGAATCCGACATTTTGGATTATCAATCTGTCAGTGCGCAAACATTCGACCAAATTGATACAAAGCCCACTGACATCTTTCAAATCACTACAATTGATGATCATGCCCATTCGCCTGTTAATCTTGCGAAGCAGTCAAAGTTGGAAAGCCCCTTGCTTGAAGGTCTAGAGTTTGTTCAAAGCAGTGAGGAGTTTCAGGCTCCTTTAAACGTGGATTCAGATCCCCATACCCTTAACCAAACCCAGGAGCAACCCCGGACTAGGGTTTTCGAAACTAGAATTTCTACGCTTGGATGTGCATGCATCTATAATTCACCTGGCACTTGCGTATTGTTTCCATTCCATAAAACTGATGGTCCCCAACACCATGATGAGATTGTCAATCAAGTCAACCAACCCCTTTCAGTGAATGTGCTTGCAAATAGGAATTGGCTTACCCATCACCCCTCAAATCCAGGATCATGCATGAATGATTTTATGTCATTTATCAATAATGTTGAGTTTCAAGAACAGATTGAGGTATATCAAGATGAGAGCGGGAATCAGCCTGCACAATCTGTTCTGGCATGTTCTTTGGCAAGTATCTATGATCGTCTTGCTGTTGCACCTACTCCTTAGGTAAATTTTGTTGCTACTGCACTTTTTTGGATACTGGCTCTGATCTTGATCATTTGTGTCGTTGCAGGATGCAAATTAATGCGGTGGCTGCACTGGAAAACTGATTTTACATAACCCGACCACATCATTGGTTAAACTAGGGTTTAGGTGTAGGCTAGCTAGGACCTGCAATGAAAATTTTTTAGTTTCAGAGTTAATTAGGTTTACTTGCAAAATTTTTACTTCATAGTTTAAAAGTGTGTTTGTTGTTTTTGTTTACGATTAATATTTTAGGCATCATCATGTTAAAAGTATTTTCCTTTCAATTCCTTTTCAGTTGCTTGTTGTTGCATAAATAATCACTGCTTGTAGTTGCACTTACAACTGGTTGATCGTTCTCGCACATGGCGTTGCATTGCACCTTGAGCCTCGCTTATTACATTGCGTCGTACTCTCTCTCCCTCACATCATTTTTTGTCATATCGCCTGCCACTTCATGAGCCCTCATTGCAACCCTATCACCTTGCAGTCTTGTTTTGCCCCGATTGCTGAAACAATAACCCCATTGTTTTGTGTGAGGTTGCGGTGGCTATCTCAAGAGGCAGCTTTCTCTTAGGACCAGTCATCAAAGTCGCATTATCAACAAGAGGCCTATGAGTCTAAACTTATTATCTAGGGAGATACGAGCCGGTTGTCTGTAGGAGACCTGATGAGTTGAAATGACCCCTACCCGTAGCCTAAGCCTTGTGCCCAGCATAGTCTTGGACGTCTTAATGATCTGTTTTTCACACTTCACCTATTGTGGTAGATGGGATGTGAAGGTTCGGCACAAGGGAAAACCCAAATCAGGACATCTTTCAGTTTCTGTAACACAAGAAACAACCTCTCTTGCTCGTAAAATAAGTCAGGATCCCTCATCCGCCCATGAAAAATAAGTGCCATGAGCACATGAAAATAAGTGTTGTAAGCACATGAAACAAATAAGGGTAAAGGATCGAGAAAGGCTTCCTGCGCAGAGAGGTAATGCAACGACTCCGCCGGGGTACTGACCAGGCTCGCTGGCAGCGGAGCAACATTTGTGATTTCTTGAAGTGACTCCGCCGGGGTACTGTCCAGGCCTGCTGGCAGCGGAGCAACACCAGAAACTTACTTTAAAAATCCTGAAAATAATAAGCCCACTGCCTTGCTCGTCACATCATCAACAAGCTACCGGCGTCTGTGAGCTTTCTCTCTGATGTGTTTCTGATTAGCGGGACTTAGCGAGGCACAAGGATTAGGCATACTCGTAAAGGGCCAAAGTAATACAAAGGGTACCCATGCAGCTGGTTCAATATTCCCTTGCATCATTATCCAGACTCAGACTATTGTGGTGATGTTGACAGAGATGCTGGATTCTACCAGTGGTTCGCCATTTGTTGTAGCCACTACAACACCACCCAAAATTTTGGGTATATTTAAAATTTCGGGTTCCCCCTCTGCTCGCTTAGGCGTTAAAGTCTTCCACCCGACCTGCAATCAACTACATCCCAGCGACCTATCCCCAACCCCTCATGAGTTGTCTCGCCATCATGATCAAATGTCGTTGTTGCAATCACGCCATATGTGGGAAGGATCATCCAGCGTATGCCCAAACACTCTTGTTGCAGTCGCGCCATGTGTAATGAGATTGCCATGCATACATTTGAATGGAAACCTTTTGTGTATTGACAAATAAAATCCTTCCTACTGTAGGTCATTAAGCTGTTGTTTGAATACTTCTCTTAGGCTTGTTAGTTTCATATGTTTTATCTGTGGTCACCATTATCAAAGAATAATTATGATGTCGTTATGTTCCACACAGGTCGACCCCACAGGTGACAAACTCCTCAGTCATGTGAGGACATCAAGGGTAATAAAATTGGATTCAACGACGAGGCCAAAGTTGCGGAACAGGAGCGGATCAGAAGCAAGTGATCAGTACTGTTAAAAGGAGGATGGTGTGATGCACATCGATCAGAAAATAACCTTTTACGTCACTGATGCAAAGGCCTCCTTCACTAGTGCGCACCAGATGCTTAAAGCACTCCGTTTGGAAATGTCTAGATCCTACATCATATCATCTGAATGTCGAGGGGTGCACGCAAAGGAACATATTTCTCCACTTCGATGAATCTAGCCTGAAGTATAGCCCGGTGAACAAAGCGAACTCAGAAGATTTCTCTAGACAATGACAATCTCATTCGAGGCATTCTCGCGCCGGGCAACAGTGCGAAAAAAAAAAAACAGGTTGGTGTGGCAAGCCAACGACAGAGTTTCAAATATGTGAACGCTCCTTTCAAAAGCAACATTTATTAATCCTGAGCCACATAGTGTGGATTTATCGGTGATGCAAGGAGTACAATATGGAGAAATGAAAAGGCCTTAAAACCCTAGCCTTCTTTGCTCTTGATAGTTGTTTAAACGAGACCATAAGAAATGGGGAATTTCAAATTGAACCTACAAGGTCATGTTGAAATGCATACGCCTTTTGTAACCGAGTAGAAAAGGTCAATATGAAAAGGGCTATCAATGTGGCTTGAGAAGTATATTTCGACTTTCGATCTTTCAAAACGAGAAGCCTTCGTATCATGGGGATAAGTAATTGATCAAATTAAAACTAAGTTCGAAGCACATGGGTTTTAAAACCATAAGTTATCTTGGAGCAAAACTCAATGATAACATTATAAAGGGCGCAAGGTGATGTTGTATATATTAATGCAAGGTGCAAGACCATGTAGGTTCCAAAATATATAAAATGGGAAACATTACATCGTAATTAATGGTCAAAAGTTCTTTTTAAAACATAGCATGTTGCATGGGCGCCAAGTTCGGTGGTTTCGAGAAAATACATACTTCTGGTCATTCAAAGTCGTGGTGCGGATTGCAGTATTCTTCAAACCATATAAGGTTAATAGAAATTCACGACTGTATAAGATTGCCGAGCAGACAAGTATGAATGTTGCGTTACCATGAGTGCAAGCAGTTTCATTGTGCGGGTTCGATCCACGTAGGGCACGCATATGATGGTCAACATTACGTTTGGCGCACACAAGGAGTAGACACATTGCATGGAGCCAACGTACATGTACATAAATAATCATGGCGATCAACTTACCAACTTACCGTGAACGCTGGAGTGGGTATAGCACAACGGTCAAACGTATGATTGAACATGGATCACACCTATGGTCGAGTTTTATTCTTTGAAAACAGATATATAATGTTTGGTCGAAATTTACGTTTCAACGTGGAGCCAACATAATACGTGGCAGTCGACTTTCAACTCAAGCATGGAGCGGAATGCCATGACTATCTCATGGGTACAAGTTAGACGGCGGAGCAGAGTATTGAGACATCTCAAGACAGGAGATTTACAGCTTCTGCATACGCAATGGGTTTTTGGTCCCTTCCGGAGGCTACGAAGATCGGCGCTTCTCCATGGCAGAAATCCATAACTAGGGAATTAAGCTGCACTTTGAAGATGTTCTTGATGGTCGGAAAATAACATGTTCTGAAAGTAACTTCTCGAAGGTTTTTCAATCTTGAATTCTCTTCGGACTCCGTCGATGATCAAATAGGAGGCAGGAGAGATACATTTTCTTTCTTTTTATCCTGACACGTTATAACCACGGTTTTAAACGATGCAAATCACGTAGGACTTCACAACTGTAGAAGATTGCCAAGCAAAGCACACGAGGCATGTTTCCAAGGGCTCAAATATTTTATGCCAAAGTATTGGTCTATGCCAAAACTTGTGGAGTGGACGCCTGTATACAACGGTCTAAATTTACGTCCTACAGTGGCAACGTTGTATTATTGGTATGTTGACAATCAAAAACCGCAAGGTGGAATTTTCCACGTGGCTGTCCCAAAATTTATGCGGCAACATCACAAAAGAACCTTGCGTTTTAAGTAAGTATGAAAAGCATATCAATACTGAATGCGAATGCATTACAAATTGTAGTCGTGGGCCGAGAAGTCAGCACCATAAAAGGCATGCTGTGCTACACTTTCAGAGAGGCGGATAAGATCTGATTTTTGCAGCCTCGACATCAATATTCCAGGAGACAATCACGCTGCAAATCTACTATTAGTAACCTGCTGCGCTGGTCACATTTAGTAACAGTCCATTATCACTGGATCAGTGTTTCGGTGGAGGCGGCAGTGTCTGCCATTACCCAGCGTGAATTAAGTTGTGACAGCGTGGAAAGTGGCATGCAGTTCCATCCTGAATGCATGCACACGGATTCAGTTGTATTGGTTTTATTATTGCAGTAGGATGCAGATCCGCCAGGGAAGAGCGAAATGCTCCATCGAACTAATGCAGTAACGACTGTGGAACATTATTTCCAAAGTAAAAATCCCTCCATACAGTCGATGAGACATGTGCTATTACAGGATAAAAGTTCCGCCTTGAATGTTATATCGAAGATGTTGATTCGCTCCATACAGTAGATGAGACATGTGAAAAGTTCCACCTTGAAGGTTATATCGAAGATGTTGATTCTCTCCATACAGTAGATGAGACATGTGAAAAGTTCTGCCTTGAAGGTTATATCGAAGATGCTGATTCGATCCATACAGTAGATGAGACATGTGCTATTATAGGATAAAAGTTCCTCCTTGAAGATTATATCGAAGATGCTGATTCGTGGAGGTTTAGTGTTCAATGTGAAATCAGTATATTAGGAACAGCTGCAAGTTAAAAGATTTTTTTGACATGACAGGAACATGTTTCATATCCCTGCCTCCAAAGAGGGCATGAAATAACTAACTCAATTCTCAATGCGTGTCTGGTAGATCGGCGTTATGGGATGTTCTTTGGAAGACTGTTTTGGTTAACATCATGTGAATGCAGCATAGCAATGGTGCTGGTCTGCTTATGACCTGACTTGCCACCACGAAGGCAGAAGCTGTTCGAAGGGCAAGAGATTTGTCGGAGTGCGTTCCTTCCTGCAACTTCACTAAGGAGCAGCACCCTCACCTTACTTGTCATGACAGCATGCAGACTCATCAACCCCATTTCGAAGGGGCATTCCCTCAGTAAGATCTTGGCACAAACTTTCAAACATGATGAACGTATCATTGGAGCCCGGCCTAGTTTTCGTTGTGGAGAACACAAGCAACATGTTGCCCAAATCAACACTTCCGTTCCATTGGGTCTGCATTCCAAACTCGGCCCATAGCTGCGCTAATTGGCATTACGGTAACTGAAGAAAGGATACAGAGAAAGATTACCCTAGCCATTCTCTCCGACGATTCAGTAGTTGACCACACAGGGGTCTAAGTTGTTATTTTCATTCTTACAATTGATTAAAATGCCCTTAGCACTATTTATGTGACCTGTGTTATTTTATTGCAGGAGGAACCACTCTGTTTGCACATAAGAGCCAAGGTTTTCCCCAGCAAACAAGGAGACATTTTCAAAACAAGCAGATGCTAGCGAAACTCCAAAGAACTCGCAGATTTGGCGAGGTTGCAGGTTGCACGTCTGCCAAAGTCGCGAGGTCGCAAAGCCCAGAAGGTCGCAGGTCGCAGATCTGGCGAGGTCGCAGGTCACGTGTCTTTGATTTTTTCTCCTTTTATAGTCACACCAAATGAATTATTCTAAAGGCTCCAAGGTCGCACATCTTCGGTTTCTCCGCCTTTCACGACCCTGCGACCCAGCGACCTAGTTGCAAGGTCGCAAGGTCGCATCTCTTCGGTTCTCCCGCCTTTTGTGACCCTGTGACCTAGATACCTAGTTGCAAGGTCGCAATGTCGCATTTATTCGGTTTTCTTCCTTTTGCGATCCCGCGACCCAGCGACCTAGTCGCAAGGTCGCGAGGTCGCATCTTGGCCATTTTCTTACAACCTGTGACCCCGCGACCCAGTGAGGTCGCAGGTCGTAACAACCCAGTCAGGTCGCAGGTCGCAACAACAGCTCAGGTCGCAGATCGCAAAAAGGACTGGGTCGCAAGGCAGCCCAACGGTCAGGAAGATGAAAGGTCAATGAAACCCAAAGGGTAGGTTGTGTTTTATAAATACTCCTACGGGAGCTTGTAAAGGGGCTTTTTTCTTTTGGAGACTCAAGAGCTACAGTGCATTGTATTGAGAGATCATATTCTTAGGCATATGAATACGAATACTTGTTAAAACCCCTTTGTCGGATGATGTGTTTTGCTGTGACAGCACTATGTGTATTTCTTCAACAGTTTCAGAACATCCTATGATTAATGAAACTGCATTTTCAATAACATCATTTATGCATCATGTTTATCTATGCTTGTGTTAATGATGTTCATTTTTTATCGCTTTCTAAATGGATGTTAATACCTTTGTCTATTAGCATTTCGTTTTATCTTTCAGGAAGTAAAGGGGAATCTTGCCATTAAGAACTATTTCTTCTGTGGTCAGATACCTTACAAGCATAACCCCAAAGACGTGTCGTTAACTGCATCTCTTCGGGCGTATATGTTTTATTTATTCTCTTGCTACGCATAGTGTTGTGGACATGTTCAATGCATCAATCATGTATTTTGTATCATATGAATAAGTGTGTGTTCGCAGGTTCAATCAGGTTCTTTTGAGACCGGAAGGGAAGGCGTCTTAAGCGGTAGCCGGTCCCACACCCCGGACGGGATCCCTACTCCAAACGGTTCAAGGTCTAATTGGGACTTTCTACCGGGGAGATCCCCTACTGTTGGCCGGACATATTTTCCCACCAACTGTTCGTAATTACATAACCTTACAAAATTGATGGTGTTAGATGTGGTGGTGAATGTTAGTGGACCTGCAATTGTTCTCAGCAATATGGAACATCGGACATGCATGTGTTGAAGATAAACAACAAAGACAAACTATTATAATGTTTTCAAATAGTTTGACGAAATCATTAAATGGAGTATAGCAATGACAATTTGTAGTGTATTTGTTTTGTAGACATATTTTGGTTTAGTTGAAGAGGGTTTTTCCCTAACCAGACTGCCATCATTAGAGAAAAAGGGGTCATGACCAGGTTTTCAATCTTCATTATATGCTCATGGAGGAAATTGTGAAGGCGTGTCAAGCCATTATTAAATTGAATGTAGCGTTGAAAATGCTATTTACTAGTGGTAAAATTCTATTGAGGCTCGGTTTGAGGGGAAAATTATTGGCTCAAACTTGAAAATACCCCACTCAATTTTACACTCATGAAATGTACATCAACGTTACAAAGGTTTCCCAATTGAAATATTTCATTAATGTATATGCCAGGAATGTTTCTTATGTTGGGCATGGGGATTTGGTGTCACATACTACAGACTACTTCACTAATACACTATAAATGTTGAAATCTGGAAGCAATTCTCCTTGGACATCAAATATGGAAACATTTTCCACTTATCATCAAGTCGATTTATGTCAGTGTGGTCATTAAGTTAAAGAACATTCATCTCAAGCATTCTTATTAAATTTTACTTAAATATAAGAGTCCATACCTGACCCACATTAGGACAGAAAAGGAACCCTTTTTGATAGAAGCGATAGAATAGTAGTTCGAACAATAGTCTATTCTATAGAGTACAAAAAAGGACATGAAAAATTAAACATGGTTCTAGCATTTATACAACACCTTAGTGTGTGATGGCCAAGAAAAGTAGAAGATAAATCCAAATCTAACTAATACACCAGATATGCAAAAATCAGCATGCAATTCTCCTTGGACACTTCAAATATGGAACCTTTTTCAACTTACCATCAAGTTGATTTGTTTCATTGTGATCATGATTAAGTTAAATAATATTCATCTCAAACATTCTTACTACAATTTACTTAAATATAATAGCCCATACCTGGCCCACCTGGGGGCAGAAGAGTAAACCTTTTGGACAAGCAAATGAATACTAGTTAGAACAATGGTCTAAACTATTCAATAGAGTACTAATGAGGATATGACAAATTAAACATGGTTCTAGAATTTATAAAGTACCTTTGTAAGCGATGGCCAGGAAAAGCAGCAGATAAATCAAAATCTAACTCCAAGCTTTTGTGAAACCATCCATCAAAGTCTCCATAGAACTCAATCTAATGTGGACAATCAGAACAAATAACCAACACCAATGAGTTTAGTGCATATTGGATTTCTATAAAATTCTATAAAAGACAAATATAGGTTGACTCCTATATAAGAGAAAAAAAATATTATATATAAGATCTTTTCTGAAGAAGAGATATAAGTACAACCAAATAGCAGGATAGTTTCACCAAATAGAGGTATTTACTTGTAAGTTGTAGCATAGACCCTACAAAACCCAAATTACTATCGAAACAAAATTTACAAGCACTCCAGGATCAGAGCATGTGAGTTTTCTAATACTTCCTACAGAGCATACAAAATATTTTCCAATAATTTCTAATATCCAAAAACAAAACTACAAAAAATATCCTTAACAAGACATCAGAACATCCAAATACAGAGTTGGTTCCATACACAATTTCATCCAAGCAAATGTCAAAACCTTTGATTTTTGATGCTTCAGTGGCTGATGAAGTTTGCAATTTTTGTATAGCTCCTTAGGTTTTCATAGAAGCTCTTTCTCAGGGTGACACTTGTACATATCATCAAACAACGTTTCCAAACTACTGAGAACTCTACTTTTAAAGTCTTCGTATTTTTGTTGGCTACAATCGAAGGTTTTGATAGCATAAACAATAAATTCCAAGAGACAGATGGCTTTCTATTAAAAAATTGTACGCTGTTGAGCTGCCATTTCCTCCCACTCCATGGTAAAAGCTTTCATCTGATGGAGTTCAACCAAATTTATTTTGTTGGAGAAATTTTTTTATAGCTATGGGGACAATTATCCTAGACTGAATGCTCATGCTGAGTCATGAAAGCAACAAACCAATCCTGGGAATTAAAAGGATTTCCCTCTTGTTAAATTCCTACTGCAACCAAGGCTTTTCCACTAGCAAACTTGATCTGAATGCATAACTCACTCAGCCATATTCAAGGGAACAGAATTTGACACCTTGCGAGAGAGCTCAAGAGAAAAAAGGTGTTGGATTGTCTTCATGCTGAAAATTTGATGAGGGATGGCTATTGTTAGGACATATGTTTAGACATGTGTGTCTATTGTGTGTAATTTTTACTTGTCCATTAGGTACACATAACATGGTTCTATATATGTAGTCACATGAATTTATGCACATGTGAATAATCACATGTATTTATCCACATGTCAATAATGATATAATCACATGTAGTCAAACTTATTTATCCATATGTAATTATCTTCTAGGAACTTATAATTTTCTTATTTTCCCAACTACCTTGCTTACCCTGCCTATCAGTTGTAATCTAAATCCATATATTGGAGGTATGTGGAATTCATTTTGTAAGAGAAATGTGACAAAGGTTGCAGTTGTCACCATGCGTCACTGGAAATTATTTTATAGAAAAAAACTATTCCCATATCCACTTTCTACTTGCATGTTTTGATATTTTGATTTAAGTTAGCAGGAGATCATTTCCACGTTGGCAAACAACAACAAAAATTCAAGAGAGATGGCACACTTGTAAGGTTGGTCCTCATGAGTTCGATTTTACTTATGGGCCCTCCCTTTGATTTTGGATTTGCAGGGGTTATTGTGCATTCATGAAGTAGGGCACATACCATAGAGCATCTTCTCTTGTAAGATTGTGGGGCATAAATCCCTTTGTGGCACATTTATGCTTGGAAGTTACAATTGTTGTGTAGGGCTGCACTTACCAAGGAGCATTTATTGCTAAGCAGGTGGCTGCATTTACTTTGGGAGTTGCACTCCTTGAAGGATTTAATTAGCCAAGAATGGTGCACTCCTTGAGCCCATTAATGGCCAGTTTGTAACCCCCTCCTCTTGGCTTATAAAAGGTCGGAGGGCACATTAATATTTCAGACAATAGAATTGTGTGTGTTGTATCTTTCAGACGTGTAGAGCTTGAGAATGATGCAAAACTGCTATAATAATTTATTTCTGAGTAATACATAAACCATATGATTGTTGTTGGAGCCCGTCCTTGCCATCCAAAACATTTCCGATTGTTGCATGATGTATATCAGGCCCTATTTAGCTGGTATGGCTTGCTGTCATAATTTTCAAATTGCAGATTTTATGTCAAGTAGACGTTATTTATCTTCTGTTGTAAATTGGCTCATGAAATGCATTCTTTGCACTCCTAAATACTTCCTTACGTTATTTTAGTATATACTCATCTAAAGTTTTGATAGGTGCAATCTATATTCTAAATTTTAATGTTTTAGGAGCTGTAAAATTCATTCTTTGGGTAAATTGCAGATTCATTCTGATGTATATCAGGCCCTATTTGGCTGGTATAGCTTGCTGTCATAATTTTCAAATTGCAGATTTTATGTCAAGTAGACATTATTTATCTTCTGTTGTAAATTGGCTCATGAAATGCAGTCTTTGTACTCCCAAATATTTCCTTACATTATTTTAGTATATACTCATCTAAAGTTTTGATAGGTGCAACCTATATTCTAAATTTTAATGTTTTAGGAGCTGTAAAATTCAGTCTTTGGGTAAAGATCTGAAACATGGTGTAGAAAACTGACATGGTATCAAAGCTGTACATATGAAATCTCTCAGCAAATCCACATATGAATGGGACTGATTTCTGTGAGACAGAGATATCAGAAGCTTTCATTGTGTGCAATGCCCTTATTTTTGTGCCTGAAGCTGATCTGCCCCCAAGATAGGCACTTGGACCTGTACAAGGTTCGAGGGTGAGATGCCCATCCGTTCATTTAGTTGAGCACAATAAGAAGGTGGAAAAAAAGAAGCAAATTGTCCTTGATTCATTCAAGGACCACTTGATCCCTCACATCAAATAGAAGAAGAGAGGGAATAATTTGTATCATGCCTCGGTCACTTTGTATCAAAGTGTGAAGTTTGAACATATCCCACAAGATGCTTTTGAAGAAAAAGCTCATTAGTAACTGCATGAGCAATAGTAATACTATGGAAAGCTATCCAATGAAGATCACCAAGTTGAGAGATCAACTTTACAAACATAAGAAACAAAGTTTATGAAGATGAGTTAGTTCAGATATCTGTAAATGGATTCCCAATATATTGACTTACGTTTGTGCAAGGAAAATGGGAATGTGTGAAGTTTTCCACTTTTGAAACATTGCGGGATGACTTTGTCCAAGAGGATAATTTGTCAGTCAGAGTGGAAGAGACTCCAAATATTCCACTCATTGTGAGGATGACTAAAGGAGGACCCAAGAAGGCCAAGGAAAAAGAGGTTTGTTCATCTCATTCTGAGGAGGAGGCTATGATCCATGTGACATGTTTCAAATGTTGTAATAAGGTACATTATGCAAGCAAATATACAAAAAAGGGAAGCAGCTACAAAAGCAGTTTGAGATGAGTGTTGAAGCTGAAGTGGACGAGTTGGCATCCAAGCTAGAGACATCCTTCTCCACAATTTCTTGTTTCTCAACTAGTACCACTTTATTGTTGATCAGCATGTAGACAGTGGAGGATCAAAGCACATGACATTCAACCGTGAGATATCCAGCATGTTTCAAGAGAAAAAGGAGACATGAAATTGGAGTTGAGTGATAATGCTATATATGTAATACCCCCACTTTTGATACCTAGAATAGTAATGTATATGCCTACACGATAAATGGCTAAAAATTCGAACAATTGAATATGTAAAGTGGTACATTGAATCATAATACTAACACATCACAGACTACAGAAGGAGAAAGGAAAAAAAATGGGGGGACTATGATCCCACAAGAAGGGAACAAAAGGGGGTTAGACAATTATTTTGTATTTTACCATTTTATTACTCCCATTAGTTCTTTATCCTTAACCTTATTAAACCTTTATTTATGGTTATGCTAAGTCTTATTAACCTTGGAAATTTGAAATTGGTGGTTAAGAGAGAGACATATACTTCTTATCAAAGTGCATGGTATCTCATAGTCATGCAAATATAATCCATGATTTTTGAGCATGCAAAAGAGATTTTGACATCCATTCTTCTATGATAATTTTCTCTCAATGCTTAGGCTATTGTATTAATGCTAAAATAGAATTATGGAAACAATTTTCATGAAACTATGTGGAAATTATGACAATGTGAAAGGGAAATGATTGTCATTGAATAAAATTAATTATAGTTGATAATATTTGGAGTCCCAACAGTGAGATTTCATGGCCGGTCAATGCTAGAGCACTGGAGGGAAGTGGGATAACCTGAGGGACTGCATGACAAAGATAGGGATCCCATTCCTTGGGTTGTGCAACCTGATGGGAGAGGGCTGGTAGATTGAGACAGTTGTAAGAGTTTATAGACTAGGAAAGCCTAGGAATTAGATTGTGTGAAGGGAGCTAGAGCCAGCAATAGGTGATTCTATCCCCGTGGATCCTTGGTCCAAAAAATTAATTACCTTATATTAGTCAATGTCTATGTCATATGACCCTATCCTTGAAGAAAGAGTGGTTAAAGGGAATTTTATAATATCGGCCACCTTTAAACTATAACCCAAGGCCACCATTTTAACAAAATACTCAAGATTGGAGATTTATGAAGCTAATTTCTTCTTGTTCTTGCTGCTTAGTGGAATTTGGCCTATTTTATTGTCCTCTGTTTAATCTATATGTTTTTCATTCTACAGCTCATTCCCTTGTTTCCTTAATATGGTTGATGTATCAATTTTTCTATATTGAAACCTTCAAATATTCCCAACCTCTTTTAAATAGAGAAGAATTTGAAAAAAATGATAGAACTACTTACTAGTGTAGATTGGGGTTCCACCATAGGAAGGAATGGATTCCATTCACTGTGAGAAAACCATAATCACCTTTCCACAGAAGCAAACCCCTGGCCTGGTGTAGCAAAACCCTCAGCAACAAAGAAATAATAATGAAAAATAAAGGGCAAAGGGGTAGTCAATCCCATCATGTGAACAACCAAGAAATTAAGACGGTTTGTTTTCTCCAAGAGCATCCAGAATGTTAGCTCCAATTTTTAATTTAAAATAATAAAAAATATCAAAATAATAATTTAATATAAAATGAATAATTAAGACAGAATGATAATTTTGTTTTAAATAAATGTCTTATACAAGGCTTTTGGTGTAATAGTGGCGATAGGTGACTTACCTCAAGTTTCAACAAATTCTATCACCTAATTCCCACAATATTTTGGATGTGATTTTATTCAAATGAACGAGATCTAATCACCCGATATAATGAGGCCAGTGAGGTGGTATTGTATGGCTACAACCAAGAGCAATCACTTAGGTGTTGTGAGTGACCTATCGAGTATGAAATATTCCCATCTCATTATTCAGATGATAGATATTGCAAAGGTGTATAAGCTCTTTTGTACAATACATAAAAGAAATCAACCAAGAAATATTGTGGAGTTATAAAATGAAGTAAAAACAACCTAGCTCCAATACCATTAATGTATCAATTACAAGTTTCTTCACCTCCTTAATGGCTTGGGTTAGAAGAATATTATGGCTGGGACCAAAAGGGTTGTATCCTTAACATATTTTCAACTTTTCCATTGAAAAAAACCATGATAATGTTTCTGTGTGGTGACCATGAACAAAAGGGGCAAGATAGATTTGATTCAACACCTAATTTTTTAGAATTTCCTTATGTATTTCCAAAATATTTTTTTGGGCTCCCACCCACGCATGATATCAAGTTCACCATTGAACTCAATGCAGGATGATTCCTATCTCCAAGGTTCCTTATCAAACGATTTCACCCATGTTATATGAATTACATATGCATCTATAATAATTGTTGAGTTTTGGATTAATCTGGCTTAATGCAACATTTTGAGGAGGTTAATATTTTTGGTGATGAAGAAATATTAGTCAATGGAGATTTGAATTTACTATATATGGTTGAATAACATCACCATCTAGAATAAATATTAGTTCTCATAGATTGATGAATTATTTGATCAAATGAAAAGGACCATAATATTCTTAAAGATTGATTTGTGATTTTAATACCACCAATTAAGAATTTAAAAGGGAATCCGAGATATTGCATTCAAACCATGATTAAAAAATTATGATTTTTTTATGGTACCTTTTAAGTTTACCAATGCCCTAGTAGTCTTCATAAAACTAATGAATGGGGTTTTTCAGAAATACCTAGGAAAATTTGTTCAAGTGTTTGTAGATGATAGTTTGATTTATTCATGTATTCCAAAGGAGCATGAGGAGAACCTAAGGTTGATATTTTAGTGCCTTGGAGAGAATAAGAATGATTAAAATATCTTTTAGTGTTCCTTATTCTAGTCAAAGATCCATTCTTTGGGCCACATTACTTCTGGAGAAGGTATAGTCATGGACCTTGCCAAAATCAGGGCCATTATGGAATTCCTAACATTAAAGGATGCTCATAAGCTACACTATTTCAATGGATTGGTTGGGTATTATAGGAGATTCATAGAATAATTCTCCATGATAGCTAATCCCATTACCAAGGTCAAGAAGAAGGGTCAGGAATTTGTATGGATAAAGTAGTTTCAAGTTTCAACATGCCATTTTAAGGCTCACAAATTTGTAAACCATTGCTCTAGTCCTAAAATTCCTAAAAATGGACCAAGATTTTTAGTATTTACATATGATAGAAATAATATTATTATGTAATGATTAATTTATCATCTTATGGAGTGGTTCATTAGTCAAGCCACAAGATCATTATGAAGTTCAAGGCATCAAGAGGAAGTCTTGATTAGTTGGGCAAACACTTGTGATCCACAACCATGCATGTGGACATCAAGGTGTATATGAAGGTCCCCATCTTGAATTAAGTTACCATTACAAGCAAAGACATTCCTCATTGTTTACTGCACATCATCCCTCCATCTATGTTAATCACATGTGCATCTCTATGTGTATATACTATCTCTTAAGTAAGAGTTACATGACAATTCCCATGTTGTAAGACCCTATGTTTTCATCTTGAGAAAATGGAGTCCTCTCCAAGTAACTCACGTAGATTAGGTTTTCATAAGAAAATTAGTTGCTTTTCCATAAGATGTGAACATTTCATTTTAAGAAGTGTGACAATGTGGTTTCAACAAGACATTAAAAGATGGAATGAGCATGCAGATTTAGGATGCTAGTGTTTTGCTTGAGGCATGAATGCACATATAAGAAGACTCTAACAAGGGTTGAAAAGGAAGAATAGTTAGAGAGGTTTGGATGTTGTAGTCTCACTTAGAGGTGTAGATAGGCAAGTTAAGCACCATGAGAAGTTATGAAGAAATATTAAGACTTTTGACGAGTTGAACAAAGGCAACTTGTTAATGTTACTAAGTGAGCATTCCTTGATCGAAGTTGATAGCCTCTCCTTGGCACTATCAGTTTTCAAGATGAAGAAGAAATATGAAATATATGTGCAACCTAATAAAGAAATTGGCAAGGTTGTTGCAACATATGTAGGTGGTGTTGTCATGTTGCAAAAGGAGTTATTGGAACTTGGAAGGTGACCATTGGAGTATATTTGTAAGGGATTCAGGGGGGTGAAACGATCTGATAAGGGGCGAATTACAAAAATCTAACATGACATATTGGAATAAGATATTATTGTTTTGGGACATCCAAATTTTAAGGTGCATTATGGGTATCTTGGGCTTTTGATATGTGTTAGTGGTGTTAGTGCATTGTGTTTGATGAGCACTGGCTAGAATGTGTTCCATGAAGGAAAAAAGCCCACAAGTTTGAGATGGCTTTAACCATTTGGCATTGTAAGGTGTGTTATGCCTTGGTTTTGAGGAGACAATTAGAACCATCTTAGAGTGTGATGGGTTGTGTCATGGACTTAGGTCCACTTGCATGGGTTTAGGTGTAAAGGTACCCCATGAGTTGAGGAAACTGATTGCAATGCTTACCTATATAAATTTATTATGATATAAGATTAATGATTTTTTGTTGGAGAATGGAAGAGGAAGATAAGAAAGGAGAGGCACTGAGATTTTTTGTAATTCAATCAAAAGGAAGGAAAAATGTATCCTATTAGCAGGATTTTTCAAGTTTCATCTTCAATACAAATAAATTTTAGATTGAGCTAGGGATTTGGCCTCAAAAGCATTGATTGGGTACTCTAGAAATCCAAGACCTGACATATCCAAGCTAGTCCATTAGATAGATTGGTCTTGAGAAAATGTTGCAAATGCTAATGTGAAAATATCCCCTTTTTAATGTTGGTTTTAAGCCTTCTATTTTAGAATTCTAAAAACAAGGTCATGATCTTGAAAGGAGGTCCCTGATTTTACCAAAACTCAATGCCCATGCTTAATCCATGGTGTGATTCTATCTGTTTGGGTTTGGCCTTGAACATTAAGATTCATCTTTGAGTCTTGTTATCAATCTGCCATTTTTATGTGTAGAGAAGGTCTTAAGGGCTATGGGGGATAATATGGTAATTTTCCAACACCCCTCCCTCGAAATCCTATAAAGAGATGTTGTGCCTCATTTTGTTGTCATAATATTTCAACATTGAGATCTTCCTATGAGGATGGCCTTGAAGGGATGGTATGTAAAGGAAGTGGAAAAACAAACTTTCATGTTGTGTCGAAGGAGAGGTATAGATTGCAGGTGTCTCTAGAGGTCTTGACAAAGGTGAAGGGAAATGGAGTTTACCTCCTATTACAACGCCTTCTATTCCACCATTTGAGTTGTTAAAGCGCACTGAATTTAAACATCATAGGTGAAAGCTCATGAAGATATTAAAAATGAGAAGGTAGGTGTGATTTAGCATAGGATTGATTCTTTAATTATGGAATTTTTGGGTGATATTTCCAAGTAAATGGAAAATTTGAAGCCCTACCAATACCACTTATAGATTAAGTAGAGTATGAGAAAATGCTTCCTAAGGTTCAAAGAGTCTCTCCATCTGTTGTCCATGGGATCCATGGAAATTATGTTCAAGTGTCAATAACTCGTGTTAAGATATCATCTTTGATTCAAGGCACATATACTTCTTCAACTAGCGGTGGAGAG
Source organism: Pinus albicaulis (assembly GCA_034641835.2). Taxonomy (NCBI): domain Eukaryota; kingdom Viridiplantae; phylum Streptophyta; class Pinopsida; order Pinales; family Pinaceae; genus Pinus; species Pinus albicaulis. Next base: position 1,428,271,950 of record CM076577.1, read on the forward strand.
TCCAACCAATGAAGAGGCAAGTTTGTTCATTTACAAGGTTGGCATCAATCAAGTATTCTCCCTCTTTGCCAAACTCTAAGATGAGTGTGCATAATGGACTTATTATTGTAAATAATTGCAAATATTTGATTATGTTGAAGTTTAAGGGCTTGAAATGGTTGCCTCAACCTACAAATATTTAAAGGAACTATGTGTTTTTCAATTAAACCCTTGGGGTCAGGGAGTTGCAAAAAATAAGGCCTTACGACTATTTTTAAGGGGCAGAATCTGTCATTTTTTTGTGAGTTTGGTTATATTTTTGTTTTCGTCTAATTTCATGTTAATAAACTAGTTTTGCTCTCATTTAGTAGATCTGTAATCTGCTAGGTTTGCAAGAAAATTAATATTTATAACAAATTTCAAAGATTTGCCTTAACCAAACAATCTAATGAATTGAACAATCTCATTGTATGGATGGTGCTAAGGTTATTGCCATAGTTTCTAACTACTCGAAAAGAATAGTGAAATCCATCTAAATGATGAGCACTCCGTGAAAGCTTTGAATTATATGAAATGGGTGGAGCATGCTTAGAAGCAACATATGCTGATATTCTGGTATTTGAAACCCTGTTTTTTAATGCATCTTTACCTACAAAGAAAGGAATCTTACATATAACATTTCCATTTCCAGCATTATCAGAGTTTCTCAAACTGTTTCCACAACTAGTAAGCTCAAGGGAAGCTAAAAGTTTTGTCCAGACATCATTTCCCAAAAGCTGCAATGTCTTAGCAACCTTAGGAAATTATATCCCAAGAACATATGTTGCCTTGGAATGTAAGGAAATTGAACTTGAAGTGGATTTATTAAGGCCATGGAGATATCAGGTCCATTAATTCTTTTCACCACAAATATTCTTTTATGTGCGATTTATTGGAAAGTTCAGGGGTCTCATGTGACTTCTTATTTAATTGATCTTGCAAAGAAGGAATTCCATTCGGCTTGGCAAAGACGATTTCAATTTCATTGAATCGAGGCTTTTCTTGCTTTTCAAGTGATTCCAAACCTTGTTGTTCAATCTATATATTTACACAATTTACTGAAATGGAATTGAAATCTTATTAATAATTTTCATAGAATTCACCCAACCTAATGTAGCAAGGGTTAGAAGAACAGAAAAACACCAAACATCCAAAAGGGTTGATTTAAAATCTCATTGGGTAATGTTATCGGGAGAGCCCCAATGGTTAATCTGTAGAATTTCACAATTTCTTTAAGATATCACAGGTAATGAAGTGACGGTCTGCAGGGCAGCAAATTGCTAAACATCCAGAGGTTTTCTTTCAAATGTGCATTCAACCTTGGCCTTAGATAATACTTTCTTATGACCTCTGCAATAATATTATAATAAACCATTCTTAACTGGGATGGAGATAGGTAGGGCCCAAGTGGGGGAACTTGAGACACTGATGGGGAGATTCATTGTGTGCAGGGACAAAGGAGGACCGAGGATATTCCGGAAGGGATTTTGATGCTGGTCAGCAAGACAAAATACCAACACGTGAGTCTCAGTTAGAAATAGTCCCCACCCTTTGAAAAAAGAAAGGGTTTCTAGATGAGCATGTTCCCCTGAGTATGATGGGTTGCCTTTCCATAATGGTTTGAAGTATGATCTTCACGATCGCATTGGGTTTTTTTAAATAACATAAATTTGATTTAACATTCTGGAATTTTCCACATACGATTTGTTCGAGATAAAAAATCAGAATATATGAGGAATTAAGTAGATATATGTGGAAAATTTGATAAATGCATGCGATCTGCATTGAGTAATGAGAAAAGGCATTAGAAAAATTGTTGAAAGAGGCAAGATATATGAATATATTTACCTTCTCAAGTAATCTTCGGGCCACCTGAAGCTTTGAAGAAATCGATCTAGCCATTGTTGTCAAGCATCTCCAGGATAATTAGCCTTCCATCTTTCGAGCCTCTGACTATCCTTTCCTTGTGCAAACCCTTGAACCGGCTTGAACCGGGGTTCGAATTGACTATTTTCAATGCTTAAAACTGTGGGCAGTGAGGAAGCGGGGATGGGACAGATGCACTATTCTATACCGGAGATGGGACGAGCTATTTCAGAAAATAAATTACATAATTCACTGATATATAATACATAATAATAAAATATCTCCTTCTAAAGAGAAAAAGTCAGTATCCAGAAACGTTTATGTGGGAAAATGGATTCAAAATTCGAAAGTCGGTATCCAGAAAAATTTATGTGGGAAAATGATTTCAAAACTCAACTACCATTAGTAGAGAATACTTCAATTGGAATGGGTCATATATTCATATGAAGGATACAATATTTAATTTCAAAACTTTTTTTGATGTCTCAATTGGGATGAAAGATAATGATCAAATTAGCAATCACTCCCTAAGTGTGATTTAGCATGGAATATTTTAAAAGAGCGAAGTGATTTTTTCCATTTATTTTATTTTATTTTTTATTTTTTAATTTATTTTTTGTCTTTTTTTATTATTTAGTTGAATTTATTTTTATTTTTGAAGATCTCAAAATATCATTTATCTGAATGAAGATGAAATTATTTTTAATGAATAAAGTTTAAGTTTTAAGCTAGATGTTACATTTTGATAAATACAATAATATTATGAGAAATTTTTTTAAGTCTACTCAAACCATCTTGGGACTCTTTCAAATGAAACTTTCAAAAGTAAGGAAAAAATTATTTCATCATAGAAAAAGTGAAAGTGCTTTCATGGATATTTTTAGTCCTCATGTTGTCCATACATCTAATTATTTTGGAAAAACTCCAAAATCTATGCCAATTTGAAGGAATAATTTCATCAAGGACATTGATGTGATCCTTGAGAACTAAATCCAAGAATTGGTCTTTGCTTAAAATATGATATGGAAATTCATCTTCTCTTATCATGTACCCACCCCACTAAGTGGCATTAAGGAGATGAGTTAATGTATTTTTTCCTCTTTAAGTACTATTATAGGGTCTCTTTTGAGCTTGTATATGTGTTTTGCTCAACAATAAATTTCCAACCATTGTATTATTTATTAATTATGGGTCATGCATAGAAGGATATGACCTTCTAAAAATTTCTTCAAATTCTCTTGTTCTCAACCACACTAGCAATCATACTAGTGATGTGGCAGCAAGTTCACCCAACATCTGTATATGCCATGTCACAACTAGAATAATTCACCCTTGGGTTCACACTTGTTGAGACATTCATCTTTTCTTAACCACTTATTGGGTTTTTTGCTTTCTTAATATTATAGGAAAAATCACCTTCTCTTATCATGTACACAACCCCCCTAAGTGGTATTGAGGTGATTTAATCTATTTGTTTCCTTTATATGTACTATTATAGGGTCTTTTTTGAGCTTGTATATGTGTTTTTCTCAATAATAACTTTCCAACCATTATAATATGGCTTAATTATGAGACATCCGTAGAAAGATATGACCTTCCAAACATTTCTTCAAGTTCTCTTTTGCTCAACCACGTCAACGATCACAATGGTGATGTGGCAACAAATTCACCAATCATATATATTATGCCATGTCACAAATACTATGATTCACCCTTGGGCTTACACTTGTTGAGACATTCATATTTTGTTAATTGCTTATTGGGTTATAATGCTACTACTCCACAATTCTATCACATTCTCACTAATCTTCTCATCATGCCAAGCCTTTTAAACCATGTGACACAATGCACATGAACATTTTATCTATGCAATACGTCACATAGAGGATAATGTTATCCTATACAATAGCACATCACACAACGTTTCTTTGTGCACATCCTAATTTTCCGTGTGTTTTCTATGTCCCCCACCTCTTCTTCCTTTCTCTTTTCTTCCTCTATCCCTTATCTTTTCCTTTATTTTTCTTTCTCTCTTTCTTCATTGCATGATGAAACTATTTTGTTTTTTGGTAAGCCCCTTTCCTAATATTTATCACATCTACAAAGACTATAGACATGCAACAACCAACCAATGTGTGACATGTGTTAACCTCAAAGTTTACAAGAGGCGCAATGACCAATTAGAACATGCCACATGTCCTCCTGAGAGTTTTCAATGATATGACAATGTGACACATGTCACAGGACAAAGATTTCCCAACTCATGATATTCCAATGAGGATTTTCCACATCTCCCTTCAAAATTTCATGGCCTTTATCATTATGCAATACAACCTATATCACATAAAAATAATTCCATGCAATACATAAAAAAACATTCAGAAAGCCTTGAAAACCGTCCAATGGGTTAAGGGCTTATGGGTTGTGATAATGGGGCCCCTAATCCCCTTATCACCCTTTGAAAGCAAATATGTGGAGGATATTTGGGGGAATTTTGATTGTCCATAAAATGTGGATCAAATTTGAGGACCTTGTGGCTATTTTCCTTGAACCCTAGTAGTGCTTGGAGGTTGTATTTGGAGCAGTTAGTGAAAAAAAACTTAATATGACCAAGAAGAGTAGTGTTGGAACACCTATGCTTTGGGAGAAAGGCTTAGGGGTTCTAGAAGTTAAGGGGTGTAAAAATTCCTTGAAATCCCACAACTGCTTGAATGAACAAATCTGAAAGTAATTTTTTTACACCAAGACACAAGATTTCTCTATGATAGATAAGCAGTGGAACAAAAACACAATCACACATAATAACACAATATTTTTATGGGGAACTCAACTAGGAAAAACCTCTACTTATTTTATATTTTATTGGCGAAAATTGAGCAAATAGAATACTTTACAAGGAAAATTGTTCCAATATAGTATAAGGTTGTTCTCTCTACTAATACTTAGCTCAAAACCTCCCTGTAAGAACTCGACTCAACCCGTATTTCTTTGAGCTGTAGTCTCTTATTTCCTAGCGTTGGACAAGCCCCTGGAAACACCTACTGACCCAATTTTTGAAGATTCCACCTAAATAACTCTTATATTTGTGGAGCATCATCCCTAATTTACATCTGTGAAGCCCCCAACCATCACTCCATCAACATGTTTATACCACAATCTATAATCATTGTGCCTCTAAGATACCTCAAAACATTTTTCAGAGCAACCCAATGAACTTTGGTTGGTTCCATTATGAACTGACTCATTTGGTTGACTGCAAAACAAATATCAAGTCATGTATTGACCAAGTATATCAATGACACGATGAGTTGTCTATGTACTATAACTTCTGCTCACTCTGCTCTACTAGCATCCACCTTCCTCTAGTTTGTGACTTTATGTGTGGCCATGGGTCTGCAATCCTGCATATGAAATCTCTATAGAATATTTTGTAGTTTACTTTCATTGTCCCACGAAGATATCACCATCACCTTACCAAACCTCCAATGCAAGGAAATAATGCATAAGCCCATATCCTTTTTCTCAAACTTCCTTGCAAGGTCCTCCTTGCGATTGGATCAAGGTTTCTACTTCAGTCAATATAAGGTCATCAGTATAGAGCACTAGAATGAGTGGAAGCCCTCCAACCATGATGTCGTACAAGTTGGCATATGCCTCACTCTTAGTGAAGCCTAATCCTCAAAGGTAGCTATCAATACAAGCGTACCATGCTCTTGGATCCTGCTTGAGCCCATAAAGAGCTCTCTTCATCCTACACACATGTGTGTCTCTGTCAAACTGCTGAAATCCCTCTAGTTGCTCCATATAAAGCTCCTCCTCAACCACTTTTTTGAGGAATGATATCTTCAAGTCCATCTAGTGGATCTTCCACCCCATTTATGTTGCAAGTGTCGGAATAGTCCTGATGGATGATTAAAACGCTACTGGGGCAAAGGTATCCTCTTAATCTATGCCCTCAATCCGTGAGAAGACCTTAACCGCAAGCATGGACTTGTACTTCTCCACACTCCCATCTATTCCATGCTTCACCTTGTACACCAATGTGATCCTACAACTAATTTTCCCTTAGGTCATGGAAAAATCTCTTAGATAGCATTCTTCATCATGGATGAATATTCCTCCATCATGGAATCCTTCCAAACTTTCTTAGAAGCTACCTCCTTATAACTAGAATGCCCAATGTCCACCACTCTTGTCGTCAATTCCATATATTCAGTGTACCTTTGTGGCTACTCACTCTACTTGAACATGGTTCTAGGAGCTTCCAATTGCTTCTCAGCCTCCTAAATCAACTTCATGACCCACTTAGCTTTATTCCTCCCAATTTTAGGAGTCTACTCTTGTCTTGGTCTCTTCTCCTATGATCCTAGCTAAGGCTCCTCATTGGGAGTGAGTAGCTCCTCCATCTCAGGTACTCCAACCTACTCTCACTTTAAGGACTCCCTTAGAGCTACGGACTCCTGAAACATCACATCTCGTATGAGAACAATATTCTTGAGTCCTACCAGATATGCATGAGTTCTCTCATTATATCCCACACAAATACCATTTTCTGTTGTGGGCTCCAACTTCTTCGTGCTATCTTTGGACACATGGCAATAAAACTGTGTGCCAAATATATAGAAGTGTGAAACATCAGGCTTCTTTCTTGTGAAAGCCTCATCCGGTGTAACTCACACAAGAACCTTGTATGGACTCTTATTTTGTAGAAATATTGCAGTTTTGCATGCCTCTACCCAGAAGAACATAGGCAATCCCTAATCATGCAACATGGCCTTGGTCACTCCAAAAATACTGCGGTTCATCCTTTCATCCAACCCATTCTTCATAGGCTTATGAGTTGTTATAAGCTCTCTCCTAATGCTCTCCTTCGACGACAAAGCCTTGAAGGCATTATAGGAATATTCTTCACCATTGTCACTCCTAATTTCCTCAATCTTCTTCTCTATCGAGTTTTCTACCAAGGCCTCAAACTCCATGAACTTGGTTATGACCTAATCTTTCTCCTTCATAAAAAATATCCAAGTTTCCCAAGAATAATCATCAATTAAAGTAACATAATACCCATGTCTCATAAGAGATGGAGAAGAGAAGGGCTTGCATACATCTGAATGCACCAGCTCCAAAATCTATTTCTCTCTGTTGTCTCAACCTTGAAAAGTAGTCTTGGCATGTTTGTACCCCTTGCATACATCATGCTAGTCAAAACTAGACACTAGTAATCCAGTGTTTATTTGTTGAAGAATCTTCAGCACCTCGTTATGCAAGTATCCCATGAACTTATGCCAAATTTATTCAACATCTCTACTCTTCTCACCACCTGTCTTGTTGCTCAAGGCTACACAAGTCTCTACCTGCAACTTGTACATGTTCCTCGCCCTCACACCTATCTGCTTCACTAATCCAAAAGATAACTTCTTGAGGTATGCCTTACCTATGTTTAAGATGACTTCATATCCCTTGTCCTCAAGAATTGCTACTGAAACAAGATTCTTCTTCAGTCCTGGAACATAAAGAACGTCTCTAAGACGGGAGAGATTCTAGATTCCCTCTCAAAGATGACGGCACCAACTCCCATGGTCGTGTACTTTCCATTATCTCCTAGCTCAATATAAACCTCCATGTTCTTCTCCTCCAACTCAATGAAATACTCCTTGTTCCCATTCGTGTGGCAGGAGGATCCATAATCGATATACCATGTGTTTCTCCCTATTAATCTTCCCATGCAAGTTATCAATGATAAATATTTCTCAAACTGAGAAGCAAACCCAACTACCTCAATTGATGCAACCGCATGATTCTTACTAGACCTCTTATTCTAATTATGACACTTAGTAGCACAGTGTCCAAACTCATGGAAATGAAAGCACATGATCTTACTTATATCTTTCTTCTTTTTCTCTCCCTTCTGAATAGACTTGGTCTTCCCTTTTCCCATCTTTCCCTTGGCCTTATCTGCAAGAGAAATATTATTCTTGTCCTTGGTCTTTGTTGATCTACCATCTCAAGTTCCTCTCCAGATCTTCTCCTGAACATATTCAGTCCTAAACAAGACAACACTTGACCTACTTGCTGATGGTGGCCACACACCACCCTTTCAGTCCACAGGTTTAATGAGAGCACCATAGGTTTAATGTTTGGAGAACAAGGGGTCACCCCCTTGTCCAACACTTTTGATGGGTCCCATGCATCATTATGGCACTCATGGACCCTAGTATGCCTCATAGAAAGCCCTAGGACATCAATTGACCTCTTATAAGCCTTATTATTCCATGTATGAGATAGTTTGGTGGGATTGTCACCAAAATTTATGGTTACTTGCATATTATTTTATGTTCAGGGGCTAATGTAGGCCCATAAGCTAATTCTATCAAATCCTAATAAATGTATAAATAGGAGTTAGTTGGATTCATTTGTATCATCACTTGACTTGGGATCTCTCTATCTTAGAGAACTTCGCATTTTTCCTTGGAGGACTATGTTGGATGATGGATGCATCTTGATGTATGGATTTGGGTTGATTTTATATTGGAGCTTTGTTTTTGAAAATGTGAAGCTAGTTGGATATACCCTCTAACATTGTGAGTGCAAATTTAATGTTATTCTTCTTGTTGTTGCATACTATTGAGTTTCGTTATAACTAGGGCTAATTGTTGCATGATGGAAATATGGAATTATGTGTCTATTTAGCTTATTTAATGTATGGGCCATTGTTATATGAATTAAATGTCCTAGAGTTAATTTAATCTCAATAATCTTGGACCATTTGTATGAAGTATAAATTCTTGAAGGTCACTTTTTTTTTTCCTCTAACATTGGACGAAGTTTACTTTCTGGGCCTCCTTGATCAAGAAACCGAATTCTTGTTCATTATCATCCCTAAGTCCATATCCCCAAGTGAATTAGGCACTAGTCCCTCAAAAAGGGTGATGATTTCCCCTCCTTTTTTCATAATTTTACATTTTCCCCTAGGTCTAGCCCCATTAGGTCACCTAGGGCATCAATTTCCCATGAATATAGCCACATGAAAACTTTGATTTCCTAGAGAAAACTACGTTGGTGGATCCCCTCACTCTCCTCATAATTTGGACCAATTTTGACAGTGGAATCTTCAGATACCTCAAGCCCTAGCTCTAGGATAAAGTTTTGCCTAGGTGTTCCCAAGGGTAGAACCTATTAGGATCTATTTGACCCATCGAAGTAAAAAATATTTCCTAATCCTTTCCCCTCACATTTTCCAGGATAGGAACATCATTGGTTGCTAAATTTCATCCTCGAAGTTGGGTTGGGTCCACTTGGCCCCATGTGGTCCCATTTGGTGTCAAAGGCCTTTCATCAAGGACCATTTGGGAATCCAAGTTTCCAAAGGATTTTAGGGATTGAGAAATTCCTTCATAAGTCTTACTATTCTCCCTCAACCCTTCAATCCACCTCCTCTCTCCCTATAAGATCAAGTCCCATGCTTAAAAGGCAAGCAATCCCTCTCTTTATTCTATCTTAGGGGAAGGGTTTCTAGGGTCACTTCCCACCTATTCATTGACCTATACTATACAAGTGAATTCCTAAACTACCGAGGCTCCTCCCATCTATAAAATTCCGTGAAGAGCAAGGAGCCTTAGCTATGGTGACAATGGGCTAAGCCTCCACCGTTGCCCTTGTCCTAAAAGTTGCCCTCTTAGGAACCCTTCTTAGGTCCACTACTAGTTTGAGTGGTAAAAAGTTTTTCACAACTCCATTTGTGAACAAATCTTTGGTATGCCCACTTTTTCCATACTACGGCTCCAAGATGAGAATTCTAGTGCTATGGAGGTTGCCCTTATTCTCACTGAATTAATCCTCTACAATATAGTGAACTATGGCTAGTTGGCTGGCCCACTTAACTGCAACTTTAGTCCTTCAAAGCCTACACATCCTTAGGCCCTATACACCCGCCCTTCTACCAATCTTGTTGTCCTTCACAAGTACAAGATTTAGGGCTATTTTTTGACAATCACCTAACAACCCTCCAACTGTGTTTGGACTACCATCAATCTACCCAAACACGGTCAATTATTTTTATTGATCTAGGGCCCACAATATTGTCTTCGTCTATGGCTCTTCAAATATTCCACCTAAAAATGGTTTGAGTCCTCTCAAAATCATTGTTCTTGTGTATCGATAGTTTGATCTTTTTTGTCCAATATATGAAAAAATCTAAACTACTCCTCTTATCATCCTTCTAACAATATGTATATGATTGAACTAGGGTCACAAATTAGCCACTAATAGTCCATTGACTAATTTTATATAGGTTGCTTCAGATCTCTATCTAAAACTCTATGGATAGTCCACCAAAATCAACTCCTCTACATGTCAATCCATTCTTCATATGGCACATTTCTTCTGCATGCTCAATCTTCTTCTCAGGTTCCAACCTCCTTTAGATCTGCTATCTCCACACATACTGAATATGAAAACCATCTTCCAGATATGTGGTCTATATTGCAGAAATAAACCTTGCTCTAAGGGTCACAAACACTCTTCTTATACACAAATTTGTCACAGTCTTAAGGGCATACCTTATGAACTAAACATGCTAAGAAACTGTCCTAACTAGGGCACTATACTTATGTACTTCTAATTGTTTTAGAACAAACCCTATCCACCCATAGAAAAAAACACGACTCTTGCCTCCATAAGGGACTTGACCTAGCTCATATGGATCCATGGATTCAGGGAATTTCTTTGACTGAATCTTGACATGAACTTCAGATCTCAATGTCCACCCTCAAACTAGGGTTATCTCAATCAATTCTACGCCTATGTCTACTTTTGTTCTGGCTCTAAATTACAGTACAAGCGCTCCTCCATTTATGTTGGTCTTTATCACAAACCTTGCGGCCTACAAGATAAGATCGTATCAACCCTCTCTTCTATTTCATGTAGAAAATCTAACCAATGGGATTCAATCTCATATTGTAATGTACTAAAATAAGATAGTGAATCCTTCCTACAATTTGTGGAAACAAAGCACAATTGCACAATCACATATAAGTAAGAGAAAGAAATTATCAATCGCACAACACAAGATGTATCTGGGGAAAGAAAATTCTCAAAACCCCTTTATCTCTATTGTATATTAAGTCAAGGAATCATGAAACAATACAATGCTTAATCTCTCATGGGATTCTCTAGCACTCTGCCAATTGTCTCCTACTGATCTAGGAAAAATTGGTCTAGTACTTAGCCAATTATCAACCTTCCTTCAGTTTTCCTTGTTCACGCAATTCCTAGGGAATTAGCTCCCTATTAAAAATCAGTCTTCCTTGATTGCGCAATCCATCATGGCATCCTGATGACTTTATAACTGAACATGGTAAGTTTTGTATAAATATATAAACTGATAGTTATGTTCCCTTTAACCTCTATCTCAACTAGGTCTTCCTAGGAACTGACATGCATGCAACTATTAATAGTGAGTTATTAGTTATCCGATCGATCACTCATTGTGAATTAAATATAATTTAATTCAGTGGACATCTCACTAGCTCATCCCTTAGTTAGAACTATTTAAACTGATTTTAACTCAATTAATTGAGTTAACTAATTCACACCTACACTCTAATGCATCAACTGCAACTCGACCCCAAAAATATTAGAATCTCTCTACATGCCTCATCTTAGACCCTCATGATCCGAACATATGCAGGAACACAATAAAATATAGAAATAAACATAAACACAAAGATGCAGTAGGAATAACACTTCATTTCATTAATATCAAATACTGAAAAATGCTTACAGACATAATGGAAAACAAACTAGCTTGGGAAATGGTATCTTATCTATGAGAAGAGATGTGGCGACTACATGCCTCTTAACTATGTTACAAAAAGGCTCCAGGACCTTTTTATTATTGAAAAATAAGAGAAAACCCTAACCCGAGGAGATGTAAAACCAAGAGTTTATGGGCTTCGTTGGGGGTAGTTGCGCATCCAACTTCCCAGGGTTGTAACTTGGTCATATGATCTTCGTTTGACACACATGATACCCCGTTAGAAATATCTCTCTGATGACTACAAATGCTAACGCAATCTTTATGAAATCACCAAACCTTTCATGCCTAAAAAACATCGTTTTGGGCCTCAAAATGGCTTCGGAAGTTCAAGACCCAAAAAACTGACAAAAATAGTAAACTGTACTATAATTAAAGAAACTGAGAAACTGAAAGACACAATGGCAAGGGCCCAAGTGCAATAGGCAAGTGGCCACCAATATCCACCTTGATCACCTCAACTCAAATTTCTTGAGCTAACTCATTCATCATAACTTAGTTAACTGACCCAAGTTGTTATGAGATGAAATTACAATTTATTGTCCAATTTATTTAAGGGAAAAATAAAGTAGATGCCTCACATTTCTCACTCCTGGTAGATAAGAATTCCTCATGAGTGTGGGTGCATTTTATTTTGTCCTTTCTGGTTGCCAATTTCACTTTTTCTTGTTGCAAATTTCAATGCTCCCTCTCAACAAGAAATTAATTCAATTTATCATGATCCGATACCTTTGGAATTTTGCATGCAACACTTCTCTAGTGTTGTTTTCACCTGAAAATCTTGAAACTGAATAGCCTCTGAACAACTAAATCAGTATAATGCATTTGTAATGATAATATTCTAAATTTTTCTAGCTATTGCACCTGTCTACTGGACTCACTGCAGTGCTACTAACTTCTGCATTCGTGCCCTTTGCATTGTTTCCAACTCTAATCTGCACTCCAATATCTAACATCTATCAATTTGATTTATGTCTTCCTAACATCTGACTGTAATCTAGCTGATCCTTTCTACTAATGTTGTACTGTGGAATCCTCATAGCTAGGTTCGATCCATGAGACACACCATCTTAGTGGACCCTGCCCAAATTTCTTATCTTGGGATTATGTCTACACATCACCCCACCTTTCACTTGGAGGTATGGCTACATGTGCTCCCTCTGCCCATCTAGCTCAAAATTTCCCCCTCATGGAGGTCTCTGCTTGAGGGGAAACTTCCACTCAATCTCCTCTCTACTTCTCCAATTGTGGCTACTCCAAAACCTTTTGAGACTTCTTCTGAGGCTGCATGTTGAGAGGTAATTTTTAGTCGCTCTCAACAACCAAGTCTCTAACCCCTACTTTTCTCCTCAAAGCTTTGCATGCATATGGTACTTCAACTGCATATAGGTTCTTGACTCACACATATTGTAATTTTCCTGTCGTTACAAAAGTTTCTAAAAAAGAGTTGATTTTAAATCAACAATATCTCCATCATCTGAGCTTTGAATTGATTTTCCATTTGGGTCGTTTTATGCAAGGAATCCAAATATGCTATTTTTTTTTTAGATTTTAAGCCAAAATCTTCATATATTCTCTGCAAAATCACCGCCCAAAAAATTCCTGCTATGATACCATGTGGAAAGCCTAACCAACGAGATTCAAACTGATCTTGTAATGTACTAAAACAAGATACTTAATCCTTCCTACAATTTTTGAAAACAAAACACAATCGCACAATCACATATAAGTAAGAGAAATAAATTATTAATCACACAACACAAGATGTATTTGGGGAAATAAACTACTAAAAAATTCTCTATCTCTATTGTGTATTAAGTCAAGGAATCATGAAACAATATAATGCTTAATCTCTCATGAGATTCTCCAGCATTTTGCTAATTGTTTCCCGCTGATCTAGGAAAACTCGATCTAGTACTTAGCCAATTCTCATCCTTCCTTCAAAGTGCCTTGCTCATGCAATTCATAGGGAATTAGCTCCCTATTAATTAGGAAAATTAATATTCCTTGATTGTGCAATCAGTCATGACATCCCAATGACTTTATAATTGCACCTGGGAAATTGTGTATAAATACAACTAATAGTTATGTTCCCTTTAGCCTCTGTCTCAACTGGGTCTTCCTTGGAACTGATATGCATGCAACTATTAATAGTGAATCATCAATTATCTGATTTATCACTCATTGTGAATTAAATCTAATTTAATTCACTAGCCAAACTCTCACTAGGTCATCACTTAGTTAGAACTATTTAAACTTATTTTAACTCATTTAATTGAGTTAACTAATTCACATATGCACCCCACTAATGCATCAACTACAACTGGACCCAAAAAATATTAGATTAATCCCTATATATCCCTCATCTTAGACCCTCAACTCGAATTTCTTGAGCTAACTTAGTCATCATGACTTAGTTAACTAACAGAAGTTGTTATGAGATTAAATTACATTTAATTTCCAATTTATTTAAGTGAAAAATAAATTAGACGCCCCACATTAGTCACTCTTGGTGCATCAAAATTACTCACGAGGGTGGGTGCATTTTTTTTTGTCCTTTCTGATTTCCAATTTCAATGTTTCTTGTTGCAAATTTCAGCATTTCATAATTTGATGCGGCCTTCACAAAAGGACACCATTGAAATCACATGCCCAGATTCTCATGAGCAACCTCTCTTAAGCTTGATCTGCCATAAGAGAAACAAAAATATCGTGTCCTACTTCTTAGCTCGAGTTGACCACTAAGGTATGCAACATTCTTGTGAACCCTCACATGATGATCTTGCTCTTGGAGGATGATTATTGCCTCCCTTTAGCAACACTTACTTAGCCCTCTTACTCAACCTAATTTAGGACTACATCTCTCTTCGCCCCCTTGATCAAATGAGCTCCTTCTCACTTGATGTTCTTTCCTTCATCCTAAGGCCTCCTTAAATATTTTTTCCTAGACCTCTTAGGAAACCTCTAGAACTTACGGATTCTATCCACTTAGACCTTAGGAAATATTAATTTTCCTTTTTAATTTTCTTTTATATTTTAAACCCCATCTTGGGTCCAAAATACATTTCTTGGATTCTTTTCCCACAAAGCCTTTTGTGACCAAACTCACACAAACCCATCTCACTAGGCTTGCGGAGTACCTCCCAAGCTACACAATTCAAGAACATAGTATAGTTGTAGTAACTGTAACTTGGTCAAGCTCTTGTAGTCAAGCGAGGGCTTGGTTGGGTTCCCAAGTTTTAACTTAAGTAAGGGTAGTTGTGAGGGAATGATAGATAGGGAGGGTAAGGGCATACACAATAGGAATGAAAAGACATGCTAAAACATGTTGGACAATGTCAATGCATGCTAAAGAGTGTTAGTGAGTGTCGAGGCATATCAAGGGATAAATAGGTCAAAATGCATGGAATGGAAGTAATAAGAGCGTGTGCCAGGGATGTCAGCGAATGAAAGTGTGCTAAGGATGAATTCTGTTAGGAGAATTTCAGAATCGGATTTATAGGAGGAAAGCCTACGGTTGTTATACAGGGCTCGACATAGCAGTTTTAGATAAAGGGAGACCACTTTGTGCTAGACACAACATTGTTTTGCCTTTAATTATTTTTTTTTCTATGATATGTGGCACACTTTGGCTACATGCTCATGTTTTAAACTATTCTAGATAATTTCATATTGTACATTGTTGTGTACAAGTTTTGGGGCACTTGACTTATGTCAGCTTATATCTTGTGTGCCTTGTGCATCTTGTGGTTCTTGCAAAATCTCAGTTAATGTTCTATTGTTTATATGAAGTGGACATATATGTGAAATATTTTCTATGTAAGCTATGTTTCTTAGTTTTTTTATGGCTGCGCTAGTGTTAGGACCTCACTATGTATCATTTTTACTATATATTTCGACACCACCTTACCTTTATAACCATGTTTAAAAAGGATTCCATTATCATTTCATTCACTTATCCAAAGGTATATAAAATCCTCTTTCTTTACTATATATTAACTGCTTATATATAATTCCATATTATCTTATATTTCATCATTAATCGGTTAGATTGTTGATAACATAAGTCTAAAAGATCACAGAGGTTATATGCTATATCGAACAATCGTCACACTAACAACAAACTTTATTGGTTGAACAATTAATTTTTATTGTCAAAACAATGATCTAAGTTGTTGAAACAGCCGTTATATTACTAAATCTGGTCACTATCCGTAATTTGCGATTCTGGAAGAGTATTTTTTGGAACAATGGCAACAACATGAAGACGTGGTTACACGATTATTCTGAAGATAGTACTCTTTTGGTATCTGTTGTAACAATATATTTTTATGGAAGAACAGAATAGCCTGTTTTAAGAAAGAAGAACAGATTCGGGATAAACGTAGATTTTCTCTCATGTAATTGTAAGAGATGTCTCCTCTTTAAAAAGAGGAGACATCATCATTAGAAGGGAGTTCGAGTTTGAAAGCTACAGGAGAACATTGTGTTTGAGAGAACTGGAGCTAGACTCCATTTTGTAATGTATCATTTCTTTTGACAGATGAATAAAATTCTCTTTTGAGTGCTCCAATTTAATTCTTTCCCTGGGGAATCTTGTGAGAGGGAAAGGGCCCGCCTTCCTCACAAGATTCACCCGAATGTCCCTATAGTTTGTTTAATTTCTTTATGCTATTCACACTTTAATTTAATTTTGTTTGCTGAACACCAGTTACACCATTGTGTTTGAGAGAACTGGAGCTAGACTCCATTTGTAATGTATCATTTCTTTTGACAGATGAATAAAATTTCCTTTTGAGCGCTCCAATTTAATTCTTTCCTTGGGGAATCTTGTGAGAGGGAAAGGGCCCGCCTTCCTCACAAGATTCACCCGACTGTTCCTGTAGTTTGTTTAATTTCTTTATGACATTCGCGCTTTACTTTAATTCTGTTTGCTGAAACACTAGTTACACAGTTCTGTAATTTATTGAGCATTCTGTTTCCTTTAACGCTGCATGTGTTTAGTACATTCATTCTTAAGAAGTTAAGAGATCTATTTCTGTTAATTGTTTGAATGTATGATTGATGCTGGGAAGCAGGTGCTGAAGGTTCCTGTACAAAGGAATAGGGTCCTGTTTCCATTGATTGCCTTTCTTTTCCTACAGTGTGATTAGAAACAGGAGACAGGTGCTGAAGGTTCCTGTTCATGGGAATAGGGTCCTGTTCTCTTGAGTCATATTTTCTACAGAGTGATTAGTGTCAGGAAGCAGGTGCTGAAGTTCCTATTTAAAGGAATAGGGTCCTGTTCCTGTTATGGTTGATTGGTTTCCTTTCCTGCAGATTGATTTCCCTTTATTTGGATTCTAAACTGCAATATAGGAATTACTTCTGCTATAACATAAGTAACTTCAGCTTTGATTAAACAGGGTGTGAATAATTAGATTTGTATGATTAATAATTGTGTGGATTTTTACTACAACATTGTTTTTGCTTTTGGAATTGAGCATATCCAGTGCGTGATTGTCTTTGGAATAAACAGACTTCCTCGGGTTGACAATTTATGTGGAGCTTGAATTGTGAAAACAATTAAAGCGACCAACATTTTGGCGCCGTTGCCGGGGAAGGCAATTGTAGATTTCAAAAGCATTAATATTTTCTTTCTAGATGTGCAGATTGTATGAGAGGACGCGGAAACCAGAAGAAAACTAACCCCACAGGTGGTAAGGGCAAAGGAAAGGGGGGAAGAAAGACTTTTATTGACGAGATTGTGTCAAAGGCTGAATCATCACAGAGATTAAGTTCTCGAAGACCAAAACTTCAGCACTCCCCTCAATCAGATTACAAAACAGAGGAAGTTGTGGGCCCTGAAAACATAGAGGAGCCAGTGATTAAAGAACCAGCAGTCAGTGCTGGAGAGTCAGAAGAAAGTGCTAGCAAATCAGCAGAGCACATTGAGGAAATAATAGAGAGTGTTGGACGACCAGTGGAAAACATTGAAGAGCCAGTAGAAGATTTTGACGATCGAGCAAGTGCAGTAGGAGAACAACCAATGGAAGGAAACAACGAAGACTTCTTTGGTGGAGGACGTGTGGATCCTGAAGGAGAAGGAAAGGATGAAAATTCTCTCTCTACCTTGGGATTTCCTATCAGTGATCTCCCTAGAGGAACAACTCCTATGAAGAACATTCCATTGTCAGCTTTACCTAACTTTCATGGTTTATCCTCTGAAGATCCAGATGAATTTCTTTTTGAATTTGATATATTATGCAGAAGTTATGATTATGTTACTAATGCTCAAAAGTTGAAACTGTTTCCAGCAACATTAAAAGGAAATGCTTTAAGATGGTTCATGAGCCTTGGGAGTCAGGTAATCACAACATGGGAACAAATGAAACAGAAATTTCTGCTTAAATATCAAGACTACTGCCGGACGAGAGAAAAGAAGGATGAACTATTCAATATGGCACAAAAGCCGGACGAGAATCTGGAGGACTATGTAGAAAGGATGCAGTACAATATACAAAGATCTGATCATCCGAATATAAGTAAGGAAATTCACAAAACAATATTACTTAGAGGTTTAAGGGATGATTGTTTAGATATGTTAAACATGCTTGGCAAGGGAGATATATCTAAAGAATCATATGATGAGATTGTTGAAATTTCTAAGAGGTGTTCAAGGGGAGCCACAAGGAACAGAGTAAGTAATAGAGATCCCACCTATTCAAGAGTGCAGAAATCAGCCAGTGGAGGAGCAACAAGAGCTGAAATAGGTAATTTACTTGAAGAATTTAAAACTGAGATGTTAAGTTCTTTTTCTTCACAAATTGACACTTTGCAGGTTAAGAAGAAGCAGGCTGAAGCAGAAGCAACTCTGGCTGTCTTTTGCCCGAAGTGCAGAGACAAACATCCACTAAGGGAGTGCCCATTGGACAAAATACCAATCTGCACCCTTTGTGAGAAAGATCATGAAACAAAACAATGTCCATCTCTACCAGGAATAAAGGTAGCATTGCAGCCAACGGACGAAGAAGCTGAAGCAGTTTACTTGCTAACTCAAAGAAGACAATGGCAACCAAAAGGACAAGGTATGAACTCTAGTATGCCATTTAATCGTTGGAATAATTATTCTGCTTTCAGTCAAACAAATTACCGTCCCTTTAATCAAATGCAATACCCACCCTTTAATCAAATGAATTTCCCACCCATGCAACAATCAAACCCTCCCTTTGTTGATCCTACAATGTGGACTCCTTGGCCTCCACAGCAGCCATCTTCTTTTAACCCTTGGAATTCAAATTGGAGAAGCCAACAATTCCCGTATCCAAATCAATTGCCTCAATTCCAACAACCACTTCCTCCGCCATCAAATGCTCCGCCAAATAACCAAATGAGACCCCAGCTACCTGTGCAACCAAATCCTAACCCCAATAATAAAGTTGTGCAAGTCATTGATATTCAGAATCAGTCCATATTTCCTACTATGCAATGTAATGATATTCATTTAAGATCTGGGAAAATAGTAGAGCCTATTATTGATGATATAACTTCTTCTGATTCTGATAAAGAGGAAACTGAGAAACATAAGAAAGCACAACCACCTTCTAACAAAAGTGTTGAAATAACAGAACCACCATTCCCCGAGCGTTTGGTTTTAACCAGAACGCCTGAAACACCTGCTTTTAATCTTTTAGGGGAATTGCAAAATTTGTATGTTAAAATTCCACTTTTACAAGCATTAAGAGATGTACCAATTTATGCCATAACAATAAGGGATATTTGTGTTAAGAAACCTGGTAGGAAAACTAAAGATCCCCTTACAGTACATGTGATGGGTGACTTATCTGCATTAATGTCCGGAAAAACCCCTCCTGTGAAATATGGTGATCCCGGCCATCCTACCGTGACAGTTAAAATTGGTAAAACAATGATTCCTCAAGTTCTGGTAGATTTAGGTGCTGCAATAAACATAATGACTCTTGAAACTTCACAATTGTTACAGCTGAATAACACAATCATAGATACACCTACCATTCTAGAGTTGGCTGACCGTTCTACAATTAAACCTGAAGGAGTTGTTGAAGATCTACTTATCTCAGTTGAATCCTGGAATTACCCAGCTGATTTTGTTGTATTGCAGACTAAAACAAAGCTGGGGGGACATCCTTTAATTATGGGGAGGCCTTGGCTGGCCACAGCTGATGCCTTTATCAGCTGCAGATCTGGTTCAATGACAATTTCTAATGGTTATGAAACTAAACAGCTTACTCTTTATCCTCATGCTACACCCATAATTAATAATGAAGATTCTATGTGGATGGATTATGATGATAATGCTGTTCAACCTATTCTAACTATTGGGAAAGCTTTAACTCTTAAAGACAATACAGAGGATGAAATAATTAATAATTTTATTTGTGAACCTTCTTCTGTAATTGCTGAAACACACAATCAATTGACTGCAATTTTTGAAATAGATACCCAAGAAAAGATTGAATCTGAAGACTTATCTCAGACATTAACCACCATCTCATCTAAAAGCATAACAGTTGAAATTGAACCTGGCAAGACATTAAACATAAATCCTAATCTAACAGTTGCTGAAACACAGCAGTTAATGAAGTTATTGCATGAAAATAAGGAAGCATTTGCATGGGATTACACAGATATGAAAGGGATCTCTTCTGAACTATGTACTCACCAAATTTACATTAAAGAGGGATGTCGACCAGTCTGTCAACCCCAAAGATGAATGAACCCTAATTTACGAGAAATTGTTAAAGAAGAACTTCAGAAATTGCTTAATGCAGGATTTATATACCCCATATCTGACAGTGAATGGGTTTCCCCATTGGTAATTGTCCCTAAGAAAAATGGGAAATGGAGAGTATGTGTTGATTATAGAGCCTTGAACAAAGCTACTCAAAAGGATCACTTTCCTTTACCTTTCATTGATCAGGTGTTGGATAGTCTGGCAGGGAAGAAATTATTTTCTTTTCTAGATGGATTCAGTGGGTATAATCAGATTAGAATTGCACCCCAAGACCAGGACAAGACCACTTTCACTAGCCCTTGGGGAACTTTTTCTTATAGAGTTCTTCCATTTGGGCTATGTAATGCACCAACAAATTTTCAGAGGGCTGTTATAGGAATCTTTTCTGATATGCTGAATGACTCTATGGAAATATTTATGGATGATTTTACTCCTTATGGTGTGTCTTTTGAAGATGCATTAAAAAATCTTGAGAAGGTACTTAAACGATGTATACAAGCTCACCTCTCCCTAAGTACTGAAAAATGTCATATGATGATGAGTGAAGGAGTAGTGCTTGGACATTTTATTTCATCTCAAGGTATTTAGGTAGATCCATCTAAAATATTGGTCATTCAGAATCTTTCTGTTCCTAAAACACAAACTGATGTGAGAAGTTTTCTAGGACATGCTGGATACTACAGAAGATTTATTAAAGATTTCTCTAAGATAGCTTCTCCATTATTTGTGTTGCTTATGAAAAATGCTGAATTTAAGTGGACTAATTCTTGTCAGAAAGCTTTTGAAGAACTCAAGCATCAGTTGTCTACTGCTCCTATTTTGAGGGGGCCTGATTGGGCCCTCCCTTTTCATATATCTTCTGATGCTTCAGACACTACAATTGGAGCTGTCTTGGGACAAGAGGAAAATCATCTTCCTTATGCTATCTACTTTATCAGTAAGAATATGACTCCTGTTGAGCTTAATTATACAGTTACCGAAAATGAGTTTCTTGCAGTAATTTATGCCATTAATAAATTTCGACACTATATCACTGGTTATTCTACTTTTGTGCACACTGACCACTCAGCTATCAAGTATTTAATGAACAAATCTGTTACAAATGCTAGAGTTACCAGATGGCTATTATTACTGCAAGAATTTGATATCACAATTGTAGATCGGCCTGGTAAAGAAAATGTGGTGGCTGATTTCATTTCACGGTTAAAAACTGATAATAATATTCCAGTAGATGATTCTTTTCCTGATGAGTATTTGTTTGCAGTTTCTGCTCACTCTCCATGGTATGCAGATATTGCCAATTATTTGGTTGCAGGAAAATTACCATCACACCTGTCATACAGAGAAAAGAGAAGAATTGTTCAACAAAGTGCCAGGTATAGCTGGATAAGTGGGTGTCTTTTCTACACAAGGCTTGATCAGGAAATCCGAAGATGCATTAGGGAAGATGAAGTGTATGACATACTGAAAGCTTGTCATGATGGCCCTTGTGGAGGGCATTTTGCTGATAAAAGAACAACACACAAAATTTTGAGGATGGGTTACTATTGGCCCTCATTATTTAAGGATGCAAAGAAATATGTGAGGGCTTGTGACAACTGCCAAAGAATGGGTCAACCCAATCATAGAGATCAAATGCCATTAAACCCCCAGGTAGTTTCTGAACCATTTGAAAGATGGGCCTTGGATTTCATAGGACCCATTAATCCTCCATCCAATCAAAGAACTTATATATTAGTCTGTACAGACTATATGACTAAATGGGTGGAGGCCAAAGCATTTATTAGAGCCAATGAAGAAGCTGTCCTAGCTTTCTTATTTGAAGAAATCTTCACTAGATTTGGAATTCCTAGAGAGCTAGTTACAGATGGAGGACCTCCATTCAATTCTCATGGTTTTAAGTCTACCCTTCAAAAATATCATATTCATCATAGAATGACTACACCATACCACCCCCAGGCCAATGGGCAGGTGGAAAGCACAAATAAAGTATTAGAAGCCATTCTAACTAAAACAGTGAAGGACAACCAGAAGGATTGGTCTCAAAGGCTCCCTGAAGCACTATGGGCTTACAGAACTACTTGGAGAAACACCACAGGTTTTTCTCCCTATGAATTGGTTTATGGTAAAAATGTTGTTTTTCCTGTGGAATTTGAAATCAAAACTCTAAGAACTGCTTTAGCTGTTAATCTTGATTTGACTGATGTGCAGACAGCTAGGTTGCAGTAGCTTCTTGAATTGGATGAAAAGAGATTAGATGCCATTCACCAAATAACCATGATTCAACAACAGAGAATGAAGTGGCATGATAAAATTATCAAACACAAGCAGTTCCAAAAAGGTAATTGGGCCTTGTTGTATGACTCTCGGTTTGAAAATTTTCAGGGTAAGCTACGTACACGTTGGCTTGGACCATATGAAGTAGATGCTGTTTTTTCTAATGGAATAGTAAGACTTCTAACAATTGATGATTCTAAAACACCTCTACTAGTCAATGGTCATAGGCTTCGTTTATACCAGCGCCCTATTTCTAAAGAGGATTTCAAGACTGCTTGCATGACTGATATACATTATCTTTTTCTAGGGGAGTCTTCTGCTCCTCACAACATTTAATTTTCTGCACTTTTTTTTTTAGTATTAGATTAGATTAGATTTAAAACTAATAATCCCTGTCAAGGGTTGGCATATTACAATCGAATTTTGCAGATTCTGGAAAAGCTTATTAAGGAGGACAGATTCATCATAAGAAGATCTGAAGCTTCAATCATAGAAGCTTGTTCCCTTCATTTTATCCCATTTCCTAGCAATATCCCTTCATCCCATTTCTACATTATTTCCCTTTTTCCATTTTTCCCACTTCTACCATTCCTGAAATATCATCCTTCAGCTAGTATTTCCCATTCCTTACTGCTGAAATTATCCCTTATCATGTTTTTTCTAATGGAACAGTAAGACTTCTCACAATTGATGATTCTAAAACACCTCTACTAGTCAATGGTCATAGGCTTCATTTATACCAGCGCCCTGTTTCTAAAGAGGATTTCAAGACTGCCTGCATGACTGATATACATTATCTTTTTCCAGGGGAGTCTTCTGCTCCTCACAGCATTTAATTTTCTACACTATTTTTTGTAGTATTAGATTAGATTAGATTTAAAACTAATAATCCCTGTCAAGGGTTGGCATATTACAATTGAATTTTGCAGATTCTGGAAAATCTTATTAAGGAGGACAGATTCATCATAAGAAGATCTGAAGCTTCAATCACAGAAGCTTGTTCCCTTCATTTCAACCCATTTCCTAGCAATATCCCTTTATCCCATTTCTACATTATTTCCCTTTTTCCATTTTTCCCACTTCTACTCTTGAAATATCATCCTTCAGCTAGTATTTCCCATCCCTTACTGCTGAAATTATCCCTTATCAAACACTTCCCCCACTTGTTTTAAACCCAAGTCATTATATCCCATTTTCCTGATTTTTCCCATTGTTGAAACACGAGTTTCAGCAACATGTCGTTCATTTTTCCGTTGCTGAAACACCAGTTCAGCTAGTATTTCCCATCCCTTACTACTGAAATTATCCCTTATCAAACACTTCCCCCACTTGTTTTAAACCCAAGTCATTATATCCCATTTTCCTGATTTTTCCCGTTGCTGAAACACCAGTTTCAGCAACATGTCGTTCATTTTTCCATTGCTGAAACACCAGTTTCAACAACCTGTCATCATTAAAACATCATTTCTTTCCTCTGCTATACAAGCTTTTCAGTTCTCCAATTTTACTCTTTAGATCCTTTGGGTGAATATTATTCAGTACTGAGCAGATCCTGATATGCTCCTGTTCTACATCTCAGAGAAATCTACAGATTCTTCCATTAATATCAAGCCATTATGAAGCACTCTATACTTCGAATTTTCAAAACCAAAGGTAAAAATATAAGGTATGTGGTTTTAATGTAATGCAGTTAAATAATATTCTAAAGAGAGGATCTCGCTCATAATGATTGCAATCTCCACATGCTCAAACATCATTGCACCATACGTAGGGGGGGGGGAATTTCGAAAACTGAATAATCATTTCACATCACCCAATCCTCCGTCATTCTTCATATCCATTTCCGCCATCATTGAGACTCCACATCCTCTGTTGCAACAATTAGCTTGACCAAAGCCTGTGTTTCTGTCTTCTGTGCCTCTGCATGTGACTCAAGCTAGTAGCCATGGGAGGGTCGGCTATCAGACACGAGCCTGGTTCGATAACTCTTCTTCAATTGTTCCCGGAAGCCTATCAAATCTTTCAACAAGAAGGATGGACAACATACTTCGAAAGGTTGGGAGAATTTGATCAGCAGCAAGTTTTAGAGTTCGCACAGAATCTTCAGGGGAATTATTCAGTGGTTCAAGGGGTCCGCATTTCAGTTACAGAGGAGGACATAGCTCAAGTTTCAGGTTTTCCGGTTATAGGGACTCGCTGGAAGCAAGTTATTTTAAATGCACAGCAAGATTTTCTTCTTCCAGAAGAACCGGTTGAACTTAAAGGCCGCGGAATAAGTCTGCATTCACTTCTTCGACCATGGCCAACAGTAGCAGAATTCATCAAGCATTACTTGACATGCGAAGGGCGTTACCAGGTAGTCTACCAACACGACTTCGTTTTGATGAATCATTTAAGGAATGGTCGATTAGTTAATATTCCCTATTATTTGCTTGGTTGTATCAAAAACATGTCACATTATTGTAGACGGGTTAAATTCCCATTGTTATCCCTTACCCATCACCGTTTATGCCAATTATTAATTCAGAGGGGTTTTTCTCAGCAAAACCCCCCTCTGAATAATCCACTCCTCATTCCCCAGCAGGCCGAAATTCCCCAGCAGGCCGAAATCCCCCAACAAGCCGAAAGTTCCCAAGAAACTCCTGAGAGTCCTTATGAAGGGCAACTGGACGATACCCCAGACTCCCCAATAATTCCGTCCTCAGAACCAGTTGACCTACCCCCAAGTTCGTCCCACTTAGTAGAGTCACCCCTTCCCACTATTCCTATCCCTAGTGATGACTCTCCAACACCCCCATCCCCACCTACTCATAAAAGGAAGAGACGAACCCCAACAGTCTCTGTCTCAAAACGACGAACAAGGGCCACATTCCAAATTTTCACTTCTTCCGAAAGCCCTTCCCCCAGAAAAGAATCTTCCCCTACAAAGAAAAGGAAATACATTGATTTCTCTGCTTTCCTACCAAAAAGGAAAATGAAAATGACTGTTGAAACAGGAGTTACTCCCATTTCCCCTGACCCCGCCACTATTCTGTTAAAACTACAATCCTCACCCCCATTTCAAATTCCCCAACCCGTCTCGTCCGGTGGCACTGCCACACAAGAACTAGTGCCCCGGGATAACATGACATCGTTTATGGCTCAAACAGTGACTGTCACACAAGAACCAGTCACTTACCCAGAGGCTGAAACACAAGAATCAGCCACTGTGGTACAAGAATCATACACCAAGCGTGATAATACAGGGAAACCAGCTGTAGCTATTCCACAAGAACCAGCTACAGCTGTGGACCAGCAGGCAACCCCAGCAGAATCAACCAGCACACAGGGTTCACACACTATGGCATCTTTATTGGAGGAAAATGAGTTTTTGAAGTCAGAACTAGAGGCCTATAAGAATGAATTAATCATGGCACGAGAGGCCTTTGATAGAGAATTGAATCTCTACATGCTAGCACACACAGCATCAGCACAAAACAAGGATCCATGCAGAGAATACATGTGCCATGAGTGTGGTAACATTTACCAACAGGCAGGGTACAAAGTAGTCAAAATTTAGGTATCTGAGGCATCTACATCAGCTGCAATTAAAGAAGAATGCCCTACTGCTCCACAAGAACCAGTAGGGCTCTCAAAAAGTTTGGAAAAAGAAACTAAACCACAGATATCTTGCTCTGTGCTAGTCAGCTCAGCCACTCAGACAGTACCCCAACCACAGATATCTAGCCCTGAGTTAGTCAGCTCAGCCACTCAGACAATGCCCCAACCCAGTACTTCTAATGTCGGGACACAGACCCTGCCATGGAACCAATTAGAACTTATGAACAACTGGAAGAAACAATATGCTGTAGATCAAGATAAAATATTACAGCAGCATAAGTTAACATGGTAGAATCACATGTATGCCAACTGGGATATTTGGGAACAGACATTGCAACAGCTCAGGGATTCCAAGAAGGAAGTCAAGGAATCAAAGGAAAAGTTGGTTTTGATGTTTTCATTAATGCAAAAGTTGATGGCTACCTGAAAACCCTCTGTGAATTATTCTCTCTTCCTTTCGGAACGTTTGGTTTATTTTCAATTGAAGGCAATAAAGGATGGCAGACCTCATGAATTGCTTACTGCGGAACAATTTGTTAAGACTTTTGCTGAGGCCCCTGAAAGTGACCAACATTTGTTGTGCGAACTTTATCTCCATAACGAGGCCATGCCTGAGAATAGAAGAATCAATCTCACTCCAATTGTAGGTGATGTACAAATAAGGGCATTTGTTTCATTCCTGGCCAATCATCTCACCTGGAAAACCGCGTTTATTGCAAGTAGTCATAATGAGGAGAATAGGCTCCTTTGGATTAGACCGGAACCTTTAAGTCCGGCCATGTTTGTAGCACAATATCACCAATTCTTGCGGAAGCCAGGAATGCATAGGTACATACAACAACTACAGGCTTCAACACTTTTAAAGTGTCAACAACAAATCAGAGTAAAGGAGGCTGCTGCATTGAAGGCCAACACTATGTTTTGGAAGCAGTCATGTAAGGAAAGACAAGAATATCACCCTTTCAGCCCTGATAATCTTCAAGCTGCACTGTCCAGGGTACCTAATTACATTAGATGTATTCGGCATTGTGGAGAAAACTGGATTGGTTACCATTTCCATTTTCCAATTCTATGGATGCCTGCAGAAAAATACCAGTGTCACTACCAATTGGATGACAGAGATGAAGCTGTAGCATGGCAGCAATTGCAGAACAATCGAGGATTCTGAGCTCCGACAAAAGCCACCTTCTCCAGCTACTGCTTGAGCAACTTGCATGCACAGAGTCAGTACTCAGACTCTGACTCAGACTAGGAGTTTCCTGAGGACATGCAACACTTTCAGCTGGGGGGGATGTTAGGACCTCACTATGTATCATTTTTACTATATATTTTGACACCACCTTACCTTTATAACCATGTTTAAAAATGATCCCATCATCATTTTCATTCACTTTATCCAAAGGTATATAAAATCTGTTTACATATAATTCCATATTACTCTTATATTTCATCATTAATCGAAGTAGATTGTTGCTAACATAAGTCTAAAAGATTGCAGATAAACTATGTGCTGTGCTGGAACAATCGACCGTCGCTGAAACAGTCAAACTTCGTTGCTGAAACAGTCGACTCCGTTGCTGAAACAGTCGACTCCGTTGCTGAAATAGCCAGCAGGCACGCAAATTCCGCCACTATTCGTAATTTGCGATTCAGGAAGAGCATTTTGTGGAACAATGGAAACAACATGAAGACGTGGTTACACGGATTATTCTGAAGATAGCACTCTTTTTGTATCTGTTGTAACAATACCTTTTTATGGAAGAACAGAATAGCCCTGTTTTAAGAAAGAAGAACAGATTTGGGATAAACATAGATTTTCTCCAATGTAATTGTAAGAGATGTCTCCTCTTTAAAAAGAGGAGACATCATCATTAGAAGGGAGCTCAAAACTACAAGAGAACATTGTATTTGAGAGAACTGGAGCTAGACTCCATTTGTAATGTATCATTTCTTTTGACAGATGAATAAAATTTCCTTTTGAGCGCTTCAATTTAATCCTTCTCTGGGGAATCTTGTGACAAGGAAAGGGTCCACCTTCCTCACAAGATTCACCCAACTGTTCCTGTAGTTTGTTGATTTCTTTATGACATTTGCACTTTACTTTGATTCTGTTTGCTGAAACACTAGTTACACAGTTTTGTAATTTATTGAGCATTCTGTTTCCTTTAACGCTGCATGTGTTTAGTACATTCATTCTTAACAAGTTGAGGAATCTATTTCTGTTAATTGTTTGAATGTATGATTGATGCTGGGAAGCAGGTGCTGAAGGTTCCTGTACAAAGGAATAAGGTCCTGTTTCCATTGATTGCCTTCCTTTTCCTGCAGTGTGATTAGAAACAGGAGACAGGTGCTGAAGGTTCCTGTTCATGGGAATAGGGTCCTGTTCTTTTGAGTTATCTTTTCTACAGAGTGATTAGTGTGAGGAAGCAGGTGCTGAAGTTCCTATTTAAAGGAATAGGGTCATGTTCCTGTTATGGTTGATTGGTTTCCTTTCCTGCAGATTGATTTCCCTTTATTTGGATTCTAAACTGCAATATAGGAATTACTTCTTCTATAACATAGGTAACTTCAGCTTTGATTAAATAGGGTGTGAATAATTAGATTTGTATGATTAATAATTGTGTGGATTTTTACTACAACATTGTTTTTTCTTTTGGAATTGAGCATATCCAGTGCGTGATTGTCTTTGAAATAAACAGAATTCCTCGGGTTGACAATTTATGTGGAGCTTGAATTGTGAAAACAATTAAAGCGACCAACACCAAGCTCGGGGAGCTTGTTTTAACCCATATAAAGCCTATATCAGTTTGCAGACTTTATGTTCCTGTCCCTCAATTTCAAAACCTGGTGGTTGTGTCATGTACACTTCTTCCTGTAAATCTCTGTTGAGAAAAGAACTTTTTACATCCATTTGATGAAATTTCCTTCCTTGTTGAGCTGCTAAGGAAAGTGTGAGTCGAATGGTGTTCCATTTAGCTGTAGGAGCAAACGTTTCCTCATAATCTATCCCTTCCTACTACACAAAACCTTTAGCAACAAGTCTTGCTTTATACTTTTCAATATCACCATTTTGATTGTACTTAATTCGATAAACCCATTTGCATCCAATAGGTTTAACATGTTGAGGACAATCAACAAGTTTCCAAGTGTTGTTGTCTTGAACTGCCTGATATTCATCAACCATAGCCTGTTGCCATGCTTTATGTTTTACAGCCTCTTGATAAGAAGAAGGTTCAGTAAAATCATTTTTTATCAAAGAAAAATTGCCTTCATTTTGTTTTGATACCCTTGTTCCTATTTTATTCTATTCATTAGGCCTTACATATTTCAAAAGTTGAATTTCCCTTCTCGGAAATTGATGTTCACTGGTTTGAGCTTGGGAAAAATCGCCATCATTAAAAAGAGGGTTGATGTAAACTGATGTTTTTTGATCAACCGCAGGTTCTGGGGGCGGAGATTCTTTGTTATAAGAACTGCTGCTGCTAGGAGAGTTGGATGAGCTACTAGAAGATCCAGATGGCGCTGATGAAGAAGAAGGACTAGATGAATCATCTTCAGATGAAGGAAACTCAAGTTCATACCAATTTTGTGAATTTGGTTGACTTTGTAAATTTCCATTTCTTTTATCGCATTTTGTTTCTAACTTTTGAAGAAGACTTTCAACTTCCTCAGCACTCTTACTCTCATTTTCATCAAAAATCACATCTCTTCTTACAATAAATTTCCCATTCGACAAAATTCGATACCCTTTATTCTCATCAGAATACCCGATCATTGTGCACTTCAATATTTGTGCATCAACCTTAGTTCGTTTTTCCTTTGGAACTAAGGCATAGCAGACTGATCTGAAAAATCTGAGATGCTTAACCCGAGGTTTGAAGCCAAACCATGCCTCATAAGGTGCGATTCCTTCTAAAGAGGCTGTGGGAGATCTGTTTCTCAAGTAGACAGTGTTATGAATTACTTCGGCCCAATATGAAGGACTTAAATTTTTGAAATTTAACATAGATCACGCCATTCCTAACAAGGTACGGTTCATTCTTTCTACTACTCCATTTTGTTGTGGAGTGTAGACATTAGTAAGATGTCGTTTGATTCCAGTATCCATGCAATAATTTTTGAATTCATTTGAAGTGAATTCTCCACCGTTTTCAGTTCTAAGAGTTCCAATCTTCTCCTTTACTTCATTTTCAATAAGCTTACGAAAAGTTTTGAACTTTTCAAATGCTTCTAACTTTTTCTTCAAGAAATATACCCAAGTCATCCTACTAAAATAATTAGCAAAGAGTAAGAAATATCTACAACATCCAAGCGAATTTGGGAAGGGTCCACAAATATCACTGTGCACTAACTGCAAATTCCTGTTTTCTCACCATGAACTGGTGGGAAAAGTCTCTTGATGTTGTTTTCCAAAAATGCAAGATTCACACTTTGCATTTTCCCTTTTTAAGGTTGGAAGTCCTTTAACCATGCCCTGTTTTTGTAACTGAGAGAGACTGTGAAAGTTGAGATGGCCATATCTAACATGCCATAATCTGATCGGTGAAATATCTATACTTACTGCACCTACAAAGTCAGAATTTCGTGGAATAATTGTCCCTTTCATCCTTAATAGTTTTCCATCTTCATAACATGTCATTACTGTTTGCATGCTTTGTTTGACTTAGTTGATTTTAACTAAGCCATTTTCCATAATCACTATATGCCCTGTTTGTCAAATTGTGACTAAGGAAAAAAAAATTTGCTTGAATGTTGGGACATACCATACATTTGAAATCATTGTTTCTCCAATGCCTGGTAAAAAAAATTTAACTACGCCTTTTCCTGAAGGAGTATGTTTTGTTTTATCAGCAAGATAGATTGAATTTAGATGGAATTCTTTGAAACTCCAAAAGAAGTCACGTCGAAATGTCATGTGTTGACTTGTGCCTGTATCAAAAATCCATGCATCTTCATAATCACTTCTGAGAAAGCTTGAAACCTATAAAGTTGTTGCTTCTGTGTTGGTGAAGACATATTCGGAACTATTAGGATCATCTTTATCATTTGGAAACTGTGTTGAGTTTGGATAAAACTTAGAAATTTTCTCAATAGAAGTTCTACAATTTGCCGCATAATGAAAAACTCTGTTACATCGCCTGCAAACAATTTGACTCAAATCGGTGCCTCTTCCCTGATACTGTCCTTGGCCTCTACTTTGTCCTCTATTTTGAGTTTGTCCTCTTCCTGGACTTTGTCCTATGCCTTGATGATATCCTCTGTTTTGATTGTTGCCTCTGTCTTGAAAATTGTTTCTTCCTGAATTGGAGCCTCCGTTGGAATTTTTTCCTCTGTTTTGACTGCGACTAGGACCTTGGGCTATTTGATTTTTATTGAAATTTCCTCTTCCTATGTTTCTTGAACTGTTAGTTGAGGAGTTACTTCAACTGGCTTCGATGAAGAATACATCTTCCCTAATCTGCTTCTTCTTCCCAAAATTTTTATCATGTTGGGCGAACATGTCACTCATTTCATCAAAATTTATCTTCCCTAAATTTCCAGTGACTTGCAAAGTTTCCAAAAAGTGGGTATATGATGATGGAAATCCAGCAATTAAAATCGTAGTTAACGAAATTTCATCAACAGCTTTAAAACCAACATTTATGATTTCTTGCTTGATGTTTTTAAGCCATGAAATATACTCAAGGACATCTACACCTTCAGTTAATTTTTGTTGAAGCAATTTTAATTGAAGATCGACTTTCTTTGATTCAGGTTGTGTATCAAAGAGATCTTTGAATGTATGTAAAGTAGCCCATGCATCGGAGGAATTCTCAATGTGTATGTACATTTCATTACTAACTGAAGCTTTTATAAGACCTAATGCCTTGGCATATTTTATTTCCCATTTTTCAAGTGAAGCTAGATCTGTTGGTTTATTTGGCTTAATGTTGCCATCACAAATTTCATGCCACAATTCATTAAAAATAAGAGTGCTTTCAATTAGAAATTTCCATGTCTTGTAAGATTTCACTCCTTTTAGCTTATCAGATTCAGAGAATAGATTAATTAACTTTGACATTGTAGTGTTGAATCAGTGCACCAAAAGAATCAAGCACGAAAAATGAGAAACTCGTCACACAAAACACGCCACGCAAAAACAACAAATGCCACACAAAAACGAGTATCAGGGCTTGGCCTTGACCCTCGTATAGTCGTTGAAAAAGGAGAAAAGTGACTGAGCTTTGCACTTGGCTCTAGTCAATTTCTCGTTGAGTTTTTTACAATGAAATCATTTCAAAATTTTACAATGCCGTTACAAATCTCCTTAAAAAAAACATACCCCCCCTCAAAGTAAAAAAACAAATACTTTGAGTTACAATATCACTCCTTGTTTCTCCAAAAAACAATTTCTTCCTTATAACTCCAATTACAAAATATTACAATGCTCTAAAGTAAAAAAAAAAAAAAAAAAATCTACTTATTCCTCCAAATTCAACAATTTATGCTTGACTCATGGCAAGGCATATACACAAATCTACCACTCCCTTATTTTCAAAAACATAGCATGTCATTACAATCCCAGCTCCAAGGAAAGACTACTATCATGTTCCAAAATACAAAACACAATACACCAAGCCACAACCCACAGGATTGGATATAGGTTCGAGGGTTTATCTCTCTGGTTTTCCCTGAACAAAACCTTACAATGCAACAATTTGAATGCCGTTGGTTTTGAACTGCCGTTGATTTAATGGTTTACACCTCATATGGTTCAAATGCTAAAAAACAATCTTATCACAATTGATCTTCTCACATTCGGTGGCTGCAAAGGCCAACAAGTTCCGTTCGTTATCAAATAGTAATTGAAAGTTTTGCTGCTGATAATTACCAATTATTGATCACGACCGGCTCCATAGGAAGGTAGACAAGATTTCATAAGTTATCAACATAGATTGCTGGACTATTCTGTAGAAGTATTAATGTTGTTGAATGCCGTAGGAAGGTAGGAAGGTAGCGCATATTGCATAAGTATCAATGCAGATTGCTGGACTATTCTTCAGAAGTATCAATGCAGATTGCAGAAGTCGTAATACAAAAGTATCAGAAGTGTAAATGTAGAAGTATCAATGCATATGTTGTTGAAGTATTAATAAAGAATTCATTGGGATGAGATTGAAGTCCAAGGATTCGAATGCTTTGTTGTTGGTGAATATGTAGACATATTTGCTTCTTCTCAGGGAGCTAGAAACTGGAAGGTAAGAGAAGAATTGAAGTGGGTATGGAGATCTAGTAATAGTTGTCCATTAATTCTACTCAATAGGGATGAAATTTTCAAGTTGATTGGAGTGAATGGGAACATTTTGGTCATGGGAGATTCAATAAATCACCTCCTGCATTGGTCTTTAATTAGCAATCTCTTGAAAAATCACAGTGACCCACTGGTGGTGACTTCTAGTTCTTCTTGTAGGACTTGCAAGGGTTTTGAAGTCAATAAACAAGTAAATAATACAACAGATGGTATTCAAATGGTAAATTCATAATTTAGGACATAGAAATGCAGTAATGCAGGATTTAGGATGATTCGAAAAAGGGCGCATAAATTACAATTAAATTTCTTTTCTAAAAAAAAAATTAATAGATTGCATACCAATTTATTTTCTCAAAAGTCTGCAGAGTTGAAAACTCCACCTTCACCTCATCTGCATTACTGATGGCTCTGATACCACATTAATGCAGAACTATCCTCAGACACGTACTTTTATTGATTATGAAAAAAGGAATTACATAAAAAGTTGCAAAGTTTACAAACGTAAACTTCTACTAACTTGGAAATAGGAGACTAACCTATTTATAAGAAAAATGTCCTAAATTAATTTTTCTATGGATCACTTGGAAAACCAAAAAGTGTCCATTTACAATAAATGACCTTCTAACTATTCTACTAAATTTATTCCTAACTTAGAGCCTAGGAAACGACTCTATTCTAGAGTTCTGTTTTTAATAACAAAATTATATTTCTAAGTATCTCAAATATTTATTAAATATTTTAGTTTAATAAATACTCTTATTCTATAATATTTATTAAATATCTAATTTAATAAATATTTTATCCTAAGCTTATATTAACATATTTGGATCATCTAACATTGATAGCAAGTGTGTCTTTGTTTTAAATCCTGATTGTTTTATGATAACTATTTCCTTAATGAAGTCATGTCACTGATTTTGAGTTCATTTCATTTGAATTTAGATATGTGTGTAATTGATATCTGAAAACTATTTATTGGATTTTTTTATGTACATATTTTTATGAATAAGTGATAGGTCTTGGAACTATTTCCATAGGTTGTTAACTTCTCTTTTTTTAATTCCAAATTCAAGTTCGTCCAAATTTCCTTTCACCTTGCTCATGATTGAAAAGGGGACTAATCCTTCTTTTAATTTATTTTATGTTTCTTGCATCCTAGAAATTTTTTTGCTTTTAAAATTTATTGATTACACTTTAGAAGTATCCATATGCAAGAGAAAACTTTAGTGTGGCTAAGTTGAGCACTTGTTTGATCTTGAGGGTTGCTTTCTTTCAAGATAGCATCTAGAGAGTAAATCTTATATTTATATTTTTGTTGATAAGTAATTATATATATCATAAGTCAGAAGGAAGAGTGAGGGGGTAACTAGACCCATTAGAACTAGTCGTAACCACTATACCAAATGGAAAATATTATAACTTTTGGCTCTAATAGGGTGGTCTCCCTAATGTTGATGAGGTAATTTTTTCACATCAACATTTTGGCACTAGGAGAGACATTGATGAGTAGTCCATTTTGAGATCTTGTATTTTTTAGGTTATATCCATTTATAATGGCTCCTTTTATACTTCCTATTTGGAGTTGCTTCACTCGACTTCCAACTTCCACCACTTAGTTAATTTGTTGTAAAAACCAAATTTTAATGGTAAGACAAATGTTTTTGCTTTTGAAATTGATCTTTAATTTATTTTAAATTGTAATAATTATGATATTGATGAAGGTGTGATGTGTAAGATGTTCACTCTTACCTTGGCATGCTTAACCAAAGACTCGTGTAGATCATTTCCATTTTCCTCTATAAACACTTTGGAAGAATTCATAAAAATAATTCTTCACGCTTTTCAGAATTATGATTATGAAAATGTTTGTGATCAACTTGAAGCACTTTTTAGATTTTAAGGTGATTCTTTGGATTATTTTATTGTTACATTTAAATTAATTTGTTTGCAGTTTCGATCTAAATATTTTCCTCCTACATTTCAATCGATAGGGCCATTTAAACATTTACTTTCTCTTCCCTGTATTTATAATAATTCTGAAGGACCATAAAATATTACATTTTTATGTGTATTCACTACTACTGAAGAATTAATTGCTCAAAATGGTGACGTTGATCTGCTTGAAACAAAAAATGCAAAGGTTGTTAGTGAAGAATGTTAAGAAAAGACAAATATTGTTGAAATAAATAACGTTGACCCTAAATGTGCTACTTCATGGTTCCCATGAATAGGTATCTTTTGAAGTTCATTGTGCTACCATCCATCCCTTAAAACTATCCTTCTTGTTCATTTTTGCAACTAGAGTCAAATTCCACATTGGAAAACTGAGATAATTAAAATAATAAGTTAATTAGATTCCTCTTTTCAAGAGGATCAAAGTTGTTCTATGGATTGTCCTAATCAGTTAAGCGGAAGTTAATTTACTATTTATTTTATTATTTTAAGGGTCAGCCTAACTGCATGTTTATTTGGCCAAAGCTCCATGTGGTCCCTCACAAATTTATAAATAGAAGTCACCCCAAGTTCATTTGAACACATTCAATAATGAGATCTTCTTCATGTTGTTTTGGTTATTGGTCATAATTTATGTTTCTAGCTCGCACATGTATGTTTCAAGAGGCTCGTGTAGTCGATCGAGATCAAAGACAGAGGCAAATTTCAGATCTGGGTGTTTTCGGCGAGGCTCGCAGGTAGGAAGAATTAAGGTAGCAACTTTGTTGTGCCAAAATAGCGGGTTAGGCTTGTTGAGGTCACAACTAAGCTAATAAATTTTTTGGATAGAAAGCTTAAGGGTGTCTTTAGGGTTCCATGGTGTTCAAACCTTAAGCTGCGAGCTCAATGTGTTGTGGTAGCGGTTCAAAGCCCCAAAGCTATGGGTTTGGCGTGTTAAGGTTGTAGCTTAGAGAATTACTAGGCAGATTGATTTTTATTCTTAGGTAGTTGTTTTCGCAACGCCATCACTCATCCATCACGCAGTCACAGACGCATCAGAAGAGTCATCGAAAATATTCTAGATCCAGATATATATCTGGGAAACTGAGATCACTGGTATTGGTAATCCATTGGTTTTTTGTTTTTCTATTGTATATATGTTGATCCACATATCATGTATGTTTATTTCTATTGTATATGTGTATTGGGCTCATTATACTCTCTGCTGAAATATTTTGAAGACAATCTATATAAGAAGAATATTTGAAAGGGTTTGCCCCCATAGTGGGTTTTTTCCCTCGTATTGGACCAATATTTTTGTCTCATGGTTTTGATATTGTCTTTTATGCCATTGTGTGCATTCTATCTTCAGTTAAAATTTATGGTTATTTATGTTGCATAGATATGAATGCATTGTTAATGAAAATCTAATTTGGGATTAAGTTACTAATACAACATAGAGCAATATTGAAAAATTAACATGGTATCAGAGCTAGGTTAAGGACAAGCCCAAGGGAAATACAATAAGTGAAGCCCACATTATCTGAGAGAAAATATACAAGCCAAGGTCAAGATGTCTTCATCTACCATCAAGGAGAATGAGAAACTGGGTGACGCTTCAAACTTTGCTACATGGAAAGTATGATTAGAGATTATTGTTGACAACAACGATGTGGTGAAATAAATTCAAGGAAATATGCTTGAAACTTTCAAAGTATTCCTCCGTCATCATCAAGAATAGATACAAGAAATGTGAGTCCAAAGTGAGGAAAATCTTAACTAATGGGTTACAAAATGACTTACTTAGTTATGTTGGGAATTTAAATAAGTCGAAAGATATGTATTATAAGATATTTGGCATGTATGAAGTTAACAATTTGAATGAGATTATTACATTAAAATGCCATCTCAAGGAAGTGAAGATGAACAAATGTGAGACTGTTCAATCTTACATTATAAGGATCTATCATCTTAAAGATCAACTGCTGAGGGTTGGAGAGAATGTGCCTGACAGAGAGATGGTTATCATGGCTCTTATAGGTCTCCCTCTAGTTTGGGAAACGTTCATTACTACTATCAACAATAGCAACATTATTTCATCATGCGATGAAATTTTTGGGAAGATGACTTAGGAAGAATACAGAATGATATCAAGAGGGAGGATTCAAAAAAACAAAGAAGAAGAGCTTTCTACTTATGTTTCCCACAACAATAGAAGGAGAAAGAGATCAAAAGGAGGCCCATCTAGAAGACCTCCTCATCAAAACTCAAAATGAATAAATGACAAATCACTCACTCACATTAAATTCTCTAACTACTACAATAAAGGTCACTATGCTCATGATTGTCCTCGGAAGAAAAAGAGCCCACAATACAACAACAACAACTAGTATAAGAGAAGGAAATAAAATAAAAGGAATAATCATGACAAAAGGTATGAGAAGAGAAGAATATATTCATCAAGCGACCGTGAAGAATATCGTCCATCTAAAAAGAGGTCAAAAGATTCCAGGTGTGAAAGTAATACTATATATAAAAATGAATATGTTCTCATTTTTTCACTTACTAGTTCTTTTCCATTGGATTCATGGGATAGTTGGTTAGTAGACAGTGGAGTAACTCACCAATTTTATGAATATAAATAATTCCACTATAATCTGGTAGAGGGAGACTATGTTAAGGACAATTCTTGGAGATAACTCCACTCATCCTGTAAAAGGATTTGGGTTGCTTAAATTTTAGTTAAACATTGGAGAATCAATATTGTTAAATGATGTCATATATGTGATGCATCTTATGAAGAATTTGATTTCTAAATCTGTGTTAGAAGATAAAGGGATGAGGGTTGCCTTCATCAATGGTAAGGTCCTACTTTGGCCTATTGATTCTCATGTAAAAGATGCATTCACATTAGGACTGAGATCTAAGGGACTCTACAAGGTCACAGGAAGGCCACTCTTTGGATCAGCCCATAACACCAATCAACTAAGTGAATTATGGCATGAGAGGTTGGCTCACCCACACTTTGATGCTCTTCTAAAATTGAAGAGACTGGTATCAGGTATACTTGATGTACAAGCTCAGCATGAAGGAGTTTTTCCTAGGTGCACTAGTGGAAAAAAAAAAGTGCAAAATTTCCCTCAAGTAAGAACAAGACATATGCCATTTGCCATCTCATCCATTCATACATATGTGATCTGATGCATGTGTGTTCTATTGGTGGCCATCTCTATTACATAACCTTCATTGACGATTATTCTAGAAAGACATGGTTATATTGCATCAAGCACAATGATAAAGCTTTTGAAAATATTCAGTAATTCAAAGCATTGATTGAGAATCAATCGAGGAAAAGGATCAAAGTGGTCAGACCCAACAATGGAGTAGAGTACATGTCAAAATAATTCATAGCGTTCTGAAAGAAGGAAGGGATTAAGAAGGAAACTATTGTACCTTATACACCTGAACATAATGGCTTTTCTAAAAGAAAAAACTGGTCGATATTAAAATTCGCCTATGCTATGCTTCATTATCAAAAGGTACCTGAGTTCCTATGGGTAGAAGAAAAAAATTGTAATATTCCTAATTAGCCTTTAGCTAGTTAGTTTATTAAATTTTGTTTTTGTCAATAAGATAGATGAATAAGAGGGTAGAGGGACCCATACATCTCTTTAGTAGGAATAAAGACACTTCTAATGTGGATGTGGATCATTTCATCTAGATAGGATCAAGTTGAATAAACCCCTCCTTGGTCTGAATGGGGGTCAATGCATGTGGATGGGGTCAAGTTGCCCAAATCCAAAATGCAATCATGGAGGTAGTGGAGACAGTGGAGGAAAATGTAGTCATAATGGGAGGAAGTCTCCATGAGAGAAGCATCATTATTGAGCTAGGCCAATGGGGCAGAGGCTCAAAAATCATATAAGGAAGGGAATGGAAACCATGGAAAGAATTCTAAATATTTTTTATGTATTGTCTTTTATGACTTTTTTCATGCTTCAGCTATTTAGTTGAGTCTGTTGTGTTGTTTAGCACAAGGGTGATTTTGAGCGTAAATCCCACCCTCATCCTCGGGAGACTTCGAGTGCTCACTTAGGAGAGGTTCTTTGAGCTACATTAAATCATCCTGTATCGGGCCAATATTCAACAACCTTCATTACCACAGTCTCCTTCAGGAATTGCACAATCCAGGAGGGCAGTTTCAGTAGAGAGTTAATAACCCAAGTTTTTGAGCTTATAATTGAGTGAGGGTAGTAGTCCTTCATTTGGAAAGTTAGTGGGGAGGAGTAGCAACTATTTTCTCATCATATCAGCCACCTCCCAGCAGTTACCCAGCTGAAAAGTGTAATTGAGCCCTAGGTATGCATTTTTCATCATGGTCATTTCCGGAAACCCTTTCTGGGTTATCTTGGAATTGTGCTAGAGAACCCAGATCTTTGATCCCATCATTTTCTAAGCACCCATTCAGTAGATCTATGCATTACTATTTTCCAACTACATTTATTTCCAGAAGGATTGCACATTCATAGCCTCCTAGCAGTTTATGTAGTAACAGTTTCCTATGTCTTGATGTATAGGATCATTGCAGGCTTGTTTTGCCTAACTTGAGTGTTTGTTCCTCAAGATATTGTACTTCATTTCTGCTATTGATTATATTAAAATTCCTCGGTGATCTTCTCTTGTATTTTATGTGTTGATTTTTACTGCATTTTCCAATTTTATGTTCAATATTCTTGTTTTCCCTGTTTTGGAATATTACAGTGTTATCAAAACATAATCTTGGCTTAGCCTGTAGGGCACTACATATATGTCATCCGAAGAAGAATAAAATCTCACATACCAAGAGAAGCAGTATATTAATAGAGGTCTAAGGTTTCGTTATACAAACAAATAAGAAGACAAAGGAAATTCTCAAATATCAGGAGAAATGGATGAGAAAGAGTTTCAAAAGCTTCTTCTCCAAACTATGTAGGATATTTCCAAAGAAATCAAGGAGATGAGGGTGGAAATACAGGAGGAGACCCCAAGAGGGTTTCAACATGGAGAGGGTTCTGACACTTCACATCATTGGTGTGAGCAACCGGTAGTGCAATAAGTTTCCCAATGCTCCACCATGCCTACATTCCTGGCAGTGGGAAATGGGGTTGGAGGACCCCAAGAGCAGGAGGCTCTTGGTGATTACTTTATAGAATATGAATCTCAATCTCAAAGGTTCGAAGAGAATCTGAACTTCCAAGAGTTCTATCATATCAATGATAATATGAGACCTCGTAATAACAATAGAAGTGGAGGGTACATGCAAAAAAATGATCTGCAGCGTACTATGGGTACTTTATTTCTACCTTCTTTTGATGGGTCATCCAAGTGCACAGCCAAGGCTTAGGTGGAAAAATTATACATATATTTCCAGCGAAACCAAGTATAAGAGATTGAAGCTATTAATATAGTAGGATTTCAGCTTGAGGGTGAAGCACATGAATGGTGGTTTCACGGTCTATCTACATTGGGGCATGCAAGTGTGACTAGATATGCATAATTCACCCAGAGGTTGGTAGAAATATTTGACCGAATCAATCCAGAGGTACACTTTTTTGATCTAGCTAAGCTCAAGCAGTAAGGAAATCCGAAGGCCTATATCTCTAAATTCCTGAAACTTTCCATCATGGTACCAGATTTATCTACAACTATGAGAGTATAAAGGTTCATTGATAGACTAGCGGAGCCTTTGCATGGGTTGGTGAAGTCCAATAGAAAAAATATGATCCAAGATTCCATTGAGATGGCTAGGGACTTACAATATGATTTTCCAAGGGAAAGAGCTCCATTCCAGTAAAAACCCACTTTTCAGTCAAAGGGGAAAGATGTGAAGGTTCCTTTCCAAAGGAGAACTAGGGCAAAGGCCCTCTTAGTGATGATCTCTGAAGATATTTGAGGAGAAGGAATATTTTCTTCAATTTCCAAGAATAATGGGAAGTGGGGCATTGGTTTGCTACAGGAAAGGCACACTATATTGAAGTATTCTCTGATAGTTAAAATTAGGAAGAAGAGGAGTTGGATGCAGACACCAGCGCTGTGGCACTAGGAGAGGATCCACCACCACCGGGGGGTAGAAATAGAGAATTTTCTCCAATTGGAGGAGCCCTTGCATCTTTTCAGGGAATACCCACGTATCTGACCTTGAGAGTCTGAAGAAAAGTTCAGGGGCAGCAGGTGTCAGTATTGATAGACAGTGGGGCTACCCACAATTTTATTGATGCCCAGCTAATGCGGAAGAGATGTTTGGTTTGTGTTATATTCTTTCCACAACTAGTCAAATTTCCCTATACCTATTACATCAGCTTCTTGGTCATAAAGAAGGACCAAGTTTCCCTCTAAGAAAATGCGAGGCTAGACATTTTTTTCATATTGTGCCTTTATACATCTCTTATGCACTTTGTTGGCCAATTGGGCTTCATGACGCATTTCATAAATATGGATGAGGTTAAAAAGACGCATTTATTCTTCTGAGGTGTCAGGTAACAAGTCGATTGCGAGTTTTAATGACGGTATTTCACATCGGATTCGAAAGATATCTTCTAGACCATACACCAATTGAAAGAGAGTAAATTGAGTTGCGTTTCTCAGGAAGGTTTGGTATGCCCATAAGGCTGAGTACAGGATCAAATGACAGTTTATTTTACCAACTCCTGTCATTCATTGAAGCATAAATTTAAGAATCTTGTTGATAGCCTCAACTTTTCCATTTGATTGTGGATAATGAGTAGAATTGTCATGTGAAAATCCTAACTTGGAAGTCAATTCAGTCATCATGTGGTTGCAAAAATGCTTCCCATGACCTCTAACTATAGCCTGTGGGACCCCAAACCGTGCAATGACATGATTAAATAAAAGAAATGCAGTTGTTTGTCCTGTGTGGTTGAATGTAGGCATTGCTTCGGCCCACTTGGTAAAGTAGTCTACTGTGACAATTATATAACCATGCCCCCCGAACGGATGAGGGTTATAGGTCATGAAGTCAATGCCCCATTTAAAAAATGGTCCCGAAGAGACAACATGATACATTGGCATTGGTGGTTTGCGGATTTTACAATCAAATATCTAGCGAACATGACAACTTCTGACTGCGAGGATGCAGTCATGAAATTTGGTAGGCCAAAAGTAACCGATGCGAAGCATCTTCTGTGCAATATAATATGTAGACATGTTTCCACCACAAACCCCAACATGAAAATCATTTAAAACCTTTTCGGCTTCCTCATGAGTGAGGCACCTTCTTAAAATTGTATCGACACCATGACGATAAAGTGTATCGCTGACGATCAAATACTATTTGGCTTGGTATCAAATACGTCGCTGGTCAGAGTGAGAGGTATCAGGCCAAAAATCCTGGGTCTGGAGATAAATGATAAAATACCCATACCAAGGATGAGATGATCCAATTAGAAATAGAAACTTGTCTGGAATAGATGGTTCTGACATAGTAGCAGTACTATCAGAGGTAAGGTCACAGAGAAGCTCAGAAAAAAATAAATACTTATTTGACTTGGATTTGATGAATCCTAAATATAATTCCTACAAAATGACAATCCATTTTGAATACTTTCTGCCCAGCAATTGATGTGA
Organism: Pinus albicaulis; assembly: GCA_034641835.2. Taxonomy (NCBI): domain Eukaryota; kingdom Viridiplantae; phylum Streptophyta; class Pinopsida; order Pinales; family Pinaceae; genus Pinus; species Pinus albicaulis. Next base: position 1,428,315,123 of record CM076577.1, read on the forward strand.
TAAGATATAATTCATGGGGTTGCAATCCGAAATGAAAATGGTCTTCTGAAACAGGATATAGTGGCGAAATACTTGGACAACTTGAATAGCTTCCAAGGAAAGCTTTTCTACGTAGGAATACTTCACTTCCGTATCATTGAGATTACGACTCAACTAATAGATCATATGTTCTATCCCATTTTCTACTTAGACCAATACCATAGCAATGGTCGTATCAGGCGCGGCGATATTTAAGAAATAATCACCCTGATAATTTGGGGGATACATTAATGACGCCCGGACAAGAGTATCCTTGACAGCATCAAAAGAAGCTTGCACAACTTGGTCCCAATGGAAGGGAATCCCCTTTTTCAAGAGTCGAGTAAATCCTTTAGCCATTTCAGGGTAGTTGGGTATGAACCTCCTTAGGAAGTTAGCCTTTCCTTGAATTTTTTGTATCTGATGTAAATTTGATGACACAGGAAAATAAATAATGGCCTGCACCTTCAATGGGTCGATTCGAATTCCTTATTTTGAGACGATGAATCCAAGAAAATGACTAGAACCAACACAAAACACACATTTATGTGGATTGAGGCATATTTTGTAGTGTCGAAAGCGTAAAATGATAGCTCTCAAATTCATCAGGTGATCAATCCAACTTCATGAATGTACGAGTAAATTGTCTAGATATGGTTGAACAATGTGCTTGATGTCATTGAAAGCATAATCCATTACTCTCTGAAAAGTGGCCCCGGCGTTCTTTAAACCAAACTGTAGTTTCCGATAAGTGAACGTGCCCTAGGGATAGATGAATGTTGTCTTATATTGATCCTCTGGGCAGATATTGGTTTGATTGTAGCCGAAAAATCCATCCATGAACAAAAATATTTCGCATCTAGCACAATCGTCAATAATCTAGTCGATAAAGGGAGTAGTATAGTTGTCTCTTGGAAAAGCAATATTGACATCCCGATAGTCGACGCACACTCTGATGGTTCCTTGTTTTTTCATAACAGGAATGATTTTGGAAACCCACTCAGTTAACGGAATAGGTTAATAAACCAGCACGCAATTTTTTTTCAACTTTTTCCTTAATGGCAGTGGCCTTCTTTGGATGAACAGGATGAAGGTGTTGACGTACCAGCTTGACATCAGGGTAGATATTAATAGTGTGTTCAACAATACTGGTATCTATGCCTGGAAATTCCTCGTAAGACCAAGAAAATACATCACGAAATTCATGAAAGAGAGAGTGATATGTTTCAAGTTCTAATGGAGAACAAGATATGCTGACATGAATATTTTCTACAACGCCAGGTTTGGTCGAAATATTGATAGAAATGGTTTCTTCGATATTTGATAGATTTTGCTATGAATCGATTGCATTAATAGGTAAATAATTCAAAAAGAAATTTTTGATTCATGGGTGATATAGTTCACTAAGATTATTTTCTTCATAATGAGGAAGATGGGAACAATGATGATAATATTCCCATGGTTCTCCTTCCAACATCATGGTTTCCAAAATATTCTCATATTTCAAGAAAGTTGAGGAAAAATGAATAGATGGAGTACCATAATATAAGGAACGATCAACCCAAAAATCCGGCGACGATGATTTCGTATTCGCCACCCAAGTCAGATATATTGATTTCTATACCAGCTCAATAGGGTTGGGCAGCAAAAAATCATCCAACATAACAATTTTAGAATCACCCGTACTCTTCCTTAAGCCAGATGGAGTGGAAGAGATCATGTATCAGGTCTCTATACTTGAAATTTCTAACAACATCGCAGGCAGCAATAATGCAAAGGTTCCCATGAGAGTGGAATCCTTTAAGAGTCCTACACCAATGTCTTGAAGTGCAAGTTGGGGTGCGTGAATGAAAAAAGCACTTCTAGTTACCTGTGAAGTGGAGGCAAAGAAGGAAAGTTGATTGATCACTGTGATAGTACCTTTATATGGAAAGGTGATCATTGTAAAATATGTAGAAACTATTACAATCATAGCATATACCCATGGCCTTCCAAGTAGAATAATGTAGTCAAGGGGTCTGTCAACAACCTCGAAATCAACATTCACTATTTTCCCCCTAAGTTCTACATGCAGGTTATTGATAATACCGCAAGGCTTATATGTACTTCCATCGAAAGCCTTCAACGTCATTGATGATTGAGATAGGCACAACAAGACAAGTGACTTCCAATAGTTAAGAGACATAATGCACATATATTCTCCCTCATCAATAATAGTATGATGAACAAGGTGATTTAGAACATTTACTTGGATGGAGAATGTGAATTATGCTGGTAATTGTGGCACATAGCTCGTATGATTAAATACTACGAGATGAATCAGTCGAATCAATTCCACCAATAATTGACAATAAATCCTATTTATAGGAGGAAAAATTTTGTAATACCTCAAGAGCTGACATAGCTGAAGGGGATTGAGCCAAATATTCAACTACATTATAATTTTGAGTAGCTCTTTCTCGAGGATTATATGTCGATTTATGAACCACCCCCTTCGGTGGATTGATTGTCAATTTAGGAATAGCAAGTGGTGGTACAGATTCTGTAGACGGATTTGTGGTCGAGGTAGTAGGTTGATTAGTGGTATGACTACCATAATATTTATTACATGTTGACACCAAAATATATATTGAAGTTTTTGTGACAGATAGCATAAGCACTTGGGAACTAGAAGCTGGATCTGTAGCAACCAAATTTGTGTCCAGATTCAGAAACAGATCTGTCAACACAGCTGACGCATGTGAAGTCTTAACCATTTTTGAGACTTTAGCACGGTGAGGAAAATCCAAAACAAAGTGTTCCTTGTTAAATATTATGCACGGATAACAAGGTTTCCTATTTCAAGACGATTGATTAGATGATCTTTCCTATGGGTTAGAAGTTTGATTTTTCTTTTATTTCCATTTTTTCTTAGTTTCGGGTTGCTTGTCACTTTTTCCTTTGTTAAATGAAATGACATTGATTTCGGAAGATGGTAAAGGATTAGATGTAGTAGTATGATGTTTTCTTTCGTTACCGATCAGACCGTCTTTGGCATGATATTCCTTTGATGGAGGAGGAACAGTAAAATTAGATCTCAACGCGTTAGGATTTTTTTCATAGAGTGTGCCAGAATGAGTATAAATGAGTTCTAAATATTGGGAATGAGAAATAACCTGCTCTTATATGACGACACCACCCTTAGCCACACCCTCAGTTATAGATGGTAACAGGGACTTAATGAACCACTCAGCATGGAGTTGATTAGGAAAAAATGTCTTAACTATTCTACGACAACGACGTCACTCATGAATATGATCAGAAATGTGAGTAGCATTAGTCTGTTTAAAATTAGTCAAGAGTTCCATTCTAGTTTCATATCATATGGGTAACTGGAAGTGAGTCAAAAATACAGTAGCTAGGGTAGTGAAATTACCAAAATAATCTCTAGGTAGCTCGATGTACCATTTTGCAGCCGGACCAGTAAGCATACGGTGGAAAATACATAGCCGAATAGAGTCATCATTCAGGGAGTTTGATGAACACCACAAATGATAAGTCAGAACATGAGTCGACGGGTCTTCCCCATGGTTTCCATTGAACTTAGGAATCTGAGGGTAATTTATGGGGTATCACTAGCCACCAAGGAGCATAGTTGATTGGATCATTGGTGAGCTAATTTAAGTCTGGTAACTCTAAAGTTTCAACAAAGGGAAACTGTCGATTAAGGTCAAGTTGAGCATAACCAGGGTATCATGGAATTTCTTGGGAAACAGGCCTTTGAGCACCAGCATAAGGAATATGTTGTTGGTAACCTAGATAGGGGTTGTTTTGATAAGAAAACGCTTGAGTATTTTGTTGACCAAAACCTGGGTATGATACTTGTTGAAATGAAGGTTGAGGCATTTGCGCCTGAGGCTGCCAAGGGGTCTGCCCATCAATGTTATAACCCAAATTATAATAACTTGGATTTGTTTGAGGATAGGTATAACTTGGTTGTGGCTGCGACATCCCATAATATGGTAATCCAGCTTGTGAATAAATGATTTCAAGTATAGGTATTTGTTGTAAATTAGCCAAAGGAGTTGGAGTCTGAGGACCCAATAATTGAGGGTATTGAGTTGAAGGACCCGCCTGAAATGGTTGTTGTACAATAGCTTGATTTTGTAATAGGCATAAATATGTATTAACAAGTAGAAATGATGTGGGTGTAATAGGTTGAACCGGTTGATATGAGTTTATATTCGTTTCTAGTTGGATAGGCAGAGTGGGTTGCCATTCATTAGGTTGACCAAAAAATGACAGAGTACTATCAAAGTGGGTGACCATAGGTTTCCCCCTAGCATGAGGAGTATAATAAGACGGAAAATATTGTTCTCCAAATGAAGGGAGTCCAGTTGAGATGGTACTGGATGGAATACACCCAGATGGACCAGCTTGATATTTCCCTAATGATGGATATAAAGGATATAAATATGACTATGGTGAAGTTGTGAGCATCGACGGGGTAGTGAGAGCAGGTGCTAACGCAATCGAAACATATGGTCCAACAGAAGATGTTGGTTTAGACATGGTTACTTGACCAAATGTATACCCTTTTGATTCGACGGGAATTTGAATAGGAACAGGATCAACAAAAGTAGAGGTAGGTGATTGAGGAAAAGACTGGTACAGGAAAATATCCTCCACAAAATGCGTTGGAGTTAAAGGTGTTTTGTCTTGTGAGATTTCTTCAATTGAAATTAAACCAGGTAGAAGGATTTTTCCGTCAGGCCCAAAGTATATTTCAGGAGGTTGACTGTACGATATGGGAGACTCAATAGCTACAATATATTGTAGGGCGACCAATATAGGAACAACTTCCAATCGTTTGACTTTGGGATGCAGATGTTCTAGAAAAAAAGAGATAGGATCTCGATCAAATTCCAGTTGAACACAACCGGGTTTGGGAGGTATGGTCTCACCGATTGGATGGATTGCGACCACAGGTAGTTGTGAGGACTCTGTCTCGACAACAGTAGATGAACTGGGATTTGTAGAAATAAATTGTGCCGACTCTCATATATGGGAAGATGATGCTTCACTAGAGGTACTGATGGTACTGGTTTCGGTAGAGAAATGTCACCTTCGATGACCATAAGTGACTTCTGGTGGTAAAGGTTGTTTTAATTGAAGTCTACGCAAACGACGGGGAAAGGTGATTTCTTCTTCCTATTGGGTTTGTGTTATATTCTCTCCATGAATAATCATGCGCGGGGGGATAACAGGGGGGGGGGGGCGATAGCCCCCCTGTCGGGGTCCAGGGTAGCGGCCCAGAAAATTTTTTTGGTCGTTATTTTCCGGTGGGCAGACCTGCCCATGGTTTTGTGCATAGGTTTGCACATGGTTTTGGGGCATGATGGTTTTCGGCCCCTGGTATTTTGTAGATCAAGTCAAGGGAACTACGGTTATGTTCTAATCTAGGGTTAATGGATTTGGGTTTATGTATGCTTCGGCATGTATATATATGTGTTATAACACTAAAAGGAATATAATGAAAAACAAGCTGGTCATCCTGATTAGGGATCCAGGGGAAAATCTCTTTGTTTATCTGTTTTATGTTTTATGCTCTCACTATTGTTTATTTTCAATTTTTTAAGATTCTTCTGCAGATAATTACTGTATAGGTTTAAAACCTACATTTGGTATTGGAGAAGTTTTGACTTCAAGGGGAAGCCTTTGCTGCTGAGGGTTTTTTGCTTGGGCCTGAGGTAGACCCTGTTCAGTGGGAGATCTGCGAGATCGATTCTTGTGGTGAAAGAAGATGGCGAGCGGTGGGAAGATAGATATCAAGAAATTTAATGGTCATAGTTTTGAGTTGTGGAAGCTCAATATGGAGGATCTGCTGGTGGATAAAGATCATTGGATCATAGTAGATCCGGGTACTAAACCAACGGCAATGTCAGATGAAGACTAGAAGAAACTGGATCAGAAGGAAAAGAGCACAATACGGTTGTGTGTGTCAGATTCAACATTGTTGAACATATCTAGGGAAGCTACGGCGAAGACCTTATGGGACAATCTAGGGACTTTGTACCAATCTAAATCTCTGGTGAATAAATTGTTCCTGCGGAAAAAGTTGTATAACCTGAGGATGAAGGATGGAGACTCAGTGACAGAGCATCTGAACGCCTTCAATACTGTGGTAAGTCAGCTATCATCTGTTGATATTAAAATATCAGATGAAGATAAGTGCATTAGTTTGTTTTTTTCTCTACTAGAATCGTGGGACATTCTAGTTATTGCAATAGGTAGCAATACAACTACCTTGAATTTTGATGATATTGTCTCAACCTTGCTATTGGATGAAATGAGATGGAGAAATATGGAGGGTCAGAATGGAGATGGCTTATCTGAACAAGGAAGGTCCCAAAATAGAAACAAGAATAAGGTTTCAAGTGGGAGATCTAAATCTAGAGGGAGGTTTAAATCTCCTGGAAAGTTTGTAAACGTGTGCTGGAAATGCGGAAAGGAAGGGCACTAAAAAAAGGATTGCAAATCTAAGGCTCATAAGAAAGGAAAGGGATCTGATGATGCTCCTTCTCCAGAGGTAAAAACCACCTCGGATGAAGGTGGGGATGTGTATTTGGCTTCTTCTTCAAATACACATGTAGATCATGAGTCTTGGTTGATTGACTCGGGTGCATCTTTCCACTTCACTCCCCATAGGGAGTGGTTCTGCGAGTATGAGAAATATGATGGCAGTTATGTCTTCCTAGGGGATGATAGGAAGGAAAAAATCGTCGGACGTGGAAAAGTCAAGCTGAAGCTGTAAGGTGGAAGGATTAGAACACTTCCTGGTGTTTTGCACATTCCTGCATTGGCCAAAAATCTGATTTCTGTAAGCAAGATGGATGATGCAGGTGTAAAAACAGTGTTTGAGAAAGATACCTGTAAGATGGTTCAGGGAGCACCAGTATTAATTTGGGGAGTTTCCATTGGAACTCTGTACAGCTTCAGGGCAACATTGTTATTGATGGGTGCAATAGTTATGTGGTTCTCGAAAGTGGAGCGGAAAGCCTAGTGGTCTCTGGAGAAAAGACCATGCTATGGCATCAAAGGCTTGGACATATTGGAGAGAAGGGCCTTCGGATACTGCATGGAAATGGTATGGTAGAAGGTGGTCTAATATCTCCCTGGATTTCGATTTCTGTGAACATTCTATATATGGGAAGTAGAATTGGGTGAGTTTTCCTTCTGGTGCTAAGAGGGCAAACAAGATATTAGAGCTTGTGCATAGTGATGTGTTTGGACTTGTGTCGGTTCCATCACTAGGTAAGTCTGTGTACTATGTTTCATTCATATATGATTTCTCAAGGAATACATGGATATACTTCTTGAGGAATAAATTTGAAGTCTTTGACAGATTTAAATAATTTAAAGCTCTGGTGGAAAACCAGACAGAGAAGAAGATAAAGGTGTTGAGGACAGATAATGGTGGGGAGTTCTATAAGAAGGAATTTGAAGAGTCCTGTAAGAAGTGTGGTATAGCATGGCAGAAGACTACTCCATACACAACTCAGCAAAATGGAGTTGCGGAAAGAATGAACAGAACGCTGATGGAAAAGGCAAGAAGCATGCTTAGTGGTATTGGGTTAGGACAAGAATTCTCGTCAGAGGCAGTGGAGACTGCATGTTACTTGGTTAACAAATCAGCTTCATCAGCGTTGGAGGATAAGAATCCACATGAGGTAGGACTGGTAAGACACCCTCTCTTTCACATCTAAGGGTATTTGGATGTGATGCATATGTACATGTTCGAAAGGAGAAAAGGAGCAATTTGGATAGTAAATCTGAAAGGTGCATCTTCATTGGGTATAAAGATGGTTTAAAGGGTTACAAGCTTTGGAACCCAGAAACAAGGAAGGTTATGTACAACAAAGATGTGGTGTTTAGAGAGGTGAAAGATATTGTTAAACATAAATTCCTACCAAAGGAACCTGAGAAGATAAAGTTTGAGCTAAAAGGGTGTTTTTGGTAAAGGTGGAAACTTTGAAGAATGTTGCATATGCATTGACAAAGTCTATGAGCACTAAGAAGTTCTCTTGGTGTAGAGAAAAAATGGGTGTCGCAAAGCTGGGCTAATGAATCAACTCTCCTATGGTCCCTTACGGAAAGAAAACAACAAGTGGGAGAATGTTGGGTTTGTGTTTTATTCTTTCCACAACTAGTCACGGGCGGGGGGGTAATAGGGGGGGCGATAGCCCCCCTTGTAAGTTGCGCTGGCTGCAATGTATGGGGGGGTCACAAAGGGGGCGGTAGCCCCCCCTGTCGAGGTGCAGGGCAGTGCCCCTAAAAAATTTTTTGGTCTTTATTTTCCGGTGGGCGAACCTGCCCATGGTTTTGTGCATAGGTTTGCACATGGTTTTGGGGCCTGATGGTTTTCAGCCCCTGGTATTTTGTAGATCCGGTCAACGGAACTATGGTTATGTTCTAATCTAGGGTTAATGGATTGGGGTTTATGTATGCTTCGGCATGTATATATATATGTGTGTGTTTTAACACTAAAAGGAATATAATGAAAAATCAAGCTAGTTGTCCCAATTTGGGATCCAGGGGAAAATATTTGTGTTTATATGTTTTATGTTTTATGCTCTTGCTATTGTTTATTTTCTATTTTTTAAGATTTATCTGTAGCTAATTACTATATAGGGTTAAAACCTACACTTCCAGCATGACTGATTTATTTTATGACAAAAAAATAAATAAGCAAAAGAAAAGGGTAATTCTAGGCAAAAGGTTTACCAAGAAACTATGAACTATAAAATACCTCATGGCGAACCAAGAAGTACGGGCAGACAATCTCCCCGAATGCTGTGTTCGGTGTATCACAATTTACAAGGCGGCAGACTCAGTTCACAATGGATGGATAGAAACCTAAATTTTTCCTCCCAAATATACCTGAAGGTATGTGGAGGCCCAAGTCTGTATTAGTGCTGTCTGATGCGAAACCACATAGTGAAAGCACCTCTTTATACTTTTCGTACTATAACACTGCCCGATATACCCGAAAGTACATCGAAAAACTACGATATACTTACATACGTGGAGTGATGTATTACACTCAGAATGTATCACAGATAATTAACGACAACTACTATATTTTACGATGTCGGAATACATTTTTAGTCTAGACCTTCTAAATGTTATCGTTATGGTTCTAATGCGTTTTTAGGTAAATTGATGTAAATTTTAAGTTGGTCCTGTTTATCAATTTGCATTTCAAGGTTCACCAGGATTATGTGATGGAAATTCCTAAACTGCAAACTAAAATGATAAGAAAACTTTTCAATTTTATCTTTTTCAATGAAAATCTTAGCTACTAAAGGGAAAGAGCAACCAGTTTTGAGAGAAAACGAGAAAGAGCACAAACTAATATGCAGCTTTCCTAATTTATTCCTATGCAAAACACACAATCCACTATATGAAAATGCAGGTTTTTATTTTGAGTCCCTGTAATGTGGATGCAAAAAGGAAACTATATGCATCAAATCAACAAAAAACAAATGCTTTCTTCTTTTAGAAACGGTGAATTTAACAACAATTTCTCTTTTAGGAAAATAAAGAATGGAACTACAATTTTTCCTACAGGAAACGAATAATTTGACAACAATTTAATTTATGAAAACAAATGGATCTAATTTAGAAATAAGAATACTTTGAATTTTATTTGTCAATGATAAAGAAAAACACTTAAGGACACTGAACAAACTTACTTTTCAAAGGAGGAAGATTCAGGAAAATCACTGGTCTCTATGAGGCATCATACAGTTGAAAACACAACAAACAAAAGGCTGAATGTGATGGAAATGAAAAATTCAAAGGGAATTTGGTTGGCTTAGGGGGCAACATAGTCTCTAAGGGGAGACAGTGCATTGCAAAGCACCCCTAAGTGCGAGACAGTGCTATGAAAAGCAGTGTGTCTTGACAAACAATGTGTTGGGCGTAGCAGAGAACAAAATTCAAGCTACTAAACACACTTCTAATGTAATTGTTTGTTTCAAAAGCCTAATAATTGAGATTACATGCTATTGGGTGGATAAGCAGAGGAAAAACACCAAGGATCAAGGTAAATGCCCCGGCGGAGTCACCAATTTGTTATGTGGAATTATGGATTACGGATAAAACACATTCCATAAATGTGGTGCTATGTATTTAGAACAACAGATCAAATACATTGCAGAAACATTTCCTAAGAGTAAATAGACACACAGAAATATGGAGAAACTTACTTGGAGTCCTAGCACTTCCTATTCTCCTTCTATCGCTCTTACTGTATCTTCCAATCCAACTTTGATTGCCAGTCTATTTCCTGCAAGTATAAACACTAAACATCAAAGATATTGCAATATACAAATGGCTATTTATCTTAATCAGTTAAATCAATGAAACATGAAACACATACATCAGCTAAGAATCCATAATATGAAATATATAAGCTTATACAGATACATATGTGGGAAAATGAGAAACAATATTTATTAATGGATAGAAGGTGGAGGTTACAACCAAAAATTGATTTGATATCACCAACTCCAACATCATCCCAGCCTAATCACAATGAAAATCTCTACAGTAGGATATCACTCAAATCAAACATTCAATTGAGAATTCAACAATATTTCTCTACCAAATTTCTTCCTTCTCAAGCACTAGGATCTGTGCTCAATTTATAGAGCATCAAAAGGTAGTTTCTCAATCAATGAATTTCTAATAATAGGCAAGACATGTTACCAAGATTAGAGGTGTTAGATGGACACATGGATTCGAAGTTTGACACATTTGGAATCTTCTAGAAGGTACTGGCCATGTGGAGATTCCGGAATAATGAGAATTTCTCCCCCAATTGACCAACGCACTCTTGAGTGTCAGGATGTGCTTTCCAGAGCACCCTTGAACAAAGGTAACTTCATGTGCAAATTATTTAGTCCTTTGAGAGGCTGCGTTGGTGAGATCATAGGTGATATAGAATGTACTTCAAGTCTTGGAAATATTGCAATGGAAGTGATGGATGATTTTTTCTTGTTCTTTGTCTTAGGGCATGTAGCAACTGAAATGATAGGGAATGATAGACCATATTCATTGGTTCTGGGGATGATGTCCAGTTTGACCAGGTCATTGGGAATGGTGCCCAAATTTACCTATAACAGCTACTACATAACAGGATGTATTCCCTATATGAGAAGGAGTTGTTGGCCATCATGCATGCATTGGACAAATTCAGGGAGTATTGGGTAGGCAACAATTTCCAAGTGAATATTGACTACCACAGTCTTTGGTATTTCCTTGAGCAGAAAAAACTACAAGAGAGGCAACAAAAATGGGTTAGCAGAATCCTGGCATATGACTCTTCCATTGAATATGTCAAAGGGAAAGGCAATGTAGTAACGTATGCCTTATCACAGAGACCAGCAATGATGTCATTGATGAGTGTGGATTCAGATTGGGATTCCCAGCTATTGGTACAGTATTCCAAGGACCGCTTCACATGTGAGATACTATATGGGAAGGTGATCGATGAGAGGTATAGAGTGATGGGCGAGGTCATCTACTACTTGGACCGGATCTTCTTGACTAGAGATTCTAATCCCACAGAGAGAATTATGCATGCAGCACATCATTCACACCTCTCAGGCCACCAAGGTTTCACAAAGACATATCAAGCCATTAGGGAGAGATTCTCATGGAAGGGTCTCAAGGAGAATGTGCTCCAACATATCAGGGAATGCATAGTTTTCCAGAAGAATGAAGAATAAATAAACCATCCTGCAGGGTTGTCACAATCACTTCTTTTTCCGAGAGAGAAATGAGAGAGCATTTCTATGGGCTTCATTACTAGTTTTCCAGCAGTGCAAGGTAAGGATTGTATCTTTGTGGTAATTTACCAACTAAAAAAGTGTTCAAATTTCATCACCATCTCTTCACAAGACACTGCTTCACAAGTGACCAAGATTTGCCTTAAAGATGTTCCCAGACTTCATTTTCTTCTTGAGACCATAGTCAGTGATAGAGATGATCGCTTAATGGATGGATTTTGGTAGGAGTTGTTCCATTTGGGGGGTACCAATTTTACACCGAGTACCGATTATTACCTCCAGACAGATGGGCAGAAAGAGGTAGCAAATAAGTGGCTAGGAATCTACTTCTAAAACTATGTTCTAGGGCAACAGAGAGAATGGCTACACTAGCTCCACTTGGGGGAATATTGTTACAATTTGACATTTCATATGCCAATCAATATGTCTCCATTTTTGGTTCTACATGGTTATGATGCTCTATAAGTTGTTGATATGATGTTTGGAGCAAGAAAGGCTCCTAGAGACAAATATTGGATCCAAGAGAGTCGGGATATATTGCGTACTCTCAAGGACAACATTGTTACAACCCAAAACCATCAAAATTTATATGCAGATGATGGTCGGGTGGAGGGATACTTTGAGGTGAATGATTTCATCTATCTCCATCTTCAGCCTTGCAAACAATTTGCACTGGAGGAGAAAGGGACTGAGAAGCTTTTCTATGGGCCATACAGGGTGATCAGTCATGTTGGGGAAGTAACATATGAGTTGGAGCTCCCGATTGGGAGTAAGGCAAATGGAAAACATGTAGTTGTCACTATAGATCTCCCACCTATTGATGATAAGGACTATCTCATTTTAAAACTGGAATGTATCTTCAATACTTGGGAGAGGCAGATAAGGAACAAGGGGATTAAAGAATATATGGTTCAATGGAGGAATCTTCCGAATGAGGATGCTACGTGGGAAGGACACAAGATTTTGCAGCATCCATCATTGTAGTTGCTTGAGGACAAGAAACATTTAGGAGGGGAGGACTGTAATATTCCTAATTAGCTTTTAGTTAGTTAGAATATATATATATTTTTTCTCAATAATATAGATGAATAAGATGATAGAGGGACCCATAAATATCTTTAGTAGGAATAAAAACACTTATAATGTGGATGTGGATCAATGTGTTAGTTCCCAAATCCACCTCAGGCTGAAATAAGGCAAAAGAAGGACAACACCAAACCACGCTCAGCCTCGTAGCTAGACCTACGAGGACAGGAGAGGGCTCTCTCCGAGTCTATCTCAGCCAAAGATATCCAATAGGGCCTAAGATAACTACAAATGGATACTGATTTTAGGCTATTAAATAAACATGGAAGAGGTATTTTGATGAAAGACTGAGTTTCAGGGATGTATGGGACAAAGAACAGCATGAGCGGAGAAATTAAATCAAAGACACAGATTATCTCATGAGGCAAGATAGGCAAGAGGTTTAGCATTCAAATTTGAAATAATATGGAGTGGAAAGACTGCTGAGATGGCCGAAAAGGGCATATATAATGAATCCTTTTCAGACAGAAGAAAATACATAGAAACATGAACGCTTTCCCAAGGCAGAGAAACAAAAATGGATTCTACCTTTCCTACTTAAAAGCATTCAACTAGAGATGATTATGAATGAACTGTAAAACATAACAAGATACATATGAGACAGAAAGAAGAAACATATGCTAAACTCACGCCACATGAATCTCATAAACAAGAGCTGCAACCTTTCATTAATTCTCTGTCAAAGCTGTACAGTGAAGTGCTGAGTATTTCTCCCACACGTTTTCCAGAACTCAGCTCTTTACAAATGATTTTCAATACAATAAATAAACTCCTCTATGAGAAAACAGATCAATGGAAACATGAAGCTGTTACAACTAAACTTATAAAAATAGAGAAAGAGTCATCCATCCGTTCTAAAGACAGACAATGTTACATTATTCCACTTTGAAAATTTTTGATGACCAATGAAAAAGGTATAGCGTGGATCACATTAAATCATGACTAAAGAAAAAAATAGGCTTCCGTTCCTATCTCTCTGTTGTGGTAGATACTCTTCATTTAAATTTGGCTTTTGGTCTTTGACTGCCACTTTCCCTTTTCCTTTAAATAAAAACCAATTCTTAATAAAAATGATTTTAAATTAAGATTACGCCTTTAATAAAGGGAAAAGATGTATGGTCCCAACTGAAATTTAGCTAAACTCGACAATATCTCCATTAAAACCACATATCCCATTGCTTAACAAGATTCCCAACACCACCCTTAGCAATTGTCTGACATTTCTTTATAAAAAGGATTTGTATATCAAGGAATGATTGTAATTTCTTTTACGGAATCCCGCCATTTTGTTTGTGGAGTGTGCTAGGAGTTGAAGCTTTTGATTGTATATTTGTACACCTGAAACTCCCTCGGTGCTTTCGACTGATGCCAAATGACCTTTGAGGTCTTATCCCTTGCATAGGAGACAAAACCATAATCAATACATGCAGTTTTGAATTTCCATCGAACTCGAAAAACTTGCTTGGAGCAGAAGAAATGAAACCGTTTTGATTTTATATTGCAACTGTGATGAATTTTTCGTGGGATGCTCTGTGCGCCACGCTTAGTGAGTGCACCACGCCAGTGTGAAATTACACTGCAGAAATTGGTCCAGTGCGTCGCGCTTGCTCCCAATGCGCCGTGCACACCCTTCAACACACAGTTCCAGCTTTAAACTCTGTTTCGCCCATCCAACTAACTTTTCCATGGTCTCTCTGGGATCCTAGTTGACTTTTGTTATGCCAATGAATTGTAAAACAATAAAAACATCTTTCATGGCATGGATTTTGATTTTGACTTAGCAAACCCACTATTTGAAGACTTTGGCACTTCTTACAATAAACTCTGTTTTTAATCTTGTAATGAATAATGAATCTCTTTGTTGTCTTTTGCAGGAATGTTAGCATTTCTTGGTGAAGGATGACCAAAGGCTGCATGTGAACATCTTCAACTGAAAAACCTATGGCAATTATTTCAAAAGACGAAAAGACGACTTTTTCTTCAAAACAAGGTTTTGAAGAAAAGTCATAGTATAGCAATATGAAGTTGATATTTCTGGAATAAAAACTTATTTAAAACTTCCCTCTGACCTGCTGGCATTAAACCCTAGACCTAAACACCAAAATAACTCCTTGCTGACCTAGACATCAAACAGGATGGTAAATGACATGAACTAAACTTTGATGAATTTTGATAAATAGAGTTGAGTCAGCAGGACAAGGCATGAGGGGTAAAATGAGAAAACCAAGCCCTTCCGTCAGTAAATGGCATGCCCCTAGCAGAATTCAACTGAGTGAATTCGAGCGAGACACCTAAAAATGAAATGCAAAAAGAGTTTTTGATATCTGACGGAGGACTGAAAATACTAACTCTAACATTGGCTCCAATGGGGATGGTAGCTCCCTGGAGGTGCCAAGAACGGCAGATCTTTGGGAAAGCAAAAAGTTCCTACATCCATTGGGCTATGGAGTCCATTATTTTGACAAACCGACATAAGACTGCTAACTGATTTATTGACTGAAAATCCGACTCAAACTGACTGACTTTCGAAACTGAAATGACTGAAAAAACTTGACTCTAACAAACTAACTCAACATGACTAAGACCTGAACTTAAAACTTAAATTTTGATGGCAGTACATGACCACCTGTGTTTCTTACAAGACAATATACCATCAAACTATATCATAATGCCAATGCAACCAATCAAGCAGATGCCTTCTTGATTGATTCTCCCGATCAGATCTCCTGGTCAACAATAAATACTGGTAACTGGGCATCAGAAAACATAATTGACAATGATCTCCTTCATCACTGAATACTACAATAATCATCTTCACTGTTGACTGCAACAGATTTGCCAGTGGATCCTGAAAAACATGAAGATTTACCTCCTGCTGAAAGAACAAGGTGTCTTTTTCTCCTGATTCTGATCTTTCTTCATAATGTACTTCAGTAAAAGTATGTTCCTGGTCCTCAAAAAAATCTGAACAAGTAGATGAATAGATCTCCTCTTGAGAAAACATTTCAAAACATGAAACATATGAAGAAGAATCTGAAAGGGAATCCTGAATGGTCTGATTTTCTGTAGTCTGAATATACCGTAGGTCATCTTCATATGATATGACAGCCAGATTCTCATTACATTCATCAATCATGAGAAAAGAAACTTCAGATGATTCTTGAAACCCAATACTATCATTTGTATCATCTACCGTAAATTCATCCAAAGGAACTTCTTCACTTACTTGAACGAATATCTCATCTTGTTGTTCATGAACTAACTGGATTACCTCTTTATGAAGGCTTTGTTTTGATGAAATGAGAACATTTGGATCCATAACTCTGTCTTCTTCATTCCAGATGATTTCAATGGCAGATTTCAGCACAAGGTATTCTTGATCATCACGATCTGAATCTAGATCTGAAATAGCTGACTTGACATTATCACTTTCTAAAATTGAAACTTGACTTTCCTGTATGCTGTCTTCTTCTATGGACAAATCTGAAACGAAACTTTCTTTTTCATCATTTTCAGCCATATGGCAATCTTCAGCTTGCTGATCTAGATAAGTATCCTTCAAGATTTCTGTGTGCTGCTGTAACGGATTTTCATACAATGCTTCCATGATTTCTTCATCCATCAATTCATTATCTCCATAAAAATTCTTAAGATATTCAATGAAACTATCAACGTGTTCACAACAATTCTGCACTAATATTAAATATGGACAAGATTATTTATACTTTTCAAAGAATATTGTATGAAAATCTTTTAGACAATAAATAGAAGCAAGCGGAAAACTTTCATACCAAGATCGGGCTTCATCTTCCAGAGTAGCCATAAACATTTTCATCAAACAATATTCAGGAAAATCGATCTTTAATTTATGCACATGAATGTGAAATTTCACCAGATGAAGAGCAGTGTCATTACCTTCCACATTTCTGAACATAGGCAAATTTTGAAGCTAATCCACCTTGGGCATCTTATTTGGAAAACCTTGGATGTGATCTCGACTCATGGGAGCGTATCTTCTTGCAACTCGATCCATCTTGAAAACCTTAAAGCTACTGATCTCTCTGCAGTGGAGTCACTATGAAGCATTGATTTCTATATTTTTCAGTGAATGAAGTCGCCAGGTGAATGATTTCAGCCTTCTTATGTCTGATCGTTGTCCACCATCAACTATCAGATCTGAACTTGATACATGTACTGGGGCAAGACAATGTACAAGTCAAGTGTCACATTCACAAGCAAACCATTTTCGTCCCCAGTATGGTCGCCACTATGTTAGTTCCCAAATCCACCTCAGGCTGAAATAAGGCAAAAGAAGGACAACACCAAACCATGCTCAGCCTCGTAGCTAGCCCTACAAGGACAGGAGAGGGCTCTCTCTGGGTCTATCTCGGCAAAAGATATCCAATAGGGCCTGAGATAACTACAAATGGATACTGATTTTAGGCTAGTAAATAAATATGGAAGAGGTATTTTGATGAAAGACTGAGTTTCAGGGATGTATGGGACAAAGAATAGCATGAGCGGAGAAATTAAATCAAAGACACAGATTATCTCATGAGGCAATATAGGCAAGAGGTTTAGCATTCAAATTTGAAATAATATGGAGTGGAAAGACTGCTGAGATGGCTGAAAAGGGCATATATAATGAATCCTTTTCAGACAGAAGAAAATACATAGAAACATGAACACTTTCGCAAGGCAGAGCAACAAACATGGATTCTACCTTTCCTACTTAAAAGCATTCAACTGGAGATGATTATGAATGAAATGTAAAACATAACAAGATATATATGAGACAGAAAGAAGAAACATATGCTAAACTCACGTCACATGAATCTCACAAACTAGAGCTGCAACCTTTCATTAATTCTCTGTCAAAGTTGTACAGTGAAGTGCTGAGTGTTTCTCCCACACATTTTCCAGAACTCAGCTCTTTACAAATGATTTTAAATACAATAAATAAACTCCTCTATGAGAAAACAGATCAATGGAAACAGGGAGCTGTTACAACTAAAATTATAAAAATAGAGAAAGAGTCATCCATCCGTTCTAAAGACAGACAACATTACATTATTCCACTTTGAAAATTTCTGATGACCAATGAAAAAGGTATAGCGTGTATCACATTAAATCATGACTAAAGACAAAAATAGGCTTCCGTTCCTATCTCTATGCTGTGGTAGATACTCTTCATTTAAATTTGGCTTTCGGTCTTTGACTGCCACTTTCCCTTTGCCTTTAAATAAAAACCAATTCTTAATAAAAATGATTTTAAATTAAGATTACGCCTTTAATAAAGGGAAAAGATGTATGGTCCCAACTGAAATTTAGCTAAACTCGACAATATCTCTGTTAAAACCACATATCCCGTTGCTTAACAAGATTCCCAACACCACCCTTAGCAATTGTCCGACATTTCCTTATAAAAAGGATTTGTATATCAAGGAATGATTGTAATTTCTTTTACGGAATCCCGCCATTTTTTTTATGGAGTGTGGTAGGAGTTGAAGCTTTTGATTGTATATTTTTACACCTGAAACTCCCTCGGTGCTTCCGACTGATGCCAAATGACCTTTGAGCTCTTATCCCTTGCATAGGAGACAAAACCATAATCAATACATGCAGTTTTGAATTTCCATCAACTCGAAAAACCTGCTTGGAGCAGAATAAATGAAACTGTTTTGATTTTATATTGCAACTGTGATGAATTTTTCGTGGGATGCTCTGTGCGCCGTGCACACTCCCAGTGCGCCGCACTTGGTGAGTGCGCCACACCGGGGTAAAATTACACTGCAAAAATTGGTCCAATGCGCCGCGCGTCTTCAGTGTGCCGCACTTGCTCCCAATGCGCAGCGTACACCCTTCAACACACAGTTCCAACTTTAAACTCTGTTTCTCCCATCCAACTAAATTTTCCATGGTCTCTCTGGGATCCTAGTTGACTTTTGTTATGCCGATGAATTGTAAAACAATAAAAACATCTTTCATGGCATGGATTTTGATTTCGACTTAGCAAACCCACTATTTGAAGACTTTGGCACTTCTTACAATAAACTCTGTTTTTAATCTTGGACTGAATAATGAATCTCTTTGTTGTCTTTTGCAGGAATGTTAGCATGTCTTGGTGAAGGATGACCAAAGGTTGCATGTGAACATCTTCAACTGAAAAACCTATGGCAATTATTTCAAAAGACGAAAAGACGAATTTTTCTTCAAAACAGGGTTTTGAAGAAAAGTCATAGTCTAGCAATGTGAAGTTGAGATTTATGGAATAAAAACTTATTTAAAACTTCCCTCTGACCTGCTGGCATTAAACCCTAGACCTAAACACCAAAATAACTCCTTGCTGACCTAGACATCAAACAGAACGGTAAATGACATGAACTGAACTTTGATGAATTTTGATAAACAGAGCTGAGTCAGCAGGACAAGGCATGAGGGGTAAAATGAGAAAACCAAGCCCTTCCATCAGTAAATGGCATGCTGCTATCGAAATGCAACTGATTGAATTTGAGCGAGACACCTAAAAATGAAATGCAAAAAGAGTTTTTGATCTCTGATGGAGGACTGAAAAGACCGACTCTAACACAATGCATCTAGATAGGATCAAGCTGAATAAACCCCTCTTTGGTGTGAGTGGGGGTCAATGCATGTGGATGGGGTCAATTTGACCAAATCAACATCGCAGTCATGGAGGTAGTGGAGACAGTGGAGGACAATGCAGTCATAATGAGAGGAAGTATCCATGAGAGTAGCATCATTATTGAGTGGGGCCAAGGGGGTGGAGGCTCAAAAATCATATAAGGAAGGGGATGGAAGCCATGGAAGGAATTATGAATATTGTTTATGCACTATCTTTTATGGCTTTTAGCACACTTCAGCTGTTTAGAGGAGTATTTTGTGCTATTTAGCACAAGTGTGTTTCCGTGTGGAAATTCCACGCTCATCCTCGGGGGACTTTGAGTGCCCACTCAGGAGAGGTTCTTTAAGCTACATTCCATCATCCAACATTAGGAAAATCTTCATCCACCTTCAGCAGTGCAGTCTCCTTCAGGAATTGCGCAATTCAAGAGGGCAGTTTCAGTAGAGGTTTAATAAACCAAGTTTTTAGCTTATCATCCTGTGAGGGGAGAAGCCCATCATCCAGAAAGTCAGTGGGGAGAAGTAGAAGCTATTCTCTCATCAGATCAGCCACCTCCCAATAGTTACTTAGCTGTAGAGGCTTATTTTTCCTAGCTTGAGTGTCTCTTCCTCAAGATCTTGTATTTCATTTCTACTATTGCTTATAATAAAATGGATCAGTGATATTCTCATGTATTTGACGTGTTGATGATTACTACATTTTCTAGTTTTATGTTTAATATTCTTTTTTTCCCTATTTTGGAATATTACACAAATACTGTTGTATATATTTAGAACTAGGTACCTCATCAAGCACTAAGGAATAATAATCTAGAAGAAATATTCATAGGTAACAAGCTAGACATCAGTCATCTTCGTATATTTGGATGCACTGCATTCTTTCATGTGCCGAAATAAAAAAGAAATAAGCTAGAAGTTACAGGTAGAAAAGGCATATTTGTGGGTTAATGTGAAAACTCCAAGGCTTACAAAATATAAATTCCTGGTCAAAGGAAGGTTAAAATTAGCAGAGATGTAACCTTTGATGAAGATGAAATTCTTTGTAAGGAAAGAGATATTCCTCCACCTCCCAAGGAAGATGATGTTGATAGGTATATTCTATTTATCCCTTCTACGCCTGAGTTAGGAAATGATGATACACCCATGGAACCTATGGATCGATTAGATCCACCTACTGATGATCCTCCCTCAAGAAAAATATGGCTTTGGCTTCGTGATAGTCTACAAGATAGTGGAAGGAGTATTCCCATTCGTCAATCATTCAGAGAAAGGAAGGAACCTTACAATTATCATAGTTATGTTACAGCTATGAGTACCATGATACAAGTTGAACCATCCTCATTTGAAGAAGAGGTCAAAGAGAAATATTGGAAGAATGTCATGGCGAAATAATATGAATTGATCATGAAAAATAATGGGTAGGATGTTGTGCCAAGACCACATCGAAAGTCTATTGTGAATTTGAAATGGTGGTTCAAAATCAAGCATGGAACTGATGGAAGCATTGAAAATTATAAAGGAAGTTTTGTAGCTAGTGGTTTCTCTCAAAAAGAGGGAGAAGATTACGATGATATATTTTCTCCTCTGGCTCAATATACAACTCTCTACTTGATAGTTGCCCTTGATTATAGTCAAGGATGGAAACTTCATCAAATGGATGTAAAGACCACCTTCCTCCATGGTATGTTACAGGAGAATTCTATGTGGAACAACCACAGGGATTTGAAGTGAAAGATCACACAACACATGTTTTGAGGTTGAAGAAATTCTAAAATTTCTTAATATTACTTATGTTCAAACCCTATTGTTAAATCTTGATTTACTTCTCCTACTTAGACAAGTTATAAATTTGAAATATTCAACATTGACATCAAAGTAAATACATTAAAAGTCTACACATATAAAAATCTAAATTCAATACATGCACAATGACAAAGTGACACAGTATTTTCTAGACAATTGTCCCCGGAAAAAGTCAATGTGGGAAAACCAGTCTTCTGGCTGCTGGAGGGTTTTATTATTAAGTAGAGTCTAAGTACAACAAATTTGGGCACCGAACTGGTTAACCCGACAGAGAAATAAACAATCTGTAGTAATACCTCTATTCCAAAGACATAAAATCTAACTGATTCACACCCTTAAATGAGATTTACAGATTTTAGCCCTTTTCAATCTTCAAAAACCCTAGCACTGCTCTAAAGCCCTCTACATCAACTCTGCTACATGACGTCAGCTCTGTTGGCCTGCATCAGCCCCTGCGCTGCTCAAGAAGGGCCTATGTCACCCCAGACTGGGTTATACTGCCCCTGCACTTCCTTGGCTGAGCCTGTGTTATCCCTGCTGCCCTCGTGTTGCATCTATGTTATCCGTTATGGCCCTGCGTAGCACCTGAAGCCTTTGTGTTGCACAACCACTGCGTAGATGCTACTCCGTCTACACTTCTCAGTCTGCTCCTTCTCTACCTCTTTTTTCACTCTTGTACAGGGATCAGATCATCCCTTCCACCAATACTACCCTTGCTGCAATGGAAACACTTTTGGAATTTCTTAGTAAACCACGCCCTAAAATTCCAGCTTAGTCTCACTGCTCTGCCACTGTATGTGTCCTCCAACTGACCCCCAGCCTTTCCTTTATAATTTTCTCTATGCGAAACCAACGACCATGATCTAGTCTTAAATCAATGAATAAGGTTAAAAGAAAGCTTGATCTGTGTGACTTAATTCAATTTCATCACATGTTTAATTTAATTAACTTTAATCTTTTAATTTTCCTAAGTTAGACTTAACGTCCTTAATTAAAAATATTAATTAATTAGATATCTCTTAAACATGAGGGAATTTCTCAAATCCCTTTGTAGGTCGTGGAGATATCATGTACTCTAGTCCTTCCAAAAAAATTGGGAGCTAGAGCACATCCGATGCTACCCCAACAGTCAAAAATTTCAACACTGCTTCATAGTGAGGAATGTGCTCTAGCACAACACTTCACCCCAAAGTTCTGCATTGATCTCTGGTGCGGGTCTCTACGCTGATGCTTGACCTACTACCCTTCATCACTACATTTTTGATGTGCTCCCATACTATTTCCCATGACGCTGCCACTGCCACTGCCACATCTGTATTGCAACTCCAACTCAATTTGCTAAATCGTGCTTCCAACTGCTGCATTGCAACTCAGTTGTTGAGAGAAGCAACTGAAAAATCCTACCCAATGTTTTCTAGACAAGTTATTTGGGATGCATATTTCTCACTAAAGCTCCATAGGTTGCTGCTCTGTACCGTCATCTGGAGGCTGTTGTGTTGTTTCAGCTCTGCATTACCTAAGAAGAACTCCTCTGCACTACTTCTACGCTGAAGTACCCTACGTCGATGTTGCGCTGCACTGTCCTCTTGAAGCCTTTGCGTTGTTGCAACTCTCCACTGCATAAGCATGCCTACACTGTGCTGCTGAAGTCAGATCAACCCCTCTATGCTGCTGCTGCTACATTATTGCAGCATCTGCATTGTGCTTCTTCCTCTTAGCATCCAACTTTTCCTCTACTCTATCTGTGATTCTCTGCACCCACTGCTCCACTTGTCCCGCTACCGTCTTAAGGCTCCCATAGCTTTTATGTGATCCAAGAGTTGGGATACTCAAGGATCCTACCAACACTCTATAACTGCTCTACATATCCATGTTGCTCCACTTTGGTGTTCATGAGCACTCATGGCTACTTCATGTTCGAAGCCATCGTCTGCCACAACAGCCTTGGAGCTAGAAGATTCCTTGTCATTTTTCTTCTGAGGACAATTGATGGCGAAATGTCCTAGTTCACCATAATGAAAAAAAATTATCCTTTACATATCCCACTTCTTTCTCCCTTGCTACCTCCTTGATGCCAAGGCTACATCTTCCTCTTCTTCCTTCTTTACTTTCCTCAAACCCGTGTTGTACTATCTCTTGGTGATCTAACGGATTTCTTCTTTTCGTAGGATAGCCCATATATTGTCCCAGTTGGGAAGGTCCTCTCTTCCCAAGGGACTTTGGAAAAAAAATTCCCAGCCCTATGTGACAACATTTAGATCCAGCCTCAACATAACATCATCCTCCACATTCACCCCCATGCAAGTCAGTTGATTCCAGATCACTTGCAGTTTGGACAGAAAATAATCGATATCCTGCCCCTTAGCCATCATGAATAACCTTAGCTGGTTCTTGAGAAAAATCTTCCTCTGGATAGATCTTACTTCATATAATGTGGTTATATCCACCGACATATCATGAGTCGTTGTCTTCTCGACTATGTGAGGAACCACATGATCTTTGACGCCATCCATGATGAAGCACTTGCCATGTGCCACTGCTTCTTCGTGCTTCTCTAGGAGCTTCGCATTGGTTGACGTGGCCAAGACTTTCTTTACATGCTCCCTCAAAATTTATTCCTCCATGACTATGAGGATTCTAGCCTTCCATATTTCAAAGTTGGACAAGTCGTCCAACCTATCATGATCACGTAGTCCTTGAGGTGCCATCTACTTAGAAAATATGTCGAAACAAATCCTCCTCTCTATGCTAGAGGCTTGGATCTAGGGTCCTTGGTGAGAAAGGCACCCTCTGCTCCCTTTGACAACTGAATCCCTCTCTTGGAAGTCTACCAAATAAAAAACGAATCAGCTCTCTTCAATCATCTGACCGGTCTTCAAAATTCTTTGGTTGGAAATATTGTGAGAACTTGTTCTCCAACTACTCTTTGTCAACGTTTCTCAGGCTAAATTCTGAATCGATATACTTTTAACCCCAAAATAAACTACTAAAGCTCTGTAGCACATATTCTAGCACTTTGAATCAGCTAACAGCTTCAGGACTGCGTCACCTTTGCAGGCCTTTGTGTGAGCAGACAGTCTCAACACATTTTCTGCACAGTAAGTACGTGGTCCTGCGTGGAGATTCCATGGAGACTGCGTCACTCTAGCCTCTGCGTGGCTTTGTTTCCTTTTGCTGCTACGCTTCCCTCTCTGGTCTATATTTCTACGGATGTCGCTGATTTATCTATTGTTTTCTGCAGCAAGGATTCTTCAATATTATTGCTCGTGATCGATACTAGATCTACAATTTCTTTGATACCATGTGAAATTTTTTTAATATTACTTATGCAGAAACTGTATTGTTAAATCTTGATTTACTTCTCCTACTTAGACAAGTTATCCATCTGAAATATTCAAAATTAACATCGAAGTAAATACATTAACAGTATACATAGATACAGATCTAAACTAAATACATGCACAATGACAAAGGGACACATAGGATTTTCTGGACAACTATCCCAGGAAAAACCTAATGTAGGAAAACTGGTCTTTTGGGCACTGGAGGGTTTTATTATTAAGTAGATTCTAAGTAAAATAAATTTGGGCACCAAGCTGGTTATCCCGACAAAGAAATAAACAATCTGCAGCAATAACTATGTTCTAGAAATAGAAAATCTGACTGATTCACACCCTCAAACAGGATTTATAGAACTCGACCCTTTTCAATCATCAGAAACCCCAGCGCTGCTCTGAATCCTTTGCGTCAGATCTTCTAGCTTGCGTCATCCACTGTGCTACTCAGGAAGGGTCCGCGTCACCCTAGACTGGGTTACGCTACCTTGTGTTGGCCTGGTTGGGCCTGCGTCAGCCCTGCTGGCCTCATGTTGCCTTTACACTGCCCTTTCTAGGCCTTTGTAGCCTTTGTGTAGGATTTGAAGCCTCTGTGTTGTGTAACCGCTGCTCCCTCTATGCTTCTCAGTCTACTGCTTCTCTTCCTCTTGTTGCACTCTTGGCGTGGGATCAGATCATCGCTTCCGCCAATACTACCCCTTACTATAGCTGAAACACTTCCGGAAATCCTTAGCAAACCACGCCCTAGAATTCTATATTAGTCTTAGTTCTCTACCACTGTGTGTGTCATGTAACTGACCCAAATCCTTTCCTTTATACTTTTCTTGTTGGGAAACCAATGGTCATGATTTAATGTTGAATCGAAGGCTAATATTAAAAGAAAGCTTGATCCGTGTGACTTAAGTCATTTTCATCAGATGTTTAATTTAATTAACTTTAATCTTTTAATTTTCCTAATTTAGACTTAAGGTCCTTAATTAAAAATATTAATTAATTAAATATCTCTTAAACAGGATGTAATATCTCAAATCCCTTTTTAGGTCTTGGAGATCTCATGTACTCTAGTCCCTTGAGAAATTTTGGGAGAAAGAGCACATCCAATGCTACCCCAACATTCAAAAATATCAACAGAAATCACTATATGGATTGAAGCACACTCCTCGAGCTTGGTATGCTTGCATTGAAAACTATCTAATGAAACATGGTTTCACTAGAAGCAGTGTTGATCCCAACCTCTATTTTAAGGTTGTTCATTGTATGTCTTTAATTCACGTTCTATATGTTGAAAAATTATTCTTAACAGGAAGTGAGCCATTGATAATCGAATGCAAGAGGAAGTTAGCCTTTGAATTCGAGATGAAAGACCTTGGTATCATGCATTACTTTTTGGGGCTTGAGCTATGGAAAAGGCCTAGAGAAATATTTCTGTCACAGGGAAAGTATGTGGTAAAGCTGCTGGAAAGTTTGGTATGACTGAGTGCAAAACCATGGTCACTCCAATGGAAATGAACTTCAAGAAGTTGTGTGGTAAAAAAACTTGACCTAATCTAGAGAATCCATCCAAGTATAGATATTTTATTAGGGCTTTGATGTTCCTTATGAATACCCATCCAGATATATGTTATGAAGTAAAAAAATTGAGTCAGTTCATGACTAAGCCCCTTCATGCACATTAGATAGAAGCGAAGCATATATTGAGATACTTACATGGATCGATCACACTTGGTTTGATATACTCTGTTGGAAATATCCAAATTCATGGATTCATGGATGTTGATTGTGCAGGTAACACCATCGATAGAAAGAGTACATATGGATGTTATTTAAGTCTTGGTTTTTCCATGATATCTTGGATGCGAAGGAAGCATAATTTAGTAGCATAGAGCATGACGTAAGTAGAGTACATTGTTGCTAGCACAACAAGTTGTGAAGTTGTGTGGTTAAGGAAGCTCTTTAGTGAGATCCTTGGTTAAATGTTGGACACTAAATTGATATACTGTGATAACAAGAGTGGGATTTTTTTGGTAGAGAATATTGTATTTCATGACAAGTCCAAGCATATCAAGATTTAAAATCACTTCATCCATGACATGGTCCATATAGGAGTTGTTAAACTCCAATACATTGCGATAGATGATCAGACTACATATATTCTCACCAAGGCATTTCCGAAAGGGAAGTTCTTATTTTTGAAAGAACAAGTTGGCCTGATGGATGTAGTCTCTCCTGATAAGGGGAAATGCTGATCGAGAACACTGAGCAAGCTCTTCCTACACTAATTGAACTCTCGCAGCGAGGAATTGAGATGAAGGGCTGGTGGGGTTGAGGGAACTCTAGACAATAGGGTCATAGATGTTGCTCCCCTATTTTTCACTCATGAGATGTGTTTGATCCTTGTATGTCTTTACAAGTTGAGTATCTCCACTATCGTTGGTCGTTGTAGATTATACCCTACTTGGAATCATACACACAAGTAGAGCTTGCTAGGATTGTCCCTCTCCGTTTTTCGAATGGTTTGAGGAGGATTGGAGGCATATGATCCTTACCTATTGGTAAGTTGGGTATCTCATCCAAGTTGGATTATCATGCAGGTGTTCTACCAATTGACTGATGAGATTCATTTATGGTAATATCAGTATGCTATAGGATTGGGTTGATATTTAGTCCCCTTTTGTGATTCTGGGTTTAGACAGAGCTACCCGATGAAACTCCAGGGTTGGAGATGTGCCCCTGTATGAGATGAGTTATCCTGTTGCTAGAAGTGGGTGGAAGTTATTTCTCCCCATTTACTCTTCTTCTAGATTCGAGAAATTTTCAGTAGATGGAGTTGAGCCATGATGACACCTTGATCCAGATATTTACAAGGATAGATTGTATAGTGGAATTCTTCCTAGTTGAGAGGGAGTTTTAATTTTTTCAACTAGATTCAAAATGCACATTAGACATGATGCTGCCTAAATAGCAAAAACCACATTCTCCATATAAAAATTTCATGTCACATTCATTTTCCAAAATAATCCTCAAATTGGGACAACTCTAAATGCAGAAGCTCACCTTTTCAATTTATGGTTAAAACCATATATCAAAACCCATTATGATATTTCCTTGAAATTTAGTTTAAAACCCAAATAAAAGAATTATTAAATTCAGGACTAAATTCCTTGCTCACAACTATGGTTTAGAAACCCCAATACCAATCATGAACCATATCCCCTTTATCAAACTCTTAAGTATGATTAATTATGCACCTTCAATTCATTAATGCATATCCATATGCATTTCAACCCATAATCTGCACGGAAGTTGTTCCTCTTCATGAAATTCACATTTGAAAACTATATGGAAATACCCACCTTACTCATTGGTTCAACTGACATTGGTTAAAACCCGAAATTTCATTAACGCAATTCTTGGACCCACGACATACCCAACACATTTATGTGACATACCTTATCAGCTTTGGATAAAAGCAAGGTCCCAACATATATTAACCTTATTTACCATGCCACCATATTTCGCATATCATTGTGGAATCCCATTTAACTAAAATTTGTGTTATTAAATTTAACATAACTTACCATTCCGCCAATGCACATATGTCCAGGCTCACCAAATATATGGCCCACTTTCATTTCAATGTCCATCGTTCATCAAATCGGATGGTTGGCATCTCATCACGCTCCAACTCAACAAATCAGCGGTTGTCGCATAACAAACTTGCACGCTCGTTGGTTTTTAAAACTTACGCGAAATGGGTGGTATTGAGTTACCATCCATGCTACGTGTCAATCCCTAAATGCTATCACATTCGATCAAAGAAATACCACTTACCATCCAAAATCTTCACGAAAACCATTAGTGGTTTCCAAAACCACTTTCACTGTTCTAGTTGTCATTACTCATAGCTCCATCCTCACCATGTACTCATGGTTCCGCATTCGTTCTTTTCCTTATAATTTTGCATGAAATCCTTTAATGTAGCTCCTCTTGCTCATCCTTTCCAAACTTCTGGTTCATGTTTCCTCTTCTCATTTCCACTGTGATATTAATTACAAGTTCTTCTTCCGATAGGTTCATTCAAACACACAACCATTCTCTGTTTCTCTTTGTTCCAGTCCTGATCCGCATGCACTGTTTGATCAGATATACCTCTGATACATGTATTCAAATGCTGAATTAAAAACTCAGTTTCCCTGCTGTGTGATCTATCCTTTCAATGATCGATAATAGGATTTAACACACATCAACTCATACATCTTCTTAGATGTGTATACACCCTTCTTATGCACCTCTGCTCAATTCACAATTGTAACCCTATCTCAGTATTTCCATCAAAATGTTCAATGGTATACGGAACACCATTCAAACCCTATACATACATGTACTGTGCCAAACCCTTGATCCATAATATTAAATTATGAATTCATTTCTCTACACATAATCACAACCTTGTTTATTGAAACTCAAAGCATTTATCTATAATTCAATCAATCAATGCACACATAATTCAGAAACAATCTCTTTCTATATAAACAAGTATTTACACAGGTTTCTTCTTTCCTCAGGCCTTATTTTTTGATAAATGGCCTTTCTATCAAATTTTCTCGTAGGCTTACAACAAACCCCTATTTGCCTAAACATACTCAATCCTCTTTCTACTCTCTCTTGTCTCTTTTTCCTTTGAGGCTTATTATTTTTATACAGAATAATCTGAACTAAATTATGTTCAGATCCTCCATCATCTCAAAAAAATCCTCAAAGTCCAAAAATCTATCCTTTATCCCTAAGGATCCTCTTTAATCCCATAAAATCATGAAACTGATTCTAACTTAAGATTTACAATCAATTCTCAAATCTCTCATTCCCTATGGAATCTAAACTATCCTAATTCTCTCATGTTCTCCAATTATTCGGGAACATTTACAAATTCCTCACAATACTTAATATCTCTCATTAAAATCACTCAAAAAAATCAATAATTATATAAGAAACCAATATTCTTTTGAAAACAAAAGACCCCTATGTCTATTAAAATACAAAGCATTTTCTTGAGCCCAATGCTCCTACATGAGACTCCCAAGGTTAAAAATAATCACGATCTCCTGATCATGTGCTTTTAGTCTTTGTCTTCCTGTATCCCATACTTTGTTCTGTAACTTATCATCTATTTCTGTTGTTGTTTGTTGCTTTTATCCAAGTCTCCATACTTTATGCTGCTTTGCTCCACTGGCTGTACTTTTACAGTCTGTTACTGTCTTCCTTTTGTTGTTGTTTCTTCTTTTCTTTCTTGCTGATGTCTTCTTCTAAGACACTTTCATAATCATCCTTCTTATCAGTTCAATTTCTTTGTCCAATAAATCTTCTGATTGCTAATTTCTTTCACTCCTTGATTGCCAATATTTTATTCTTAATGCCACCCTGTCATCCTTACCCTCTTGTTTTCTGCAATTAATAACTTCTTCTAGATTGTCACTTGTGACAATTTCTTTGTCTTCTTCCTTCAACAATTCATTGGACTGATACATAGTCTTCCCTTTATTTCCATCTTCATCTCTTTGCTTTAATTTGTTGATGTTGTCCTCTGACCTTTGCATCTCCACATTCTGCCTTTCCCAATATTGAAATTGAGATTTCTCTTCCTGTATTGAATCCTGATTCTTCAGTATAATTTCCAGCAATTCAATTTCTTTATTCCATGGATTAAGTACCTCCACAGAATTTTCTTCCTTCTCCTTTACTTGACTGCCCAACTGTGTCAAAGTTTCTCCAGCATCTACAACAAAACCTGCATTCACAAAACAATTATTAAAATAAAAATCATAGGGCCTCAATGCCTCTTTTTCCTCTGAAAAAAGTTCAGTATGTTGCTCCGAAATTTCCTCCTCTATCAGCACATCAGTATGCTGATTCATTCTCCTTAAAGAATTCTTTGAAGAATTCTCTAGACTATCAAAAAGTCTTTCTTCCACATCATCTGCTCTCATGATGTTTATATGTTCTTGTTCACTGTAGTGAACTCTATCTTCTGCAATCTCCCTGTCATACTCTGAGTTTTCCAGCAAATATTCCAACAATGCAATTTCTCTTTGACATTCCTTAAGTATTTCATCATCACTTACAATTTCTACATTTTTACATAAATTTTCAGTTTGAAAATTACAAGGTTCAATAGTCTCAACCGTTGCTTTACATATCAGTGCTTCAGACTGAATTCCATCTTCTTCTTTCACAAGAATTTCCTCCTGTGTTGTAACAACTTCAAATATAAATGCATCACTGCTACCCTCATTCAAGAGACATTCTTCATCATTACTTTCTGCTTCAGAGTATTTATCTTCTGAAAGATACTCTCCCATAATTTTGATAGCTTCAAAAGATTGCTCATCCTCCTCTGCAAAACCTGTAATAACATCACAATTATTAGATTAAAAAATACAAGGCTTTACATCATCCAACTGATCTGAAATTTTCCAAAAACTCAGGAAATCATCAATAATTCCCTCTTCAGCAAGGTAAACTTCTTGCTGTCTTAAATCTTCACCATGATTCATAAGATCTTTCATAGATCTCCATTCTTCATCTTTACCCAGAATTTCACTCTGTTCTTCTTCACAAATGGAAACTTCCATTTTCAACTTAGCTTCTCTGATTTCTTCACATCCCAATTGTGCATTCATCTTCTGTTCAATTTTTCTTAGCACATCTGCTAACTACATGTTCACTTGCTATTCTATCTTCTATTGTAGCCTCTGCCACTTCACTTTATTCTTCATGAGCCAACCAATTCTTTGATTTTCTTCTATCATCATTTTCAATTTATTAAATTGTTCTCTTATCTCAACTAACTCTTTGTCATATCCTTCATTAGTCATTTTCTTCCTTATGCCATTTGCCTTGGCATCTTCTTTCTCCTTTCTTCTGTTGTTGTCTCTCTCAAAACCTCTATTGTCTCTTCTATGACTATCAGTAGTGATCTTCTTCTTCATCTCTATCTTCATGAGTTCCTCACTCATTCACCATAAGATATAATAAAGCCTCTGCAATAACAAGTCCGCCTTGTTACAACTTACCTCACCAATCCTTCCTCTGGACTTGGTCTTTTGGCAAGCACTGGTTCTCTATCTTCTAGAACCTCTTGAGCATTCCTCTCTACTCCTTCTAGGTTTCAACTCATATGCAACTTCTAAGAACACAATTGTCCTTTTTATCCAACCTATGTTGGAATTCTTGAAGGTTCTGTTCCACACTTTACTCAGAAACTCTTACCAGTTTCCTTTATCACTGCTCTTAAAGCCATGATCTTCTTTTGCTGAGATTTTCTTCAACTGCCTGCAACTTGAATTCTACAAACATAATCTTCAAACCAGAGTTAAAATAATATCACTCACCTTCAAGATCTCTGTGTGATCTTGTTTCACTTCTCACCTGCACTATATCTCTATGTGCTACAATCTGTTAGTTTCAAAATCTGATCCCCCTTGTATTTTCTCCATCACACATGCATTCATTCTAATTCCAATTAAAACAAACTTTAACCTTCAAAAAAGTTGTTTCCTACTTGTTAGGGTCCCGTGATTTGGCTGATTGGCAAGCCAAATGACAGTGTAACATCAAACCAAGCTTTGGAGCCCAAGGACCTAGCCTTCCTGGACTCAGAGAGGGCTCTCTCTATATGTGTAAGGGATATTTGTTTGTTTGCTTATTGTGTTCTGATTTTAGGCTAGTTATGAAGTAAGTTTTTTGGTTTTTTAAGTTGTGAGGGATGAAACTGATCAAAGATATAAAATAGATAACAAGATGATAGATTAACTGGGCTATGGGGTCAAAAGGTCAAGAAAGCTATTAGATGACGATACAAGGCTATTGAAGGGCCGATTTGATTC
Organism: Pinus albicaulis; assembly: GCA_034641835.2. Taxonomy (NCBI): domain Eukaryota; kingdom Viridiplantae; phylum Streptophyta; class Pinopsida; order Pinales; family Pinaceae; genus Pinus; species Pinus albicaulis. Next base: position 1,428,347,724 of record CM076577.1, read on the forward strand.
AAGGTAAAAAGGATCTTTGGGAAAAATGGAGTAAATGGACATCAAGTTTGTGAACGACGAAGGATTTCAAGCATAACTAGTTTAATAGCAGACATAAACATGGTAGGGAAAACCATTAATCATGCAAAATGTAACTATAAGCTAATCAATACATAGAAATAAACATTCAAGCCAAGCATAGAAGTATAAGACCCTCTAACTTTTGGAAATGGCTTTCAGACTTTGGGGAAAACACTTAAGGAAGACAAACAACTCAAAACACTATGCCAGAATGCCTAAACACAGTACTTCAAGTTATTGGGCACTTTGAGCAACAAGATTTGCATAGTTTTTAGGCAAAGGGCTAGATCGAAGCTAGGCCTCCTTGGTTCAAACAAAATGATAATCTAATCAATCAAAGAAAAGTTTCATGGATGGAACTATAGCTAGCCATAGGTAAGCAGGGCGTACCGTAAGTCCTTCTTAGCATGTATAAAACCATGAATGAAACAAGCAACAATATCCTAAATACTTAAAGAGAAGTCAAGAATTCTTTAATGTTACTTAGGAAGAAGAAAACAAAGAGGCTATGAAGAAACAGGAAATTTGAGGTGCCTCGATGGGCATGTCTCAAATTTGTTCTCTACTGATCTATAGCAAGCAAGAAACATGTATTCATGAATGAAAATTAGAAGACAACAACAAAGCAAGAGACACTATAGCATTCTATCAAGTCATGGAATCCATCAACAATCCTTCATCATTCATCCAAGAACATCCAAGAGGCAATCCAAAAGCATAACAAAAGTATTTCCTTCCAAAGCTCATATGACCATATATTTCTTATCTTCTCAAGTTCAGCCCGGTTTTACAATGAAAGCCTTTGGAATATATAGGCTCAAGTGAGGAAAACCTCATGGTTCAACTTGCTATCCCATTGGCCTAATCAAAATATCTAAACTTGTCCTTGAGGCTTTGCAAAGCCCAAGGCACAAAAATATCTCATAAAATATCTAACAAATGCTAAAAAGGGGAATTTGATTGACTTTGCATAATTTTTCATGTGCAAAAATAGCTAAACGCACATTTGGAAAAAGCAGATTTTAGAGGTTCAAAAATTACAAAAATATTTCAAATTTACATCAGAAAAAGGTCCCTTGACTTTCCGAAAACATTTGGCATCCTTCCTAATGTCAAAATGACGCTCATGATAGCTCGTTGGAAAGCTATGAGTGTCTAATTTCTAGACCAACTGAAATTTTCCCAATCTGACGCCTGGAAGTCCTCTAAATCTGCACCTGTGTGTAAAAAACCAGAAAATAACAGTCTGCTGATAGACCGGGCAAAGTGTGTAAAATGCGAGCCTTTTTCGCCGTTTTGAGGGGGAAAATGATCTCCAAATGTTCTGAAAATTGCTGAGGGTATGCTCATGAAATTATGGCATCCAATGATACCATTCTCCTCCCTTGAAGAATCCTCAAAATGAAATGGCGAATTTATGAGTTTTTGACCAAAAACTTAAAAATGCCAAAAAACCAAAAATTGTCAAAATGTGCCCAAAATTGGTGTGCATGACCCTCAAGGGTCCTTGGCAACACGCTCCGAAACTGAAGCCAAAATTTCAAGTGCTGATGTGATTTTCTTCTCTTTTCGTTCCGGGCGCTTCCCTTTTGCCTCCTTTAGTTTCTCTTGAGTGGCCTTTAACTTGCGCCGGGAAAACTGATTTAGCTTTTGATAATGCTTTGTCATCCTCCTTTGCAGCTCTAAGTCTCTGTTGGCCTTCTCAAGCTTCATCTCCAAATGTTTATTGGCTATTTCTAGCCATGCCTCCTTATTGTTTTCAATCTCTTGCTCAAGTAGTATAGTGAGGGGAGTGGATTGAAAAAGGGCTTGTTCTTCTTCCTTTTGCCTCTCAAGAGCTTTTCTAAGCCCTATGGTTCTAGGCTTCTTTTGCCTAGGCTGCTCCTCTTCTTCATCTTCGTCAAACTCACCTATGAGCTCCTCTATTCTTGCTTGTGCTTTAGCAGCCTCATTCTTGTATTTGATTGCTCGTGCCTCATAGACAACCATATGGGCACTCATCTGGCTGTTTTGGATCTGCAAGAAATGATTGAAGTTTCTTGCCCGATGAAGGTCATTTTCTAATGTATCAATTTGGCCCTCTCTATGGATTAGAAGGTTTTCAAGAATCCGAGCCTCGTTGTCACTGTCGTCACTTTGGATTGAGATGGCATCCAAAGCACTCCCATGCTTGTGTCCTTTTCCTAACTTGCCTTTCCCTTTTCCCTTGAAAGCTAATCTTGCGCTCTTCATTCTTGGCAAGTTAGTGAGAGGCTTCTTCGGTGACTTTCTTTTGCTCCGTATAGCACTTGTCACTTTTGGAGTGGCCACATTGGGCATTTTCTCGCTTGATGTCTTGAGCTTAGCCTTTTCAGGAGAGGAAGGCATGACTGTTTTGCCTTTTTCACCTTGTTTGTCACCTTCTGGAAAATGCCTTTCCTCTTGCGGCTGCTGTGCAACTTGAGGATGCTGTATTGTATCATGAGAGGACTGCTGTGTGTCATGTGGAGACTGCTGCTGCTCACCTTCATCATGTTGTTTAAACTGCTTCCCCTGTTCACCAACATCAAGCTGCTACTGTGCTTAAATTTCATGTTCATTTTGTGGCTCAAGCTGCTGCTCTAACTGCTGTTCAAAATGCTGTCCTTCCATTTGTCCCTACTGCTCATCACCACTGAGTTGCTGCTGATTAGCACTCTCTTCTTCTTGCTCTTGCTGTTGCTTACCTTCATCACTATCAAGCTATTGTCCCCCATCACTTTCTTCCTGCCGTTCCTCATATTTTCCTTCCTGTTCATGTCCCTTCTCCTTTTGCTGGCCACTTGCCTCTTCTTCCCCATGCTCTCTTGACTGTTCTGTGGTGAATCTGAGGCTCCTAGGAGTAGGCCTACTGGAGGAAGGTGAGGGGCGATGAGTAGGTGATGTGGGAGATGTATGGACTGGAGGGATAGTGGAAAAATCCGGGTGACTGATAAAAACATCCCAAGAAACCCCTTTCTTCTCCAACTGGTGAAGGATGATGATTTTAATCAGAGAATGATGGAAAATGGAAGCTACTTGCTATGATGGAGGTTTCTTCTGGACTAAGGAGGCCATTTTTTCAATGCTTTTGCACAAGAAGTAAGGGATATTGAGCTGCTTTGTTCTAGTGAAGTGCATCAATAGTCGGACATGGTAGGCATAAACTCGGGTAAATCTCCCTTCACAAGTAAAATACTTCATTATGATCTTCATAAGAGGAGCATAGCTGGCAAGAAGATGAGAGAAAGGAAAAATAGCAGTGCATGCCTCTCTGTGCTCGAGTTTGATGAAAGGCTTGTAGTCATCCAAGTCTAGGTAGACTTGTTTGAACCATTTCTTGCCAAGATATGGGATTTTGGTGGCTTTAGATACCGACCTCGGGGAAAACTTGAAAACAAGGCCTGCCACTTGGAAATGTTTGCCTTGGAACCTCAAGGTGCATAAGTGTGTCAAGGGCGAGAAAATTTTGACCTCTTGCACTCTCTGGCAGAAATCCAAACAACCCACCTCATGAAAATTGAACAGGATGGATGGATGTGCATTTACTTCCTCAGTAGAAATTGGTTCATATCTCTTGTGTAATCCACTTCTACAGTCTTGCCTGGGCGACATCTTGGGCTAAATGTGCTCTTGAAGCACCAAACTGCCTCACTGTTTTTAAAATACCTTCTTTAAGTCAAATTCTATCAACCCACTGTTTTGATAAGGAAACAATGTCTTTGGATGCTTGTGCAATTCAATATAAAACCCCCGCTTCTTTAGAAATCTGCCTTTCCAACCTTTGTATATCAATCCAGCCAATATTCACAAGTAGACTTTTAATAATAAAAAACACAGTGAAATGAAGATAGACAGTCAAAGTGAAATTGCTATGTATAGTGACAAGGTCACCCTGCCCTTTGGAGTTTGGAGGCCAACAATATATTCTTGTGTCTTTGACCAAGGTAAACTTCTTAATTTCAAAATCCTGCCTCTTTCTTGGTATGCAACTCAACCAACCAAGTCCACACCTTATATACAGTCAACCTTAGTGCAGCCACACAGTCCAAAGTCACCATGCTTAAAGGGGCAAGGTGACAGAGTTTTGAAATGTCTCTGAGGTGGTAGCAATGGTCCTGCAGCAGTTAAATGCCAAAACTTCTTTTGAACAAAACACTACACTCCTTGCATACAGCTCACCAAATGTACAATGATATAAACCCAGTTATTTCAACCAGTATTAATACACAGTCCGAGGCTAAGGTGTCATAGGGTTCGGTGACCAAGCCTTGTAGTATTTGATGAAAAATCGACCTTTTCAACAAAACACTGCCTTTTATAATCCATACTTCCTTATACCCATTTTGACAATACCTACTTTTTCACCTTAGAACAAAAATGGGGGAAATCCCTTGTCTCTCTTTTCTATTGTTTTCAGTAATGTATATGAATGAAAAATGTGGACCTTGTTTCATCAAAGCAGTGGTAGCCTTTCAAGAGTTTGATGAAGCTTTCAGCTAAGGGGTATATGGTGAGTTTAAACATAAAACCTATCTCCTTGACTCGCACCAGAACATTCAAATTTTAACCTCATTTAGTTTTGGAAAACACAGCATCTCCCACCTTTCAAAAATTGACAACCTTTTAAGGAAGGTCAAGGGATACCTTAAGAAATTGATGATGATGCCTCTTGAGGGGTTTGATCCACTTTAGAAGGTGTTTGGAGGCGCCTTGAGAGGTCAACAGGTGCGCGGCACTTTGGAGGAAAAGAGCGCCACGCAAAAAACCTTGTCGGGTGGCTTGTTGGGCGCTCGTGACCCGCGACTGTAGGAGCGTCGCGCGCTCATATAGGAGCGTCGCGCACCTTTGTTGTGCTTTGGAAATTCTGCGGACAGGAGCGCCACGTGATTTCGCAGGAGCGCCGCGCAGCTTAAACCCTTCTAAAACACTGAAAATTGGTTTGCAAACTTTGTCTCTGGCTGTGTAAGCTGCAAAGGGATATTTGCTCGTGATTTGGAGCTTGTAAAGTGAAAATTCAACGACCTCTATCACTTTGAAATGCACAAAGGCCAACAGTCCCTTTATGCTCGATTTGAGAGGGTTTATTCAAAGTTTCTTTTGAAAAGCCTTTGTTTTTAAACTTAAGTTTGAAACCTAACTTTTGAAAACACAACTGATATCCGTGTTTTGGATATGTGTACAAGGGTAACAGACTATCTGTTTGTAAGCGAGACCTCTTCTAACCCTTATGAGAATTTGAAACTTGACTGTTTCTAAGTTAGAGAATAAAAAGGGTCCTTCTTTTCTGATTTTTGTAACTTCAAACTCCTCTCCCACCTATAACGCTTGTGTTCCTTATCTGTTATAATTTGGTCAGGGGAGCTCCCTTTTGACCGTGGATAAAAATTCTGTTGGTCACTATAAGTGAAGACCTTGTTTTACAAAGGGCCAATCAACCCAAACAATGCCAAATTATCTCCAAATTCCCAAACTGATCCAGCATTTGGTCATTTGAGCATATTGACTACCTTCTCTCACAATCCTTCTCCAATGATGATGAAACTATCAGTTTACAGGTTTTTCCTTGTGACTCAAAGGCAATGAAACTCCTGCAGTCATTTTGGAATCTACTGCTTTACCTTTATTCAAAATGTAACAGTAAAGTACCTTGACCTGTTTTTACAGGGAACCTGCTTTCCTTTTGGTTTCTTACCTTGTTTCTTAGATCAAACAGTGCCTTGAAATCATTTAATGCTCTGGCCATCTGATTATGAATGAAGGAGGCCTTTTTCTCTTGGCAAAATATTTGTGCTTTGTCAACCTTCTGTCCCAGCCACAAGTAGGCTGCCTAATGAACATATTGACAAGGGTTTTCTTACATATGATAACAGGCAAACAATAGTGAAAACATTGATGCTTTTACCTCAGTCTCTAATCATCACTGTTCTTCAGAAAATTTGTGTCACCTTCTCACTGTTTATTAACAAACTTTGATTACAGTCAGTTGCAACTTTTTAAGTCAAACATTGGCCATCGCCCTCTACTTGTAGATGAAGGAGGCGCCTTAACCCTTTGCTTATAGATGAAGTATGTTCTTAGCCAGGACTTATTCAATAGCTTCTTGACAGTGTTGCTTTTCTTCTGCTGTCCTTTCAGACTGTGAATGAGGCTGCAAGAGTTTGATGAATAACTCTTTGCCCTGCAGATGCATCTCAGGCTTATGATCACATTGGGAAGTAGCTTTCTTCTTATGTGGAGCCAAGAATTGTCTTCTGAGATGCTGACATGTTTCCTGTGCTTGTAAAATCCATAAATAGTGTAAAACACCTAACATCAGCTTGAGATTATGGTCTATGCATTGCTGAGACTTAAGGGTGTATAAGTGGCACGAATTAGGGCTGTGATTGACTTCATTAGCAGAGTGGGAGGTCTGTCATGACTGGCCTATAGCAGACGAAGGTTTTTGGCTTTTTGATTGTTGCCAATTGTGAAATGCCTTAAAGCGCCACTTCCTAACTTAGGGGATGGTTTTCTGAATAGGTTTGGATCGTCTCTTTGGAGCTAGTGGGCAGGATAGTATGGATGAGGCTAGGTAGGATTTGATAATGGGGTTTCATCTTGTCATGGGCGGGCTGAAAGGTAGGAGAGCGAAAAAAGTTTTATGGGTGTTTTCACAGCTGGAAAATATGACAAATTTTTGGATCAGCTGCTAGAAAACTTGGTTGTGCAAATTAGTCATCACTAACAAAATAGAAAATATTGATGACTAACAGTGGCTCCATTTGGGGAGGGCAGCTCCTTTTCAGGAGGTGTCCAGAATTTCAGATCTTTGGCTTATGAAGACCAATGCCTTACCCATTGGCTCAAAATGTTCACTCTTTTAGATGCTACTTCTGAAAAGAGACAGCATGGTCATCATCAATGATATTTCTACCTACCCAACTATCTTTCCTAACATTTTTTCTCCTTTTTTGGCACATTTGAACTGGCAGCCTTTTGACAATGCATATTTTTCTTTTGTAAAATGAACCTATCTATTTCTACACTTATATCTGCCGGGAGTTCAAATTAAACTAATGAACTCCTTCATTACTCTACCTATGCTAGATCAACTGTCAAGATTAAGTTGTTTGACAAGATTTTGTTCTCTAATCTAAAAACACGAAATTTAAAAGATGACTCAAATCAGGATTAGGCAGTCTGATTTGTCATGTATTTGCGGCATGAAAGACAAGCTGCACGCAAATATTATTCTGCAAAAAGGGAAATCTAGAAAAAACAAGGCTAAGGTGTACAATGTATTTTCCATCCCTCATTTCTCTCTTTGGTTCTGTTTTGGGCGTGTGGAACCAGTATCGTTTCCTAATCTACTCTCTGTGATAAGTCAATCTTACACAATGTTGACCATATTTTTAACTCACTAACTTATCAGCAATTAAATTTAAACATGTTTAGCTATGATTAGGCTAGATAGCTAAACAAGACATTGAAGTACTAGTAGCGGCATTTAGACTTGCTCGCTTTCCGAAGGACTATTTTTTGGAACATGGGGCTTTTTCCTATTTTTTAACGCCTTCTTTTCTATCTTTTGTTGTTTTTGACTTTTCTGTTTATCTATTTTTCAAACAGTGGTATGTACAATGAATGAAAGTGTTTCAAGCTCAGAAATCTTGGAAATGACGAAATTTAAGCATCTTATCCTCGTAAGGATCTCTTCTCACTCTTGGCCCACTCAACTCCTGAAAAGAGAAATTTGGAAAGTTTTCTCTTTCTAACATGACATAAGGATTCATGCAAGAATTCTTAAACAAACCAGTATCTTCCCACTGTACCTCTTTGTATATCTGATTTCCACTCATTTTCTTACTGTACATCTTTCTCAAGTAATGCATATACTCTTGGTCATTCTTGAAATAGATAATGACATCATCAAGGTATGCAAAAATGCAGAAATTCAGGACTGGAAACATGGCTTTCATGAAGAGATTTCTGATATCAGGTGGTTTTGTAATTTTGAGTCTGAAATTAGAACTGCCTCCAGCATACTGAAAAAAATCTTTAAGCTGTCTACTTTGCAAGGGAATCTTTTGATTATAACCTGAAATATCATCTTGTAAAAACACATGATTAAAATCACTTTTAATTTGTATATCATGATCTTGGGTAGAAAGGGAAAAATTTCTATTATAGGGACTTGCAGCAGTATTTCTAAAATCAATACAGGCTCTATGACCAGCTATTTTATCCCTGATCATTACAGTTTGATTCAGATTGTTATGTTTTCTCTTGTCAAAGTTATTCTTTGGAGGAATGGTAGTGGCACAGTGTTTTCCCCTGTTTTTCTTGTATGGAATGGTATTCTGCATGAGATCTCTGATTCTAGCATTTCTAAGCTTTTTATGAAAACACAAAATATGAGCCAATTTTAGTAATTCAGGTATGCTGGGACTGCAGCTGTCATCCTTGCTCATAAGAAGTTTATCAGGCATTTTTCCTAGATTTTGAGCTGCTAGGGCTATAGTCAAAGTTTCATTTGCAGTGGAAGATTTATATGATGGTAAATCCTTGAGGTATGGTAGAAACATTAAACTCCCTTGCTCCCGGGTTCCAAACAGGTTTATGATGTGTAAGTCTTCTAAAGCCTTTACCCGGAAGAAGTTTCTGAATGTTACTGCTGGTGTTTGACCAGGGCTCGAGCAATTCGCTTGATAGTAGATAAGGGTTTGTGCTTCTTGCTCTAATCCCACTTTAGAAGGAACATACTTACTTTCTTCAAGACATAGCTGTTCGTGATCATGGTAGTTTTGAGTGTCTAGTTCATCATAGAGAACTAGGGGCAGCTAATGTGATGGGTCTAAGTTTGTTTCAGTTTCTTCTGATTGTTCTTCTGTGTCCTCATCAGTATGCAGAATAAAAGAGTTCAGGTATGAATGCAAGGAATACATTGGAATATTATCTGGCCTCTCTTGACTACTGATCATGTATTTCATGTGTGACTCTCGGTAGAGTATTATTGTTTGGTCAAACACAGGAATAGTGGCAAAGGACATATCCAGTTGAATGTTTCCTTGGAGTTTGGCTCCCCAAGATCTCGATAGAAGCATCCCGTACTTGGGAGGGATGTCTGCCACTACTATGTCCATGATTAGATGTTTCGCAGGTATTTGGGCCAGACTGAAGCAAAGGTCTTTGATCAAACCCAGGCATTTGACTCTACTCGAATCAAATGAATACAAGTATTTGTATGGTCTTGTGATTTCTAAGCCTAGTCTTTCCATTAAAACCTTTGGCATAAGATTATGCGAGGCACCGAAGTATAGCATGGCATAGTGAAGGATTTGGTCGTGGATATTTAAACTGATGTAAAAGGGAAGAGTAGTTCCCTCTTGGAATTTCCCCTCTATTTTCGAACCAAACAACACTTCAGGGCTGTCATCAGTTAGATTAACAGTGTTCGCATCATTCCCTATATTTAGGGCTTTTAACACTTGGGATTTAGAAGAGCTTTGGGAGATGAACTCGGTAAGAGGCATGGTGATCTTGATCTTGGTGATTTCGCCCTCAAAGCTAAAAGGAAACTGAAGTTTGGACATGTTTGTTTCAGATTTTTCGGCCACGACCTTCTCTATGTTCAGAGTTTTTTGGCTTTGTTTCAGGATTTTGTTTGCCACAGTCACTTCGGGAACTTTTGTGGAAGTACTAGGAGCATCTAAGTCAGGACTATTTTGGGTAACTTTATTTTTTTTTTGGTCATTCTTCTCGACCACGATTTTGTTACTATTTACTGCTTTCCTAAGGATGGTATCAGGGGTTTTAGCAGTATCTGAGTTACCTTTCTTGGAACTATCTTGATTTCTTTTGCTTCTAAGTTCATACTTCCGGTGAGCTTCTATTATGGCATTCTGAAAATCTATGGCAGGGTCGTCGGGATCTTCATAGTTGGCCTCATCTTGATTAGGAGAAAAGAACACTTGTTCTTCTTCTGTGAGGTACACCTCGCTCTCATTATCAGACCCTATGAGGTTCAAATGACTTTCATTAATGGGTTCTATATCCCTATCTTCTTCTTCCACATAATTTTCATTAAATGGTGGCCTAATTTGTTGGTCATTTTCCCTTGGTATGTTTTGCGGCTGCTCCCTCCTAAAATTTTGGTTTCGGTTTCTATTTGGAGGGTTTGGCTGGTTGTCCCTAACAGGGGCCTTTTAATTTATCCTTTCCCACATTTTGGCCATGGTTTTGACTAAGTCATCTATTCTAGGATCTAGGGAAGGGGATGAAGTGGAGACCTCATCTTTATATGTGACCTTTCTTTCTGATCTAGTCCTAGCCCTTTTTTCTGCTAAGTTGGCATCTTCTTTAATGGCTATTTGTTGCATTTCCTCTAAGGTAGGGGGATCCTTGTCTCTCAGATGATATGTCATGTCTGGATCAAAACCCTCGGGGAATTTTGCTAAGGCTAAACTAAGTGGGGGTTTGAAATGAGGTGGGAGGGATTTATACACACTGTTGAACCTAGTGCAGTAAGCCTGGACACTTTCCCCATTTTCCCATTTTAGGTTGTTATATTCTGACAGGATTTGAATCGGGTTCTTTCGAACTTCCCACCTATTTCTAAAGACTTGACATAGTTATGGGATGTTGTGGATGGTGTTTGGAGGCAAGCTTTTGAACCATGTTTTGGGTTCCCCACCCAGGCTTTGGGCGAATATTCTCATTCTGACGGTCTCATCTTGTACTTCCAGCTATTCAAAATCATCGCTCATCCTACTTATATGTTGTTGAGGTGTGGTGGTGTATTCTCCGGTAAAGTGTGGGATTTTGTCTTGATATTTATTTGGGAGAGGAGCCAAAGGTAGTGGCAACACCAAAGGTGCATACCAGGCTGCCATGATGGGAGCTAATGGATGATGTACAAGATGAGGGTTTGTGGGATGGTTTGAGGTGGTTTGAATAGTAGTGGTTTAGATAGGTGTGGCGGAAGTACTTGGACTAGTGACCTGGTTTTGAGCAGATCTGGGATGATAAGAGCCAAATTGATAAAGAAGCTGAAAATCAGGAGGTGTGGTAGGTGAAGCTTCTCTACTAAGGTTCTGTGGTAGATCTAGGGGCTCAAGGTAGTCAAAGTCTATCTTACTTTGTGACTTGCTTCTAAAAAGAGCTTTTTATGTTTCTAAACCCAAAGGGGAATCCTGCAAGGTAGTAAGATGTTCAGGTACATATTTTGTTTTACGGATGGACCTATCGGTAACTAGACTGTCAGTTTCGGAAACTCGCCATAGAATCTTCTCTGGGTCGTCTACTATGATAGGGGGATTTGGGTTAGGATGAGATCTGGTGTAGATTCTTTGTGAAGCCATATTTCAAGTAAAGAGTTTAGAGAGGATGGTATTTATGAATGTTTTGGATGGATGGTCTCTCTAAAGTTATACTAATGTGAAGGATGGTCAAAACCAAAAGGATGGACTAGTGGAGTCGCTAGGTGGGTTTTTATGAAAACTATGGTCCACCACCAAACTATCAAAGCTGATGATGGGAAAAAGTTTATAGCAAACTTTGAGATGGAAAATTTTCAAAGAAGAGTGATTTGCTTGGTTCCTATAGTTTGCTAAGTTGCATGGACAAGATAATGGTTCTTTTGGCAAGAATATTTCTTCTTATCTCTTATGTTTAGGTGAGGTTTTTCTGAATCGCTAAATTATACTTAGATTGTCACTGATTACAGAGTTTCCGCCCTGAGCTTGAGTTTTGGAGGATGAGTGAGCAGAAAGGTATGGTTTATGAACTTTTGGTTTGAATGGAGTTTTAGGCCTACTGGAGGCTAGTGGAGTCGCCAGGTGGAACTTGGTTGTTTTGAAGCTATGGTGCACCACCAGTAACTAAGGAAAAAGCCAATTTGGGGATATTTTGGGGTTTTTCTGAGTTTTTATATGCAGCCTATGGTTTATCTAAATTATTCTAAACTTGTTTCGACACTTTTCTAGGGTGGTGAAAAAGGGAGTTTACTCTAAATGAATCTAAAGGCTGATGATTCAAGTTAAAAGTTGAAGGACTAAAGGGTCAATAAAAGTTTGCTAGACTGTCATGTACTCAATAGGTCCCACCGTGATCGCCATTATGTTAGTGAGCAGTGGGATAAGTCAATCAGATAGTATTCTTAAAGGTCTCTTAAGGTCTAGGGAATCTAAGTTTATTTAATACTCAGGGTCCCACCATGATCGCCATTATGTTAGTGTGGCGATGAGGTGGCTCAATCGGATAGTAACCTAGAGTTTGGTAAAATAGTAAGGCCTACTGGAGGCTAGTGGAGTTGCCAGGTGGATTTTTAGTTGTTTTGAGGTATATGTGTATGGTCCACCACCAGTACTTGATAAAAACCAATCTAAGGGAGTTTTTTGGGTTTTTCTAAGTTTTATGTATTTCTAAGGTTTGGAAGAGTTTCCTATAACTGACTCACCATTTTGCTAAGATGGTGAAGGAGCTATTTTCTATTCTTCGGACAACACTTAAGTTTTCTAAGTTTGAATGAGACTTCGAGAGTTACTAAGGAGACTTAGATTGTCACTAACTCAGAAGGTCCCACCGTGATCGCCATTATGTTAGGGTCCCGTGATTTGGCCGATTGGCAAGCCAAATGACAGTGTAACATCAAACCAAGCTTTGGAGCCTAAGGACCTAGCCTTCCTAGACTCAGAGAGGGCTCTCTCTATATGTGTAAGGGATATCTGTTTGTTTGCTTATTGTGTTCTTATTTTAGGCTAGTTATGAAGTAAGTTTTTTGGTTTTTTAAGTTGTGAGGGATGAAACAGATCAAAGATATAAAATAGATAACAAGATGATAGATTAACTGGGCTATGGGGTCAAAAGGTCAAGAAAGCTATTAGATAATGATACAAGGCTGTTGAAGGGCCGATTTGATTCAAGGTAAAAAGGATGTTTGGGCAAAATGGAGTAAATGGACATCAATTTTGTGAACGAAGAAGGATTTCAAGCATAACTAGTTTAATAGCAGACATAAACATGGTAGGGAAAACCATTAATCATGAAAAATGTAACTATAAGCTAATCAATACATAGAAATAAACATTCAAGCCAAGCATAGAAGTATAAGACCCTCTAACTTTGGGAAATGGCTTTCAGACTTTGGGGAAAACACTTAAGGAAGACAAACAACTCAAAACACTATGCCGGAACGCCTAAAAACAGTACTTCAAGTTATTGGGCACTTTGAGCAACAAGATTTGCATAGTTTTTAGGCAAAGGGCTAGATCGAAACTAGGCCTCCTTGGTTCAAACAAAATGATAATCTAATCAATCAAAGAGAAGTTTCATGGATGGAACTAAAGCTAGCCATAGGTAAGCAGGGCGTACCATAAGTCCTTCTTAGCATGTATAAAACCATGAATGAAACAAGCAAAAATATCCTAAATATTTAAAGAGCAATCAAGAATTCTTTAATGTTACTTAGGAAAAAGAAAACAAAGAGGCTATGAAGAAACAGGAAATTTGAGGTGCCTCCATGGGCATGTCTCAAATTTTTTCTCTACTGATCTATAGCAAGCAAGAAACATGTATTCATGAATGAAAACTAGAAGACAACAACAAAGCAATAGACACTATACCATTCTACCAAGTCATGGAATCCATCAACAATCCTTCATCATTCATCCAAGAACATCCAAGAGGCAATCCAAAAGCATAACACAAGTATTTCCTTCCAAAGCTCATATGACCATATATTGCTTCTCTTCTCAAGTTCAGCCCGGTTTTACAATGAAAGCCTTTGGAATATATAGGCTCAAGTGAGGAAAACCTCATGGTTCAACTTGCTATCCCATTGGCCTAATCAAAATATCTAAACTTGTCCTTGAGGCTTTGCAAAGCCCAAGGCACAAAAATATCTCATAAAATATCTAAAAAATGCTAAAAAATGGAATTTAATTGACTTTGCATAATTTTTCATGTGCAAAAATAGCTAAATGCACATTTGGAGAAAGCAGATTTTAGAGGTTCAAAAATTACAAAAATATTTCAAATTTACATCAGAAAAAGGTCCCCTGAGTTGCCGGAAACATTTGGCAGCCTTCCTGATGTCGAAACGAGGCTCATGATAGCTCGTTGGAAAGCTTTGACTGTCTAATTTCCGGCGCAACTAAAATTTCTCCAATCTGATGCCTGGAAGTCCTCTAAATCTGTACCTGTGTGTAAAAAACCAGAAAATAACAGTCTGCTGATAGACCGGGCAGAGTGTGTAAAATGCAAGCCTTTTTCGCCGTTTTGAGGGGGAAAATGATCTCCAAATGTTCTGAAACTCGCTGAGGGTATGGTAATGAAATTATGGCATCCAATGATACCATTCTCCTACCTTGACGAATCCTCAAAATGAAATGGCGAATTTATGAGTTTTTGACCAAAAACTCAAAAATGCCAAAAAACCAAAAATTGTCAAAATGTGCCCAAAATTGGTGTGCATGACCCTCAAGGGTCCTTGGCAACACGCTCCGAAACTGAAGCCAAAATGTCAAATGCTGATGTTCTTTTCTTCTCTTTCTGTGCCGGGCGCTTCCCTATTGCCGCCTTTAGTTTCTCTTGAGTGGCCTTTAACTTGCGCCGGGAAAACTGATTTAGCTTTTGATAATGCTTTGTCATCCTCCTTTGCAGCTCTAAGTCTCTGTTGGCCTTCTCAAGCTTCATCTCCAAATGTTTATTGGCTCTTTCTAGCCATGCCTCCTTATTGTTTTCAATCTCTTGCTCAGGTAGTACAGTGAGGGGAGTTGATTGAAAAAGGGCTTGTTCTTCTTCCTTTTGCCTCTCAAGAGCTTTTCTAAGCCCTATGGTTCTAGGCTTCTTTCGCCTAGGCTGGTACTCTTCTTCATCTTCATCAAACTCACCTATGAGCTCCTCTATTCTTGCTTGTGCTTTAGTAGCCTCATTCTTGTATTTGATTGCCCGTGCCTCATAGACAGCCATATGGGCACTCATCTGGCTATTTTGGATCTGTAAGAAATGATTGAAGTTTCTTGCCCGATGAAGGTCATTTTCTAATGTATCAATTTGGCCCTCTCTATGGATTAGAAGGTTTTCAAGAATTCGGGCCTCGTTGTCACTGTCGTCACTTTCGATTGAGATGGCATCCAAAGCACTCCCATGCTTGTGTCCTTTTCCTATCTTGCCTTTCCCTTTTCCCTTGAAAGCTAATCTTGCGCTCTTCCTTCTTGGCAAGTAAGTGAGAGGCTTCTTTGGTGACTTTATTTTGCTCTGTATAGCTCTTGTCACTTTTGGAGTGGCCACCTTAGGCATTTTCTCGCTTGATGTCTTGAGCTTAGCCTTTTTAGGAGAGGAAGGCATGACTATTTTTCCTTTTTCACCTTGTTTGTCACCTTCTGGAAAATGCCTTTCCTCTTGAGGCTGCTATGCAACTTGAGGATGATGTATTGTATCATGAGAGGACTGCTGTGTGTCATGCGGAGACTGCTGCTGCTCACCTTCATCATGTTGTTTAAACTGCTGCCCCTGTTCACCAACATCAAGTTGCTTCTGTACTTCAATTTCATGTTCACTTTGTGGCTCAAGCTGCTGCTCTAACTGCTATTCAAAATGTTGTCCTTCCATTTGTCCCTGCTGCTCATCACCACTGAGTTGTTGCTGATCAACACTCTCTTCTTCTTGCTCTTGCTGCTGCTTACCTTCATCACTATCAAGCTGATGTCCCCCATCACTTTCTTCCTGCTGTTCCTCATCTTTTCCTGCTTGTTCATGTCCCTTCTCTCTTTGTTGGCCACTTCCCTCTCCTTCCCCGTGCTCTCTTGACTATTTTGTAGTGAATATGAGGCTCCTAGGAGTAGGCCTACTGGAGGAAGATGAGGGGCGATGAGTAGGCGATGTGGGAGATGTATGGACCAGAGGGATAGTGGAAAAATCCGAGTGACTGATAAAAACATCCCAAGAAACCCCTTTCTTCTCCATCTGGTGAAGGATGATGATTTTAATCAGAGAATGATGGAAAAGGGAAGCTACTTGCCGTGATGGAGGTTTCTTCTGGACTAAAGAGGCTATTTTTTCAATGCTTTTGCACAAGAAGTAAGAGAGATTGAGCTGCTTAGTTCTAGTGAAGTGCATCAATAGTCGGACATGGTAGGCATAAACTCGGGTAAATCTCCCTTCACAAGTAAAATACTTCATCATGATCTTCATAAGAGGAGCATAGCTGGCAAGAAGATGAGAGAAAGGAAAAATAGCAGTGCATGCCTCTCTGTGCTTGGGTTTGATGAAAGGCTTGTAGTCATCCAAGTCTAGGTAGACTTGCTTGAACCATTTCTCACCAAGATATGGGATTTTGGTGGCTTTAGATACCGACCTTGGGGAAAACTTGAAAACAAGGCCTTCCACTTAGAAATGTTTGCCTTGGAACCTCAAGGCGCATAAGTGTGTCAAGGGCGAGAAAATTTTGACCTCCTGCACTCTCTGGCAGAAATCCAAACAACCCACCTCATGAAAATTGGAGAGGATGGATGGATGTGCATTTACTTCCTCAGTAGAAATTGGTTCATATCTCTTGTGTAATCCACTTCTGTTGTCTTTCCTGGGCGGCATCTTGGGCTAAATGTTCTCTTGAAGCACCAAATTGCCTCACTATCTTTAAAATACCTTCTTTAAGTCAAATTCTGTCAACCCACTGTTTTGATAAGGAAACAATGTCTTTGGATGCTTGTGAAATTCAATATAAAACCTGTGCTTCTTTAGAAATCTGCCTTTCCAACCTTTGTATATCAATCCAGCCAATATTCACAAGCAGACTTTTAATAATAAAAAACACAGTGAAATGAAGATAGACAGTCAAAGTGAGATTGCTATGTATAGTGACAAGGTCACCCTGCCCTTTGGAGTTTGGAGGCCAACAATATATTCTTGTGTCTTTGACCAAGGTAAACTTCTTAATTTCAAAATCCTGCCTCTTTCTTGGTATGCAACTCAACCAACCAAGTCCACACCTTATATACAGTCAACCTTAGTGCAACCACACAGTCCAAAGTCACCGTGCTTAAAGGGGCAAGGTGACAGAGTTTTGAAATGTCTCTGAGGTGGTAGCAATGGTCCTGCAGCAGTTAAATGCCAAAACTTCTTTTGAACAAAACACTACCCTCCTTGCATACAACTCACAAAATGTATAATGATATAAACCCAGTTATTTCAACCAGTATTAATACACAGTCCGAGGCTAAGGTGTCATAGGGTCTGGTGACCAAGCCTTGTAGTATTTGATGAACAATCGACCTTTTCAACAAAACACTGCCTTTTATAATCCATACTTCCTTATACCCATTTTGACAATACCTACTTTTTCACCTTCGAACAAAAATGGAGGAAATTCCTTGTCTCTCTTTTCTATTGTTTTCAGTAATGTATATGACTGACAAATGTGGACCTTGTTTCATCAAAGCAGTGGTAGCCTTTCAAGAGTTTGACGAAGCTTTCAGGTAAGGGGCATATGGTGAGTTTAAACATAAAACCTATCTCCTTGACTCGCACCAGAACATTTAACTTTTAACCTCATTTAGTTTTGGAAAACACAAGATCTCCCACCTTTCAAAAATTGACAACCTTTTAAGGAAGGTCAAGGGATACCTTAAGAAATTGATGATGATGCCTCTTGAGGGGTTTGATCTGCTTTAGAAGGTGTTTGGAGGCGCCTTGAGAGGTCAACAGGTGCGCGGCACTTTGGAGGAAAAGAGCGCCGTGCAAAAAACCTTGTCGGGTGGCTTGTCGGGCGCTCATGACCCGCGGCTACAGGAGCGCCACACGCTCGTACGGGAGCGCCGCGTGCCTTTGTTGCACTTTGGAAATTCTGCGCACAGGAGCACCGCGCGATTTCACAGGAGCGTCGCGCAGCTTAAACCCTTCTAAAACACTGAAAATTGGTTTGCAAACTTTTTCTCTGGCTTTGTAAGCTGCAAAGGGATATTTGCTCATGATTTGGAGCTTGTAAAGTGAGAATGCAACGGCCTCTATCAATTTGAAATGCAAAAAGGCCAATAGTCCCTTTATGCTCGATTTGAGAGGGTTTATTCAAAGTTTCTTTTGAAAAGCCTTTATTTTTAAACTAAAGTTTGAAACCTAACTTTTGAACACACAACTGATATCCATGTTTTGGATATGTGTACAAGGGTAAAAAACTATCTGTTTGTAAGCGAGACCTCTTCTAACCCTTATGAGAATTTGAAACTTGACTGTTTCTAAGTTAGAGAATAAAAAGGGTCCTTCTTTTCTGATGTTTGTAACTTCAAACTCCTCTCCCACCTATAACGCTTGTGTTCCTTATCTGTTATAATTTGTGTCATGGGAGCTCCCTTTTGACCGTGGATAAAATTATGTTGGTCATTGTAAGTGCAGACCTTGTTTTACAAAGGGCCAATCAACCCAAAAAATGCCAAATTATCTCCAAATTCCCAAACTAATCCAGCTTTTGGTTATTTGAGGATATTGACTACCTACTCTCACAACCCTTCTCCAATGATGATGAAACTATCAGTTTACAGGTTTTTCCTTGTGAATCAAAGGCAATGAAACTCCTGCAGTCATTTTGGAATCTACTGCTTTACCTTTATTCAAAATGTAACAGTAGAGTACCTTGACCTGTTTTTATAGGGAACCTTCTTTCCTTTTGGTTTCTTACCTTGTTTCTCAGATCAAACAGTGCCTTGAAATCATTTAATGCTCTGGCCATCTGCTTATGAATGAAGGAGGCCCTTTTCTCTTGGAAAAATATATGTGCCTTGTCAACCTTCTGTCCCAGCCACAAGTAGGTTGCCTAATGAACATATTGACAATGTTTTTCTTACATATGATAATAGGCAAAAAATAGTGAAAACATTGATGCTTTTACCTCAGTCTCTAATCATCACTGTTCTTCAGAAAATTTGTGTCACCTTCTCACTGTTTATTAACAAACTTTGATTACAGTCAGTTGCAACTTTTTAAGTCAAACATTGGCCATCGCCCTCTACTTGTACATGAAGGAAGCGCCTTAACCCTCTGCTTATAGATGAAGGAGGTTCTTAGCCAGGACTTATTCAACAACTTCTTGACAGTGTTGCTTTTCTTCTGCTGTCCTTTCAGACTGTGAATGAGGCTGCAAGAGTTTGATGAATAACTCTTTGCCCTGCAGATGCATCTCAGGCTTATGATCACATTGGGAAGTAGCTTTCTTCTTATGTGGAGCCAAGAATTGTCTTCTGAGATGCTGACATTTTTCCTGTGCTTGTAAAATCCATAAACAGTGTAAAACACCTAACATCAGCTTGAGATTATGGTCTATGCATTGCTGAGACTTAAGGGTGTATAAGTGGCACGACTTAGGGCTGTGACTGACTTCATTAGCAGAGTGGGAGGTTTGTCATGACTGGCCTATAGCAGACGAAGTTTTTAGGCTTTTTGATGGTTGCCAAGGGTGAAATGCCTTAAAGCGCCACTTCCTAACTTAGGGGATGGTTTTCTGAACAGGTTTGGATCGTCTCTTTGGAGCTAGTGGGCAGGCTAGTATGGCTGAGGCTAGGTAGGATTTGATAATGGGGTTTCATCTTGTCATGGGCGGGCTGAAAGGTAGGAGAGCGAAAAAAGTTTTATGGGTGTTTTCCCAGCTGGCAAATATGACAAATTTTTGGATCAGCTGCTAGAAAACTTGGCTGTGCGAATTAGTCATCACTAAAAAAATAGAAAATATTGATGACTAACACTACTCTGATACCAAAAATGATGTTGCCTAAATAGAAAAACCCACATTCTCCACATAAAAATTTCATGTCACATTCAGTTTCCAAAATAATCCTAAAATTGGGACAACTCTAAATGTGGAAGCTCACCTTTTCAATTTATGGTTAAAACCTTATATCAAAACCCATTATGATATTTCCTTGAACTTTAGTTTAAAACCCAAATAAAAGAATTATTAAATTTGGGACTAAATTCCTTGCTCACAACTATGGTTTAGAAACCCCAATACCAATCATGAACCATATCCCCTTTATCAAACTCTTAAGTATGATTAATTATGCACCTTCAATTCATTAATGCATATCCATATGCATTTCAACCCATAATCTGCGCAGAAGTTGTTCCTCTTCATAAAATTCACATTTGCAAACTATATGCAAATACCCACCCTACTCATTGGTTTAACTGACATTGGTTAAAACCTGAAATGTAATTAACGCAATTCTTGGACCCACGACATACCCAACACATTTATGTGACATACCTTATCAACTTTGGATAAAATCAAGGTCCCAACATATATTAACCTTATTTACCATGCCAACATATTTCGCATATCATTGTGGAATCCCATTTAACTAAAATTTGTTTTATTAAATTTAACATAACTTACCATTCTGCTAATGCACATATGTCAAGGCTCACCACATATATGGCCCACTTTCATTTCAATGTCCATCATTCATCAAATCAGACAGTTTGCATCCCATCGCACTCCAACTCAACAAATCAATGGCTATCGCATAACAAACTTGCATGCTCTTTGGTTTTTAAAACTTACGCGAAATGGGTGGTATTGAGTTACCGTCCATGCTACGTCTCACTCCCTAAATGCTATCATGTTCGATCAAAGAAATACCACTTACCATCCAAGAGCTGCGGCAAAACCATTAGTGGTTTCCAAAACTAATTTCACTGTGCCACTTGTCATTACTCACAGTTCCATCCTTGCCACGTACTCATGGTTCTGCATTCGTTCTTTGCCTTATAATTCCACATGAAATCCTTTAATTTAGCTCCTCTTGCTCATCCTTTCCAAACTTCTGTTTCATGTTTCCACTTCGTATTTCCACTGTGTTATTAATTACAGGTTTTTCTTCCGATAGGTTAATTCAAACACACAACCATTCTCTGTTTCTCTTTGTTCCAGACATGATTCGCAGGCACTGTTCGATCAGATATACCTCTAATACATGTATTCAAATGCTGAATTAAAAATTCAGTTTCCCTGCTGTGTGATCGATAATAGGATTTAACACACATCAACTCATATGGCTTCTCAGATGTGTATACAACCTTCTTATGCACCTTGGATCAATTCACAATTGTAACCTTATCTCAGTATTTCCATCAAACTGTTCAATGGTATAGAGAACACCATTCAAACCCTATACATACATGTACTATGCCAAACCCTTGATCCATAATATGAAATTATGAATTCATTTCTATGCACATAATCACAACCCTATTTATTGAAACTCAAAGCATTTATCTATAATTCAATCAATCAATGCACACATAATTCAGAAACAATCTCTTTCTATATAAAAAAGTATTTACAAAGGTTTCTTATTTCCTCAGGCCTGATTTTTTGATAAATGGCCTTTCTATCAAATTTACCCGTAGGCTTACAACAAACCCCTATTTGCCTAAACCTACTCAATCCTCTTTCTACTCTCTTCTATCTCTTTTTACTTTGAGGCTTATTATTTTTATATAGAATAATTTGAACTAATTTAGGTTCAAATCCTCCATCATCTCAACAAAATCCTCAAAGTCCTCAAATCTATCCTTTATCCGTAAGGATCCTCTTTAATCCAATAAAATCATGAAATTGATTCTAACTTAAGATTTACAATCAATTCTCAAATCTCTCATTCCCTACATAATCTAAACTATCCTAATTCTCTCATGTTCTGCAATTATTCGGGAACCTTTAAAAATTCCTCACAACACTTAATATCTCTCATTAAAATCACTCAAAAAAATTAATAATTACATAAGAAACCAATATTATTTTTAAAACACAAGACCCCTATGTCTATTAAAATACAAGGGATTTTCTTGAGCCTAATGCTCCTCCATCAGGACAACTCATATGATTAAAATAAGAAGTTAATTAGATTCTTCTTTTTTAGAGGATCAAAATTGGTCTATAGATTTTCCCAATCGGTTGAGCGGACATTCAGTTATGATTTAATTTATTATTTTATGGGTCAACCAAAAATCATGTTCATTTGGTCAAAGCCCCAAGTGGTCCCTCAAAAAGTTATAAATAGAAGCGACCCCAAGTTCATTTGCACACACTTTCTCAAGATATCTTCTTCATGTTGTTTTGCTTATTGGTCGTATTTTATGTTTTTGGCTCGCATAGGTATTGTAATATTCATTTTTTTGGTATCACCTATGATAGGGTGAGTATGGAATTCCAGAGTTGGAAGAATATAGGTCATGGATATAGGTTGGTGTCATCAGTGGGCCCAGTGGATTTTTGGAGGATTTTTGATGAGTTTCTATGAGGATTGATGGCATTCGCTTGATATATTCCATCATCTGCAAATTTTTCCTTTCGTTCTGGCGCATTCCACAACTTTCAGAAAAATGAGTTACTTTTGGGCTTAACTCAATTAATTATGCTCAAGGTGGCATTCCGGGAGGAATACATGATAGAACACCTTAGTGTAGTAGCTCTTTGGAACCAAAATGAGGATATATTCAGGATGGGATACTCAAAAGTGACCTATAGTGGCCAGAGAAAGTACCATGGGCGATATAATATTTTCCTTAATTAAAAATGACTTTAATTAGTCATTTAATAAAAATAAAAATAATATTTAGAGGAAAAGGGGCCAACGGTGTCTTAAGTGAAATATAATTAAGTTAAAGTCACTTTGATAGAGTCAATGGAGGATATTATAGAATAATAATAAAATAATAAAATGATATGCTTCTAGAGGATTGGAGATCTATCCATTGGATTTATAAAAGGAGAAGCGAAGGTCCGTTGGAGAAATATTGGATTAGATCGTTTCCTTGTGTGAGAGGTTTGAGAAATTGGTTCTCTACTCTATTGGTAGCCCCACGACGGAAACCCTCAGGTGATTTGTGAGTGTTGGACGGAAATCCAACTCTCTTTGAGGAGACTTCATATCAAAAGTTTTTCAGAGCTTCAAAGATATTGTAGTGAGGATCATTTAGATCTTCAATGGGTGCTTTAGTGGATTTAGTGTTACCTATTTCCGAAGGGAGAGTGCAACAGTTCAGTTGGAGGCTAGCGCAGTGCAACAGTGCAGTAGATTTTCTTGAGGCTAGTTATATTTCAGTTATCTCATCTATCTCTCTCATTTTAGCATGTAACCCCATTATATTATAATAAAGCTAAGTTATTTCCTACATTATGGTGTTATGAATTTGCATGTACTTGTATGTTTATTTTACATGCCAAACTTCTATTAAAATGCATGTTGATTTCACGACATAATTTGGGGTTTAAGTTAATTTATGCAAATTTATTCAAAATATCCATTTGGTGATATTACAGTGGTATCCGAGTTGGTGATCTTGCCAACCTGAGGGTTTAATTTCTGAATTATCGGAAAAGCCAAATTCAAGGGTTTCACTACAGCTCAATTTTAGAGGAAGATCAATGGTTTATTTTTTTGAGACATTATTGGAGGATGCAGTTGATTTCTTGTGCTTGTTTGTTGGTTGAAAGGTTCATTAACTTATGAGAGCTATAGGCGAACCTAGTTTCATTAGATTTTCAGCTATAGAAAAAGGTCCAGGGCTGAGATTGATATTCTATTTCTGGAGCAACGTGGCAGTCTCTAGGCTAGCGTAGAGGAGGAGAGTTGAGCCTAGTTGGGGAGGAAGGTCTCAACCATTTTGAGATTTTTTTGTTGAGGAAGTATAGGAGGGGTTAATTATTGCGTAGTTTGAGGGTTGTTGACTAGTTCATTGATCATTCTGTAGACAACGTATTCAACAACTACTGGGAGAGCGTAGAGCTTATTAGGGTCAATTTTGAAGGATCGTGATTTGGCCAAACCATTTCTGGGTTTTGGTCAGATTGGATTGAGGAGTACGGGATTAATTTTTGAGAATTTTCTGATCACAGTATGTGGGATTTTTGGCCAATCCAGCGGCAACATCTAGTGTAGAATTGCTGCAGGAGAGCATTTTGTTGGGCCAAATTTATATTGCAGGGCCAAAATTCTTCAACTTTGCCCAATATGTTTTTGGGTTTTTCTGGGTTTTTAGAGTAGAGTCCATGGTTAAAATTCTAGCATTTTCTCAGCAACAAAACAGCCCATTTGCACATTCCCTACTTAGCCAATAGTATAGGAGTTAGGGAAAAGGGAGAGATTTTGAAAGTTGGAATTAGAGAAAACCATTTTTGTGTTTTCTTGGTTTTTTGAGTAGAGTATGTGGTTAAAAATCCCGAAATTTGTTGAGCAGTAGATCATCTCATTTACACAGTCCCTAGTCAACCAGCAACTATAGAGCTAGGAGAAAAAGGGTCAGATTTTGAATGTTGGAATTCAAGGAAACCATGTTTGGGTTTTCCTAGGTTTGGGTAAGGATCGTCTTCCCAAATTCCTACCATTTTCTGAGAAGTAGAAGTAGCCCAACTGACAGTCTGAATTCAGCCCTCAACAACATTTGCAACAGTTTCAGAATTTCCAGAGTTAGCGTAGAGATGAGGAGAGATCATTTCCTTGCATCTAGGGTAACATTTTTTTTTTTTTATAACTGAAACGGGTATGGATTTTATTAGTAGAGAACTCTGAATGGAAGAAACCTTACATGTTTCAGAGAAATTCACAAATGGCAGAGATCCAGAAACAATCTGTATATCTAGGGTAACATTTTTTATCTTGCTTTGCTAGGATGAATTCATCTTGTTGTGAAAAAATGATTTTACTAGAGCCCAATTTATTTTCCAGAGCCTAACTTATTTTTCTGGAGCTATATTTATCTGTTGGGTTAGGGTATAAAAATAGGCAATGTAACAACATGACAATAATGCATCATTGTTGTTGGCATTAGTTTCATTTCTAATTGATGGATGGACATTTATTAATGTATGTAGGGTGTTTTCGTGGTACCTTTCATTGTTATCATAAATTTGTATTGTTGCCATAAACATGGGGTTCTTAAAATACCTCCTAAACCCACATGGCAACACAATCGTTGAAGCCTTGAACCAGAATTTTTGTATGGACCAAGACACCAAGTAGAACAATAGACCTTTCTCAAAGGAGGTCTATGCCATTCTTAAAAAGGGTCAATCCACGGACCTATAGAAAGAACTAGAAATAGGGAACAAAATCCTTATGCTTGGGACAGATTTGAAACACATTAAGATCACATGGAGAATTCTTTCCAAACTTGAGGAACTTAATGAACTCATTTCCAAAGTAAAGTAGTTAGATGGGAGAAAATTAATTTGGGCCTTAAAACCATGTATGCTTGCTCTCATACAACCCAAGTTCTTGGAGGAAACTTGTGGAGGGGTCACACTTCCAGATGTATCTTGCCTCATCCACATCATGATACTACTCGCCCCTATAGCCCCTTACAATGATGAAATTATGTGGGGATTTTTCAGACTAATGGTAGGGATCTTTCAGGATTTGGACAATAGTGCAGGCTCTACCTCTGGGAAAAAGCTTGATGTTTTAGGAGGTATGGCCACATTGAGAACATATTGCATCATGTTTGATCTTGAATGTGATGGCTTGGTTCTGCAGATGTTCCATTGCTTCTTTAGTGTTAGGATACATCATGTTGACAAATTCATAGCACACATGCATTCCATGTTGTCGTCATGTACGAGATACTATGAGGCCATTTGCCAAGAGTTGCAGACTCGGGTTTTGAGAATTTCGAGGAGAGAGAAATTTGTCTCACCTGCTGCTTATGAGCTAGACCAAGGGCTGGTTGAGAAGAATATTGGGCTATTCAGGTGATCTTAAAATGGGTTAGATAACTTGTTATGCTTTTCAAGAACTTCCCACTCAGTTAAATAAATAAAATATCTAGCTTATACTTGACAATTTGTGGAAATTATGCTTGAAAGAGGTGTATGATTTTTAATTGTTTAAGTGTCTTAATTCCATTTGTTTTCACTGAAATTAAACATGTGTAACATAAATATAGTGCAGCAATAAAACATCCACACATAACAGAAAAATTAATCTAGGAGTTCACCCGAATATCATGCGCTATGTCTCCTTGAGCTTTTGTCATCTTGACTAGGCTCTTTGGGATTATGGAAAAGTTTCTTTTACAAGTTTCACACTTAACTCCAAAGGTTCCTGAACTGAACCAAAGGACTGAGAAGACCATCTATATCCATATCATGGTTTTCCTCACTCTACAAAAATATCTAGGCTACCTCAAACTTGATTCCTTTAGTCTGTGCTCTGAGCTACACTGAGCTTCTCTGTGGCACTAAATCCTTTATAATTATTGTACTGTCCCTGAAACCTCACCTATTGTCTCCAGCAAACATCAAACACCAAAAATTGACTGATAATTTTCTCAAAATGAGCAGTGAATCTCCAAACTAAGCCTTCCTCCACAGTTGACCCAGTGCTGCCCAAAACTTCCCTGAAGGTTCTCGACCTCGAAGTTTAATGTTGGCAGTTAGGGATTCAATGTCGGAGTTATTCCTCCTTGGATTCCTCCCCCACTAAAACTGCCTTGTTGACTTAGTCAAAGTAGCTTGATCTTAACCCTGTTCACATATGGAGGTGTTTTATTGAGCTAGAAAGAATGTCCCCTTTCACATTTGGAGTACTTTATTCTCCTTAGGAGACTTATGGGCTTTTCCTCCCATTTATTCACCGGCTAGAGCTACTAATAACTCTAATGTTCCATTTAGCTTGGAGGCTAAAATTTTGGAACATTACAGTCCTCCCCTCAAAAAAATTTTCTTCTCCTCAAGAAAATGCATAAGGAGAAAAAAATTTCTCCCCTCTTCCTCATGTGGCCTCCCATCAATGGCCTCCATCACTGCATCAAGAGAATCTGCAAATAAACTGTCATCCAATGCTTCCTCCCAAGTTTTCAATACCAAAGTGTCTGCATTAACCAAAGGTGGAAAGTGTGAATGGAAACCTGCTAGCTATCTCATGGCCTCCACAAAGTAGGAGTGATGATCATCATGGTGAATGAGTGTCTCCCTCACCCATGCTATCATCCAAATGAAGTGAGTCACCCTCCAACATGGTAACTCATGAAAAGTCTCCTCCACCTTGTGCTCCTAAAATGTAGGTGGGATGAATAAATGAACATGATAGGCAAGAGAGCCTATCCCATGCTGTCCTCCCCTCCACTGATGATAAGTGTAGAGGGTATGCTAATCTGGGGATGCGACATGATTTCCCTCCAATGGCAAGAAGAAGATTGAGCCTTCAAGGACCCTCCCTCCAAATTCATGAGACATGTCAACCTAAACCATTCCATCCAAGATGAATGGCACATCATCACCATTTGGCCTCAAAATCAGAAAATTGCTGAAATTTAGGTGCAATTTTGGTTGGTACCAAAGGTTCTCCAAGTGGATATTATGGAGTCCCCCCAACTGTTGTTTGAGAATGTCATGTGGCAAGTGACCCTGCAACAAGTTGCAAGAATGCATGGTAAGCAAGCTGAAAGTGAGGTCCATGTACAAGTTCCCCCATGAGGATCCTCTCATAAAAATCTGCAAGAAGAAAGGATACATATACTCCTTGGAACACTCCATCAATAAAAACATACTCCCATGTGACAGCGCTGTAAGCCTTAGGAATAAGGCTCCATGAATCCTCCCTTTGACATTCCATATGCCAAAGCCATCCACCATTATGATGCTATGTGAGAAGATCTTCTTCCGATATGGAAGCCTCTTATAATCCTCCAATGATGAAGGGTAGCTTCCTTGCACCATGAATGTTCCTTCCTCCTTTCCGGAAATATCAAGAAAATTATGGGAGAATTTCTGCCCATACTCTCCTAAGTGCAACCACAGCAACAACAACCTTTGTTGCTACCTCATATCTCCCTCATAGAAGCCATAGGGTAAGATCATGATGGTCAACTTGTATGATGTCCCCACAAACAAATCAGCCATGAAGTGCCTCCTCAAGTTCTCCAAGTGGTTACTTCCACAAGAAGAGAAAAAGTGTGATATGGAAATCATGGTTTGATGGTTCCTCCAGAAATGTACAACATATAAAGTGGGGAGAATCATGCTCCCAATGGGCACCTCCAATCTCAAGCCCACTCTCCAAACAAAGCTCCCCATGAACATATACATATCAACAACATATGGAAGCAAGGTACAATGAGAACACGTTTCCAAGTGACAACCAGAGAGTGAATCATGGCCCCTCTCATGGAACCAGCACAGTGCATCTTTGGCCTGCATCAACATAAGAAATAACAAGTGCTTTTCCAGCAACTTTTTTTCTGCCACAGTCATCTCATAATATGGAAACATGAAGTTACAAGTTGGTGCCAATGGTGAACACCCAGATACATGTGGCTTCCCTCAAAAACCATAAAAAATATAGCCAAAATCAATGCTACAAGTACATCATCATACAATATGCAAGAAGAGATAATTATTCTTGTTGCATCATGCTGCTCAAATAAGGAAAAGAAGTACAATACAGAATATGAAATGATACCTCCTCCATCATGTACTTGAGGTCTTGAGATGAAATGGCTCAACTAGAAATTCTCCCTTACTCCCAATGAGTAGGAAGGTGGTTGTGACATCCTCTCTATCACCATCCAGGCTAAGCATCTCTCCATATGCTGATATATGTCATGCTGGATTCCCTCCCAAGTGAACTCCTCCATCAAATGGAAATATGCATCAAAGTGCATAGAAGATAAGTCCTCATGTGTTGCATGTAGCAGCTTCTCCTTAAGACTAGAAGATCTAGTCAAGAAGATCCTACCATAGGAATATATGACCATATCATCAACCATGTATCTGTCATCTCCATCTAGGTCATCCATAATCATGCATGCACGAATATCCTTGGAGTACTCTAGCAAAAGATGAGATCTCTAATAAGGATCAATCCTCCTAAGAGATAGCACTGGTGATCCGGCATGTGAAGCTCTCCTCATGCTGCTTCCTACTACCTTGACATCCCCCATGCCAAATTATTCCTCCAAACTCTTCACCTCTCCAAAATATAAGAGTGGTGAACCCAAAGACAAGATGCCTTATATCAACTCCAGATCAGGTGGCCTCCCAGGTGGAATTCCTCCATATAGTGAGACATCAATGTCAAGAGTAGACTGCTCATATGGTTGGGCAACCTTGCCCTTGCTCTCACTGCGCAAATTAGTCTGCCTCTTCCTTGCATTACCTTTCTGAAATAGAGAAGGGTGTGTGCTTCTCATCAACTGATGCTGCTCTTCCTCCCTACCTCCTCTTTCTAGCTACAATGCTACATAATCATGCTACTCACTGATTGTGCTTGGACCTCCATGTATGAGATCCCGGGGAACTCCTTGTAAAGATACAAGAATCCATCCTACTGGAGCATGTGCTCCTCCTCCCTCTGCATGAGGCACTGGATGTTCTCTAGATGTGATAAATGTGTGTAGGAAACATATCAATAGTTGGATTCTCTTGTGAAAAAGAGATCCCCATGCCCTCTTGTTCAAGAATATGAACTGGAGGTCTTTCTTCTGGCAATGTGTAATGCAAGATGTCAGCTCCCCCCATAGTTTTCTAAGGTGGATTTTCCTCCATTACATGCAAGGGTTTTGTTTTCTCAAGTTTTCCTTGCTCATGTGTCTTAGGAAGTTTTTCACCAAATCTTCCCATCAAAGTCTCTATGAATCTTCCATAAGATGAAGTGTTTGGATTATTTAAAGAAAAATATTCAAAAATCCACCATGCATGAGCCTTACCTCTGAAATGCAGCGCTGCAACTCTGATGGCTTCATCTTTGGAAATGTGGTGCAGCTGCAAATAGGAGTCTAGCTTCTTCACCCAAGCTCCAGCTGAACATGTAGGTGATCCAGAAAAAGTAGATAGAAGGAATCTATCCACATCCTACTACTTGCACTTCTCCATCTGGATCTTGAAAAAATCCTGGAAATTAGTATGATCTTTAAACCTCTCAGTTTGAGATTCATACTCATGCAACAAATCACTAAGAGTTCTCCTCTTAGGCATTTTTCCTCCTCCCATCCATCTCAAGATAGCTCTAGGCACTTGACTGCGTTGTGCATCATGGAGTGTAGCTGCATGCTCACACTCATCATGTGAAAATGTAGATTCAGCTCTAGATTCAACCTCCTTTGGAGATCCCATCTCCAATCTCATTTTCTTTAGCTCTCCTTGAAAGCTCTGCATAGATTTTAGAAGAAGCTTTCTAAGCTTGTCTTCCTTTCTCCTTTCACATACTAAAGCTTTCTAGCTTCTATCCATCTCTCCTTCCTCTGATAGCTGGATCTCATATGTTGAGCTATAGATCATGCCTTGATACCAATGTAATATTCCAAATCTGGAACAACTCATGAATCATGCATGAAAAATGCATTTCCAGCAAAAAATGCAATAAAAAATTAAAATGGACTCTTGGATCCCATATATTAGTCAATATAAATTCTAAATCCAATATTAGAGCTGTAACAAAGCAAACTAGGTGGGTTAAACAGATCTCCCACACCTAGGATTGCCAAAAAGTGTCAAATCCCTAAGACTGCAGTATGTCGGAGTTGTTGCTCAAGGGACTGCGCAGTATAAGAGAGGTTTTACAGTTAGAAATGAAGGAAACAATTATATATACTCATATATTGATTATAAATGCTGAATAATAGATATCTAGTCTCCTGATACAAAATACAAAAGAAACTGACAAGGGTTTCTTGTCAAACACTCTGCATACAAAATGGGAAATTCAGTAATTTACTAAATAACCACTGAAAAAATGAAGTACATGAGTTTAGAAGGCTGAAATATGTCTGATCGGTTTTATATCCCTCAAGGGCTTCCTCCCATGAAAGGATGGACCTCTCAATCACAAGGAAACACTGCAATAGAGCCACCAAACGATGCAATGAACACCGCCTCCAGAATAATGCATTCCCTAGCAGAAATAGGACTAGGAATGTATGAGAAATGTGTGGTTTGATACTATAGATCTGAAATAAGCTCAGGATCTCTCCAAACAGATCTCTTAAGTGAAGGAAAACTTCCTCCAATGAGAAACTAGCTCAGAAACCGGGATTCCAATCCCTTCCACTGCTGCACCCAGCAACACTGCACAATCTCCGGCAAAGTTGTGCTGATGAATATGGATAAATATTGGCCTAAAAACCTAATGTGGAATGATTAATTAAAACTCTCCCAATTAGGCTCCTCAAAGGAAAGAGGTGGGATTCCCGCCAGGGAACACCCAGTGATAAACAACACTGCAACTTTGCTAAGCAGCAAAGTAGCAACAAGTCTTGGCAGACAAGAATAATAATCTAAGACATGAAGAATAATGCTACCATCTTATTCCTTATATAAGACATGAGTTTGATTTCCCTTTGCCCCACTCAATTAGGTCATCTCTATCCCAAGATACATCTCCCTCCAAAATTGTGTTATTCCTCCTTGGATTCTTCCTCCACTAAAACTGCATTGTTGACTTAGTTAAAGCAGCTTGATCTTAACCCTGGTCACACATGGAGGTGTTTTATTGAGCTAGAAAGAGTTTCCCCTTTGACATTTGGAGTAATTTATTCCTCCTTGGGAGACTTATGGGCTTTACCTCCCATTTATTCACCGGATAGAGCTGTTGCTAACTCTAATGTTCCATTTAGCTTGGAGGCTAAAATTTTGGAACATTACAAGTAATGAGAGGCATCATCATAAGTGGATCATCCATAAACAAGAAGAAAGAAACAATCATGTGTTTTATGGGAACCAGGGTTTTCAACAGTGTTGGCCAGACAAGGAAATCAGTCCTAGGTTTACAAAGGCAAAGGCCACCTCAACTCCTTAAAATACTCATTGAAGACTCTTTAGGAATGTTTAGTGAGTTTTGTGGAGTTTTTGAGAACTTAGGAGACAATACTGTCTACTTTTTCCCTAAGCAGCCCTAAAACCTAGGAGTTTGGAAAAATGGACAAAGATGGTCACATGGTGACAAAGAAGCCTCCTTCATCACAACAGATGGCTTAAAAATGTTTTAACCAAACTACCTTTCTAAGTTTTGGCAGACAAACATTATGTTTCAAAAACAAAATATCAGTCAAAAGGAGAAAATGGCAATATGATGAGGTTGTTGTGTATAGGTGATAGAGGTCAAAAACAAGTTCTTTCTCCAAAAAAGTGTTGAGAGGCATAGGCTTGATGTTTTCAAGAAGGGTGTTAACTAAAAATAACCTTAAGAGGCCTCCGGCAGTAAAAAAGAACAATGTTTTAACCAAATATGCCACCTACAGGATCAAAAGTAGTCCAAGGCACAATGAGCAAAATAAAAAGGGGAAAAAACCTTAAAAAGTGGGTTTTTGCCTTTAATTTTTATCAAAGGGTATAAACAGATCTAACAAAGCATCTCCCCACTCCTTTGGTCATTTACACACACAGTGAGGGTTTTTCATATTTTTTCCAGAGTCCTTGGGAAAAATTTTCCAAGCGTTGCGTGCTTGTAGTGCCCGCTTATGTATTTTTCCACTGTGCACTATGCTCCTGTAGAGTGTTGCTGCGCTCCTGGAAAAGCTGCCCACCATGCAGAGAAGTTGCACGTAGCCTCGTGTAGGAGCTTCCCACCATGTAGAGAAGTTGCACGCAGCCTCGTGCAGGAGTTGCCCACCGTGTAGAGAAGTTGCATGCAACCTCGTGCAGGAGCTGCCCACCATGCTGCGCTCCTGCCACTTTTTTGAACCTCTGCACGACACCACGTTTAGGCACCCAGCAGCGCTGCGCTCCTGCCACTTCTCCAAACGCTAAAAGACAGCACGTTCAAGCACCCGACTCTCTCGGTGTTGCGCTCCTGTCATGGTGCTACGCTCCTGCCACAATGCTATGCTCCTACCACGGTGCTGCGCTCCGGCCACGGTGCTACGCTTCTGCCACTATTCTGCATTTTCTACATGATTTCAAGTTTAGGGTTGACACAACTCTGCCCATAAGATTATTGAGCCATTTTTTCTACTACGGATGGCATTTTGAGAGGTATTTTGAACTTCTCCTACGTGTGCATGTTTTTCTGAAGATAAGGTCACAAAGAAAATTGAAAGATGGCCAAGATGAAAGCAGTAATGCAAAAGAAGAAAATAATGATGGCCAAGAAGAAAGAAGTGGTGCAAATAAACAAATCAATGATAAAAATGAAGAAATCAGTAACGGACAAGAAGAAAGCAGTGATCAAAAAGAAGAAAACAGTGAAGGAAAGGATGATGAAAATGAAAGGAAAAGTGAAGAAGAGGAAGGTGGCAGAGAGGGAGAAAACCAAGAAGAAATTAACAAAGGAAATGACAAAGATGACTTTTTTGATAAGGAAGAAAACAGAGTTGAAACTAATGAGCCCCATAATGAGAAAAAAGGCCAAAACAGTGGGTCTTATGATGAAGAAAATGACAGTGACAAGAATACATATTAAGACAGTGGTGAGGAGGCATATGATGCAAATGAAGAACATGTTGGCAATATGATGCAGAGTGTTGTCCTTGATGGCAACCCACTGAATGAAGATGAAGACATGAAAGTGTTGACATGTGTTGTCCTTGATGGCAAACCACCTGATGAAGTTATTCTTGAACTGATGGACTTGGTAAATGATGTAAATCTGATATGCAATGATGTTTGTTAGCAATATGATGCTGAGTGTTGTCCTTGAATGGAAACCCACTTGATGAAGATGATGACAACTTACTTGATGAAGTTGTGCTTGATAGAATATGTTCTTGATGAAGTAAATATGATGTATCTATAGTGTGTACAGAAGGCAATGAAGAAAGGAATCCAGCATGTGCTAAATCTTGATGAAAAGAGTATGTCTCTAGGCATACGCGGATTTTCCTAGGGGAAGTCGCGTATGCACGCGGGAATCAACGTGCCAAGTCGCGTATGGGAAAAAGCGCTCTTAAAGTGCAAAACCAGGGGTAACCACCATGGTATTGACCCATTGTATTGGGTAATGATTCATCTAAATGACCTCGTCCAGGAATACCATCGGAAGTAATGTGGTTTTGGCTCATGGTATTGAAAAAGGGTAAACCTATATAAGGAGAAGAAATTCATTGTGCAAATCATGAGCGTGGGTGCAAGATGTCTGAGCTTGAATGAATACTTCTCTCTGGAGTATATCTTAATGGAAAGGGTTACATTTGAATGAAATATCTGAATGTATGATGCACCGATGAAGGAGTGATGAAGAAGGGGATCTAGATCTGTATTGTACTTGTATTTGCTAGATCTGTTTATGGAATGATTAGATCTGTGATGAGGCGAACATCCAGGCGAACATCTGTCTAAGGTAAAGGGTAAAATCTGAAGTGATGTATCTGTTGTGAAGAATTGCAATGACATTTAAGTTTGAAGAACCATACGCTAGTTCGCCGAAGAGGAAGCGCGTATATACGCGGCTTCGCTGAAGAGAAAGCGCGTATGCGCAATAAAATTAGCTCTGTAATATGTACAGAAGTATACGCTGGTTTATGTGAACGGAAGTGCGTATATACGCGACATCAGAGAAAGGAAAGCGCGTATGCAAACTAGGGTTTGCTGAAGTCTGTGGTAAGAAATGTCTGATCTGTTCTGCTGGTTTACTGATATCTGTCAGTGAGTTATATGTATCTGTTTCATGGTTGACTGTGCTTAAAAGTATGAAAGGGTCCAGTTTGAAAATATGATGAAACGTGGCCTGCAAGTGGTGTCCTAGAGGAAGCTTTGGATCCAGTGTGAAAATTGATGAAACGTGGTCCATAAAGGTGCTGAGGGTTGTAGCCTTCAGTCAGGGGGTGGTAGCTCCCTTCCAGGTGAGGCTGGTAAACGAGATCAGGGGGTCGTAGCTCCCTTCCAGGTGAGGCTGGTAAACGAGAGCAGGGGGTCGTAGCTCCCTTCTAGGAGAGGTTGGTAAACGAGTCAGGGGGTTGGAGCTCCCTTCCAGGAGAGGCTGGTAAACGAGCGCAGGTGGGTGCCTGCGTGCTGGTCAAGTCTGCGCCAGCACATATGTTGTAAGATGTTTTCTCTATAATAAAATATTGAAGGCCGAGCAACTGCAGCGGTGGTTTTCTCCCGACTTGGGTTTCCACCTAAAAATCCTGGTGTTCATGTGTGATGCTTTGTGTGATGGTTTACTCTGTTCTTACTGCATATGTTTACTTTTTATTAAACATCTGATGAATGAATGATGGAATGATTTAAGTGAAGAACTAATGACATAATTAGATATCTGTGTATACGCGAGTTTCATAAAGGGTATCCGCGTATATACGCAAGTCTATTTCAGGAAAGTAGCGTATGGGTTTTAGAAGCAAGAAAAAGTAAAAGTTTTGAATATGCAGTAAATACTAATTCACCCCCCCCTCTCAATATTTTTTCCCAACAGAACATAGTGAGGGAGAGGAAGATAACAAATAAAATAGCAGTGAGGAGGCCTATGAATGCAATGAGGAAAACGAAAATGAGAGTGACAAGAATGGCAAAGACTATCAAGAAACAGAGTTTAAAGTTGTTTTCCATAGGCAAGAAAATGATTACAAAAGGCCAACCAATGAAGGTACCCAAGGCAGTGACCATGAAGAAAAAACAAACAACAGTAAGGAAGACAAAGAGGGTGATGATAGCATGGAAGGAGGTGAAGAGAATTAAGTAGAAAATAGTGTTACAAATGTAGAGCTTGACAACGATAATGAAAGTGCTGAAAATGATGAAGACTATGGTACATAAATAGAGTTTAAAGAAGAAGAAAAGGAGAGTGATGATGACCAAGGAGAGGCATCCTCTCAAGGGGAAAATAGTGAGCTATAAAAAGACCAAAACAATCAGCCTAGTGACATTCAACAAACAAATGACAGTCATGGAAATGAAGATGTGCCCAACAAAGATCAAGGTGCCTCTAATATTGAAAAAACAGAGGGGGACAATCCTAAAGATGTTGATAGTGATGATGGCATAAAAGATAGTGAGGATGCTTGTCAAAGGGGAAGCCAAGAGAAAGGTAAGGGATATGTACACACAGAGATCATCCATGAGGAGAAAAATAGTCCTAAGCTCACTAGTGATCAAGCTTTGCAAGTAAAACTTGTTTCCCCTTTCACCTTTACCTATCAAAGAGGAGAGAGGCATGTGTTTTCTTCCTCCAAAGAGCAAGGGGCCATGCACTCCTCCTAAACTCCAATGAAAAACAAAGGCAAACAACAAGTGGAAGATGAAGAGGACAATCATGAAGCAGAAAAATAATTTGAGCTCATTCACATACACAGTGAGGATGAAAATGAGACAAGAATAGTAAATTCCCTTCTACAAGACCATAACGCACAGATTAAAGACTTGAAATTTGAGTTAGAGAGGTCTAAGGATCTCATTCACTTTTTACAGATGCAGAAAAAGAAAATGAGTGGCTAACTAACCATCTATGAAGCAAGGGCACTCAAGTATCAAAAAGAGGCTCAAAGGTCACAAGTGCAGTTGAAGGAATAGATGGGCGCCTATGAAGAAAGTGAGGATAAAGAGGCTCAAACTAGAAAGAGACCTAGGACCATGGGACTAAGAAGAGAATTTCCCAAGAAAAGAGAGGAAGAATCAGCCCAAGCACAAAAATTTCCCCTCACTGAACTCCTTGCCATGGAAATTTTGTTGGGAAAAATACTGAGAGGGGGGGGGGTGAATCAGTATTTACTGCATATTCAAAACTTTTAACTTTTTCATTCCTTTAAAACCCATACGCTACTTTTCTGAAGCCAACTAGCGTATACATGCAAATATCCTTCATAAAACTCGCGTATACTCAGAGATCTAATTATGCCATTAGTTCTTCACTTATATCATTCCATCATTCATTCATTAGATGTTCTATAAATAGTAAACATGTGCAGTAAGAACAGAATATTAGATGTTCAATATTTTATTATAGAGAAAACATCTTACAACATATGTGCTGGCGCAGACTTGACCAGCACGCAGGCACCCACCTGCGCTCGTTTACTAGCCTCTCCTGGAAGGGAGCTCCAACCCCCTGACTCGTTTACCAGCCTCTCCTGGAAGGGAGCTACGACCCCCTATCTCGTTTACCAGCCTCACCTGGAAGGGAGCTACGACCCCCGATCTCGTTTACCAGCCTCACCTGGAAGGGAGCTACAACCCCCTGACTGAAGGCTACAACCTTCAGCACCACCTTGGACCACGTTTCATCAATTTTCACACTGGATCCAACCACTTCAATAGAACACAACTTGCAGGCCACAATTCATCATATTTCCAGACTGAACCCTTTCCATACTTTTAAGTACAAACATACATCATCAACAGATACATATCAACACAGATCAGATAGCAGAAACACAGCAGAACAGATCAGATATTTCATACCCCTTGCTTCAGCAAACCCTAGTTTTCATACGCGCTTTTACTTCACTGATGTCGCGTATATACGCGCTTCCGTCCACACAAACCAGCGTATACCTCAGTGTATATTTTATTGTGCATACGCGCTTTCTCTTCGCTGAAGCTGCGTATATACGCGCTTCCTCCGCGGCGAAGTAGCGTATAGATCTTCAATCATTATAGAGCAGCATACTTCATCAGATCAGATATTCAGTTCAGATCTACCCTTTTGCTTCAGACAGATGTTCGCCCAGATGCTCGCCTCATCACAGATCTAAGCCTTCCATAATCAGATCTAGCAAATACAAGAGCAATTCAGATCTAGATCCCCTTCTTCATCATTGGTGCATCATACATTCAGATTTATCATTCAAGTGTAACCCTTTCCATTCAGATATATTTCAGAGAGAAGTATTCATTCAAGCTTAGACATCTTGCACCACACTCATCATTTGCACAATGAATTTCTTCTCCTTATATAGGTTTATCCTTTTTCAATACCACGGGCCCCTTTTTCAATACCACGAGCCAAACCGATACCACGAGCCCAAAACTACCTGGACGGGGTCAATTAGGTGGATCATTACCCAATACAATGGGTCAATACCATGGTGGTTACCCTTGGTTTTGCACTTTTTGAGCGCTTTTGCCCATACGCGGCTTGGAACGTTCCTTTCCGTGTGCATACGCGACTTCCCCTAGGCAAATCCGCGTATACAAGGAGACATACTTTTTTCATCATATTTTGAGCACATTCTGAATTCCTTTCTTCATTGCCTTCTGTACACACTGTAGAAACATCAGATTTCCTTCATCAAGGACATATTCTATCAAGCACAACTTCATCAAGTGAGTTGTCATCATCTTCATCAAGTGGGTTGCCTTTCAAGGACAACACTTAGCATCATATCACATCAGATTTACATCATTTACTAAGTCCATCAAGTCAAGCATAACTTCACCGTGGATTGCCATCAAGGACAACACATGTCATCAGCCGCATGTCTTCATCTTCATTCGGTTGCTAACAAGGACAACACTGTTACTATTGTTATTTCCAATTAATCTCCTTTACCTGATACAAATCACTATGTAGGTTTGTAAACATGTCGATAAGTACATTGACACCATGTCACTCTCCCAATTCTTTGACACCATTATCTGCATTCAAACACCATGTCACTCTCCCCCTTTGACATCAACGGCAAAGGGCGGATCAAAACCAGCATACTCTCCCCCTTTGACATCAAGGGCAACGGGCGGATCAAAACCAACACACTCACCCCTTTTCTCCTCATGTAGAAGAAGCGCTATGCAGATCTGATATAAACTGAAGTGACCAAGCTCCCCCTGAGTTCATGCTGACTCTTCAAACATATTTTCCACAGAAGTTCCATGACTTCCTATCACCAAAGACTCATACTTACATCACATATCCAACCAAGTGGATTTACATATGAGACTCAACTACCCAACCAAGTGGGTTTACAAAATTTGACTCAGCTACCCAACCAAGTGGGTTTACAAAATTTGACTCAGCTACCCAACCAAGTGGTTTTACAAAGTTGACAAGTCCTTACATGACTGAATATTACAAATTTTACATCATGAGTCTCAACAATACTTTTTCAACAAATTACAAAAATGACCGTTTAAGACCAACACCAGAAAGTCCTCAAGCATGAGAACATATTTCAGAACCATCATAATGCCAACAATGCATTATACTCAGCAACGCTAATGCTCCCCCTGAATCTGTGCATCCATGCATTCTTTTCATATGACTAAGGCTCCTCCTTAGTTTGTGCATCCTGAACACTTTCACCAACAAATCATCAAGGCATCTTTGTCAACAATATGAGAAATAGAATTATGAGAACTGGAACACCACCAGAGATACCAAACAGTATCAGAGATACCAAGCAGCACTGCAGCTGTGCTGAAGAGAGCTGACTCCAAGCAAAAATTGTCAGCAATCAGACATACGCGGTTTTCTGTGCAGGAAATCGCGTATATACGCGACTGTATGTTAGGAAACCCGCGTATCCAATTCAATCTTCTGCATTTAAGTAAATTTGTTCTTCTGACAGACAGAGACAACTCCAGCTTCAGTTTGTGAAATTTAAATGCTTCCCTGGAACATGTGAGGGCAGACAGATAGGACAATGTAGTTGTGTTTTCAAGCATCATCCAATGATTGTAGCATAATAGTGACCAAGTCTTCAAACTCTTTGCAGCATCAACATATTCTTTCCAAGAGAGATTATCATACCAAAACAACATCTTCAAATATGAGTCAGGCAATCATCCATGTGGTCCAATATCACCATGATCTTCAAGATTTAACATGAAGTAACATATGAAGGCAAAAGATCTCAACCATAGTAACAACGAAATCCAAGTCATCCATGTGTGAGCACAAAAGATACTTATTAGCAATCAGGGCTCAAAATCTCATCATAATAATCCATGTACCAAGTCATCATCATTTGAGCATGAGTATCATAAAGACCAAAGAATAAGCAATCATATTGCCAACAATGCAATCATTAGTATTCAACCTGCTGCTCCCCCTAAACTAGTGCTCTTCCTTAACTTGTGAAATCTGAAATACCTTCAACAGTAAGTTATTAGCAACAATCTCTGCATGGGCTACTCTTATCTCCGAATTATAGGACTTTCATCTCAACAATGAATACTCTTCATCAACAAGCAAACAGGACTCATTCATAAACTTCATCATAGGAAACCAAGTATCATATCATCATAATCATGAGTATAACCAGAATAATGCTTAACAGTGCAATCATCAGCAGTTAGACTGATCCTCCCCCTGGACCTCTGCTCCAGATCCTCAGCTATCAGATAAATTTTCTCATCATCAATGCATACGCGACTGTGTCAGCTAGAACTCGCGTGTATACGCGATTTTGTTTCATATAACCCGCGTATGGAAGGTGAAATATGGAAAATTTCACACCTTCATCTCCTCCTGAGTTTGTACCTCCTGTACCTGTCTTTTCCACATCAGATGCGCTATCAGAAGTAAACACAACCAGAATAATCAAATCAACCATGAGATTCATCATGCATTGCTCCCCTTGTGACGATACATTACTAGATCTTATAATGTATCTCACATCATTCCTACAGTCAATAAGAAAGGTCAGCTTCAGAAGTGGATGACTGCAGTAGGGTCAGAATTCCCTACGTTTCTGATCGGTCCTCCTTCATTTTCCAAATTTTCTTGAGCTTTCCAACTGTGTGCTGAAAATCGTCCACTTTTCCAGATCTATTCATCCTGCATTCTTTTTCTACATGTCCATACTTGTTACAAGAATAACATCTCATGTGTCTAGAGAAATAAGCATAAGAATCATAATGAGTATTTCTAATCTTACTCCTTTTGCAATCAACTGCTTTATGTCCATACATGTTACATGAGAAACAATATCCCCTGAAGAAACTAGAGTACCTTTCTGAGTAGAACCTGTTTGTTTGTGGCTAAAATGATCTGCTCCTGCAATTTGCTGCAACATGCCCATAATTATGACATTTAAAACATTCAACGTTCTTGAATGAATTTCTTTGAGAATTCATGATTGTTGGTTGATCTTTTGTCTCTTTCAACACTTCAGGTTTTGCATTGACATTCTCTGAATTTTTGGCACTTCCTTGTGAGCTAGATTCTCCTTTAACAGTTTCATGGAAACCAAGACCATGTTTGATAGCAGGAGACCTTTGATTACTCAGAATATTGTCCAAAATGTTAGTACTATCATGAAACTTCAAAAGTTTAACCTTTTCTTCTAATTTACCTTTGAGAATATTTACCTCAACCTCCAAGGCTTGACATTGCTTTGTCATGCTTTCTTCTTTTCTTCTTCCATCTTCAACTTGATCCTTCAGATTTAGAATCTCTTCTTTCAACCAATCTTCGTTTCCTTCATATGTTTGTTGCAGCTCTTCATTCTTCTTATTTGATTTTTCCAGATCTTCTTTGAGAGAGATGATTTCTGCTTCAAGGCCTTCCTTTTCAAATGACAAAGGTTCTTCATTCTTCTTATTTGATGCTTCAACATCTGTTTGTAGAAAGATGATTGCAGCTTCAAGTCCTTCATTCTTCTTGCTTGATTTTTCAAGATCTGCTTCTAGATCTTTAATTCAATTGGATGCATAAGTATGAAACCTTTGATACTTGTCCACCTGTCCATTCAACATTTCTATTTGATCTTTCATTTGAGAGGTCATTTCTTTGTAAATAGTTTCTTGCTTAGAAGATGAACTTTGTAGTTCTTCAACTTTAGTCTTGAGAGCTTCTACAACTTTACTTTCACTATCTTTACCATTGTTTGCACAAAGAAGAGTATTACAAGTGGCCTTCTTCTTTTCCTTCTTTGCCATGAGTACTTGTAGAGCTTCGTCAGAAACTTCTGGATCCATACTGTCACTTTCACTATCATAATCTTTGCACATGAAGTTAAGTAAGAGACAAGAACAACGATTAATACCTGGTTCATCTTCTTCAATTTTTGCTATACAATATTTCTGAGGTATCTTCTTGTTTCGAGTAGCCTTCTTCTTTTGCTTCTTAGCCATGAGCACTTTCAGATCTTGGTCAGAATCTTCTTCATCTTCGCTGGACACTTCATCATCATCTTCTTTTGCATAATAACTCTTTCTCTTCTCAAATTGTTTCCCTTTACCATGCTTTTCTCTATAAGGACATTTAGCAGCATAATGACCAACTTTTCCACACTCAAAACATTTGAAGGGAAGCTTACCTTTGAATCTTCCAATACCTAGTTGGAGCTTTCTCACGAAATTCGCTTCTTCTTCATCGGATATATAGCTGGATTCTTTGACAACTTCCTTTTCCTTTCCTTTTGTAGATGCCTTAAAAGCAGCTTCTCTTACTTGAGAAGGACCTCCTTGTCTCATTTCAAAAGCAGTCACAGTACCATGTAATTGAACAATAGTAAGCGATTGCAGATCTTGCCTTTCTTCAATAGCTGAAACTTTAGAGTCAAATTTTGAAGTCAAAGATCTTAAGACCCTTTCTACCAGAGTAGTATCAGCCATGGTTTCACCCAAATTTCTCATCCGATTTACAATATCATCTAGACGAAGAAAGAAACTGGCAACACTTTCATCACTATGCATCTTCAAAATTTCATATTCAATTCTAAGAGTTTGGAGTTTTGCACTTTTTACCTTTGTGTCTCCTTCATAGCTTAGAATGATTTTGTCCCATATGTCTTTTGCCGAATGTAGCTGCATCACTTTAGCAAATTCTGATTCAGACATGCTTCCCAATAAGACATTCACTACTTTGGCATTGATTTCATACTTCTTTCTTTCAGCTGCATCAGTAGGAATACTTGTCGGGTATTGATAACCTTCTTCCACGATTGCCCATACATCTGCACCAAGACTTTGCAGATATGCTTTTGTTCGTACCTTCTAGAATATCAGATTGCTTCCATTGAATAGAGGTGGCTTTATAGACATTACTCCTTCTTGACTTCCCATTGCGACGGATCTCCTTCAAGCGATCAAGCTTCTGCAGAAGGACCTGCTCTGATACCAATTGTTGGGAAAAATACTAAGAGGGGGGGGGTGAATCAGTA
Organism: Pinus albicaulis; assembly: GCA_034641835.2. NCBI lineage: Eukaryota > Viridiplantae > Streptophyta > Pinopsida > Pinales > Pinaceae > Pinus > Pinus albicaulis. Next base: position 1,428,390,726 of record CM076577.1, read on the forward strand.
TTTAGTGCATATTCAAAACTTTTACTTTTTATGCTCCAAAACCCATACGCTACTTTGCTGAAGCCAACTAGCGTATACACGCGGATATCCTTCATAAAACTCGCGTATACACAGAGATCTAATTATGCCATTAGTTCTTCACTTATATCATTCCATCATTCATTCATTAGATGTTCTATAAATAGTAAACATGTGCAATAAGAACAGAATAAACCATCACACAAAGCATCACACATGAACACCAGGATTTTTAGGTGGAAACCCAAGTCGGGAGAAAACCACCGCTGCAGTTGCTCAGCCTTCAATATTTTATTATAGAGAAAACATCTTACAACATATATGCTGGTGCAGACTCTACCAGCACGCAGGCACCCACCTGCGCTCGTTTACCAGCCTCTCCTGGAAGGGAGCTCCAACCCCCTGACTCGTTTACCAGCCTCTCCTGGAAGGGAGCTACGACCCCCCGATCTCGTTTACCAGCCTCACCCGGAAGGGAGCTACAACCCCCTGACTGAAGGCTACAACCCTCAGCACCACCTTGGACCACGTTTCATCAATTTTCACACTGGATCCAACAACTTCAATAGAACACAACTTGCAGGCCACATTTCATCATATTTCCAGACTGGACCCTTTCCATACTTTTAAGCATAAACATACATCACCAACAGATACATATCAACACAGATCAGATAGCAGAAACACAGCAGAACAGATCAGATATTTCATACCCCTTGCTTCAGCAAACCCTAGTTTGCATACGCGCTTTCCCTTTACTGATGTCGCGTATATACGCGCTTCCGTCCACACAAACCGGCGTATACCTCAGTGTATATTTTATTGCGCATACGCGCTTTCTCTTCGCTGAAGCCGCGTATATACGCGCTTCCTCCGCGGCGAAGTAGCGTATAGATCTTCAATCATTACAGAGCAGCATACTTCATCAGATCAGATATTCAGTTCAGATCTACCCTTTTGCTTCAAACAGATGTTCGCCTAGATGCTCGCCTCATCACAGATCTAAGCCTTCCATAATCAGATCTAGCAAATACAAGAGAAATTCAGATCTAGATCCCCTTCTTCATCATTGGTGCATCATACATTCAGATTTATCATTCAAGTGTAACCCTTTCCATTCAGATATACTTCAGAGAGAAGTATTCATTCAAGCTCAGACATCTTGCACCCACTCACATGTTATGCACAATGAATTTGTTCTCCTTATATAGGTTTATCCTTTTTCAATACCATGAGCCCCTTTTTCAATACCATGGGCCAAAACAATACCATGAGCCCAAAACTACCTGGACGGGGTCAATTAGGCGTATCATTACCCAATACCATGGGTCAATACCATGGTGGTTACCCTTGGTTTTGCACTTTTTGAGCGCTTTAGCCCATACGCGACTTGGCACGTTCTTTTCCGCGTGCATACGCGACTTCCCCCAGGCCAATCCGCGTATACCTAGAGACATACTCTTTTTCATCATAGAATCTAGCACATGCTGAAATCCTTTCTTCATTGCCTTCTGTACTCACTGTAGATACATCAGATTTCCTTCATCAAGAACATATTCTATCAAGCACAACTTCATCATGTAAGTTGTCATCATCTTTATCAGATGGGTTGCCTTTCAAGGACTACACTCAGCATCATATTGTCAACAAACATTATATCACACCAGATTTACATCATTTACTAAGTCCATCAAGTCAAGCATAACTTCATCAGGTGGATTGCCATCAAGGACAACACATGTCAACAGTCGCATGTCTTCATCTTCATTCAGTGGGTTGCCATCAAGGACAACACTCTGCATCATATTTCCAACAAATTTAGCATAACAGAGAAACATGGCTTGAGAGAGCCAACCTACATCTAGAGGCCAAACTGGGGAAGGTCAACAAAGACTTGAGCTTGCAAAGGAGAATGACTGAGCATTATAAACGGAGAAATCACTTTGCAAGGAAAAAGCTCAAAACTACCCAAAATGAGGGCCCGATACCAAAATATTAAAAGGACCAAGCTAGGCTTTGTATTTTGGCCCACGTTTCTCTGCAAGTCTCCAATGACCCATGAGGCACCTACCTACCAAATTTGAGGCAATTTGGACAACTTTTTGTTTTTTTTCAAATTTTGACCCCTAGGAGCGCAGCAACCCCTATGTTGCGATTCTTTCCAGGGCATATTCATGAGGTTAGGTTTACATTTTTTGATTCCCCATCATTAGAGGAGTATGATCACCAAATTTCAGCTCAATTGGAGTTGTTTTGACCCCCCAAAAGGGTCAAAAACACTTACTTTTTCACCTTTCTGCCCACTTTTCTGAGCATGTGCTGCGCTCCTGGAAGCCTTGGATTTTCCACTTTTTGGGACCCTTTCAGAGGTTATATTGAATAATTAAAGGTATATCTAGAAATTATACTTCCATATCTTTCTAACGAGCCATCACGGAGCCTTTTCCGACTTCGGGAAGGCCTCCAAAACGCTGCTGCAAAAAGGCCTAATTTTGCATTGTGCTCCTACCACTGTGCTACGCTCCTATAACTAACTGGGTAGAATGTGCGTTTGGAAATTTTTCTTAGGCATGTCAGGTCTTAAAGGAAATTTTATTTCCTTTTTATTGGCAAAATATATTTTGTTAGATATTTTTGTGCCTTGGGCTTTGCAAAGCCTCAAGGACAGCTTAGGATATTTATCTTTGGCCAATGGGCTTCTAGATACTCTAGTAGGCTCTCCTCTGCTTATTTGTTATATAAGGCATGAGTATGTATTGTAAACATTTGGGACTTGATGTGTTATAGAGCAATACATGGTTTATGAGCTTGGGGAAGATATTTGGTTTCATGAAGTAAATGAATGACTTGTGTGGCTTGATGTTGGAGAAACTTGATTGCAGGATTCCATAGCTTGGTGAATGGTGATGTTTTTCTAACTTGTTAGTGTTTTCTTGTCCTCATTTTGTTTCAGTCTGTTTTTTTTCTATAGATCAGAAAAGCATAGGTTAAGATATTCTCATGGAAGCACCTCAAACCTCCTGCATGCTATAGCTTCAATGTTTTCTTATTTTAGTTCATCTTAAGGAATTCCTGATTACTCCTTAGGCCTACTAAACTTGTTCTTTGTTTCATGAATGATCAATATGTTAGCTTATAAATATGATTCATGGTATCCCCTGCTTATTTAAAGTTTTCAAAAACTTATTGTGAAGCTTTCCTATGGAATACTAATTGATTAGGATAATGCAAAGAGGCCTTGTTTCGATCTTGCCCTTTTCCCATGCTCATCAACTTGTTTCACAGTTATCGATAGTTCGATATATGATGCTTAGGAGTTCCCTCTTCATATATTGAATTGTTTGTTTATCTTATATGTTTTCTCAAAAAACTGAAGGTGGATTTCTAAAGTTAGGAGTTCTAATACTTCTATGTACCATTAGATTGTTCATCTTGTATGCTTATCAGTTTGAGTATTGTTTATAGAGATTAATGGTTTTCCCTACCTCATGATTCATTGCTTTAATATTGTATGCGTTTAATATCTCTTAGTTTCTTCCCAAACTTAATATTCATTACACCTCATCATCACTTTAAGAATCCACTCACCTTGCTCAATCGGCCCTGCAGTACACTCTGCTTCAGCATTTAGACACCGTAGACTTCATCTGACCCCATAGCCCTATTGATTTGATATTCTCTCATTCCACCTATCCTACTTGATCATATTACCCCAACCCAAAACAAACAAACAAACCTAAAATTAACAACTAGCCTAAAATCAATCATCCATAGTGAACAAGCTCACATCCTTCGCACAATAGAGACAACCCTCTCTAAGTCCAGGAAGGCTAGGTCCTAGGAATCCAAAGACTGGTCTGATGTTACCCTGTCATTATTTTAGCCAATTTTCCAAATCACAGGGCCCTAACATAACGGCAATCATGGTGGGACATTGAGTCAAAAAAATCCTAGGCATTCCTTATGAAATCTCAAATCTCGGTCAAATCATAGAAAACTCAAACTGTCAGCCAAAGAGTAGAATCTGGTTGTTTCAACATCCTAGAAAAATGATGACGCAGCTGTAGGAAACTCATACAAACCTTAGGGCTACATAAAGGAAACTCAGAAAACCCAAAAAACATCCCTAGATTGGTTTTTTGTCAGTTATTGGTGGTGGACCATAAACATACATCGTTAAAACAACAAAAAATATCCACCTGGCGACTCCACTAACCTCCAGTAGGCCTACTACTCCATTAAGTTCTCACAGACCCCCCTGGGAATGCATTGAGCAATCCCAATCATGCTGATGGTGGACAGAAAAGTTCAAACCTTCCACCTAGCAACTCTACAACCCTCAATAGACCAAAAGACTCCACTGGTAGAGAAATCTAGACTGGTTGAAAAGATTCAGTAACCCTTTCTGATTTACAACATGGATCCAAGGATACAAAGGAGATATGCTCTAATGAGTAGAGATCATATCCCTGGATTCCCACACAAAATTCCTGAAACAAATTGGATGAAAAACCTACCTATCTTCCTAGATGAAAAAGTTGATGACCCTTTGTTACATCTCATCAAATTTCATATACACATATGGAGGTTAAAAGTGGAATGGCACGAAGACTGCCTCATGAAAATGTTTGTGGTAGCATTAGAAGGTAAGGCAAGAAATTGGTATGAATTGCTATAACCTAGCATCTTGTTTTCTCTGAAGGATTTCCACCAGGTATTTTACAAACATTATATAGGGTATTTTCCATCTCTATCATTAGCTAAAAATTGTTGTGATCAATCTAAAGACCTTATACAATACCTTGTGAACATTGATAAAGATTTAGGAAATTGGCATCCTGAAGATTTATTAGAAGAACTCCATGCATTTCATTCTCAATGTAGCTATCATGACATCCTAGAGGAGTTAGTTGAGGAAGAACCAAGTCAAGAAATAGAGGAAAACCCAGAGAATCTCTCTGAAGGCACAAGTTATGGTTCACCATCTCTTCTAGGTGAGGCTCAAGAAGACATTCAGACTCAAAACCAGCCTTCACAAGACAAAGAGAATTGTTGTAGTATTATCCAGAGGAAGAGAAAAATGCCTCCTCCTTTAACTGAAGAGGAAATAAATCAAATGATAAACACACAACCAACCTCTAAACCTTCATGTGAACAAAACATTTATGTTCCTATTCCTACTAATGCCATCCACCATAAATCAAAAAGTAAACTTGTAGATCATTTCAAAGAAGAACGAACTGGTAACCCGATATGTTTGATTGGTGAAATTATTTATGTTGATGATTCTCCAAATTTTTATAAATATGATGATGATGATGTTCTCCAAACAGAAGCTAACCTTATAGCGCCATCAGCAATTGATTTGTGGGATGAAGTTCACTATCATCAGATTGAAAGTAGTAATTAGCTAAGGCATGTTACCTATGACACTAATGAGGAAAGCCTTGAAAGTTTAGAAGTGAAGATTCTCTGACTCTTTGCTCTACTTCACTTCAGTCCATCATAAATAGTTTTTTTTTATTGGAAATCAGCAATCTTTCAGTTTTGATGATGACGTTGGGAAAGCTAATGAGTTTCTTGAACCAATTGTCAATAAGAAGTCTTCTCCTGAAATGGTTGAGGAAATCATTTATGACATAGAAATTTCCTCAGCTCTAGATAAGTAGTCACCAAGTCCCATTGAATTTCCAATTGTATATGAAGCCTTGGAAGTTGATAATCATAGGAGAGTTTTTTAGTTTCCTTCTCAAGAGGATCTACTGCAAAAGAGTATCCCTGCTCATCAACATGATGACTTTCACACAGATTTCAACTCACTCAATCAGAACATACCAAGTATGCTAGAAGACAACATTACAATCTATGATGAGTCTACCAGTTCAGATGATCTTGAGGAAGAGGAAGAGTTTCTTTTCCAAAAGAGTCCTATGCTCAGCCAAGTGGAGGAAGAAGCAGTCCTAGGTCAAGCTTATTTTCTAAATCTCCAAGTATTGTCTCATGATCCCTTTGCTAATTTGTTATAGACTTTTGAAGAGGGATTAAAACATGTCAAGAGTAGTTTGATGCAAGGTTTAAAGAAAATTTTAGGCATTACTGTTCAAACACAAGTGAGGTGCAAGTGGCCTTTTGATTTCTTCAAAACAATCAAAGAGCTAAACCAAGATCCCTCATGGAATCATCTGCTTGATTGGTTGTATTGGAAAACAGAGTTAACCAGCTGAATGTATATATTGTATAATTTAGATTCGGATAGATAGGCAAGAAAATAAGCTCAACACTATGAGCATCTTTCTACCTTTAGTTTTAGATTGTTTTAACCAAAAAGAGAGAAAAAGTAAAAAACAAAGGAAAAACGAAAAAGAGGGCAGATTTGAAAGGAAGGTATAACCCCATACCCAAACAATAGTGATACTGAAAGTATGCAAGCCTAAATGAAACTACTTGTTCTGAAAGAAGATATTGTTCAGTCATCTAGCCTAATCATGGCTGAACATATTTTCAATTTATTGTTGATAAGTTAGTTAAAGAATGCTGGTCAAATCATTGAAGCTTGACTTGTCAAAGAAATTAGATTAGGAAAGAAAGATATTGGTTCCACATGCTCAAAACAGAACCAAGGAGAAAAAAAGGGATGAATAGCAATCTATGTATCTCATCCCTATTTTTTCTAGTCTTATTTTGTACAAAAATAACATTTGTGTGCAGCTTGTTTTTATGCCACAAACCCATGATAAATCAGATTGTCTAATCTTGATTTAGTCATGTTTTCAATTTCATGTTTTTAGCCTAGTGAATAAATCCTGTCAAACAGTTTAACCTTGACAGTTGAGTAGAATAGGTAGAGAATCAAAGGGGTTCATCAGCATAATCTGAGCTCTGGGAAGAAATAAGTTAGAAATAGATAGTTTATTTTTCTTTGAAAAACAAGAAGATGTCAAGGTTGCTAGTCCAAATGCACCTAAAGAAGAAAAAATGTTAGGAAAGTAGGTTGGGTAGGTAGAGATGGATTTGAGCTAATATTGTCTTTCAGATTGTTGAGATCATAGCTTCAAGGCAAGCATCAACAAGATAAAAGAGGTAAAAATATGCCCAATGAATGAGGCACTGGTCTCCATCAAGCCAGAGATCTGAAATTTCTGGACACCTCCTGAAAAGGAGCTGCCCTCCCCAAGTGGAGCCACTGTTAGTCATCCATAATTTTCACTATCTGAAGATGACTAAGTATCCATTCTAGATTTCTAGAAACAAAGTTCATGAACATTGTGACTTCTAGAAATCTCACTACCTTCATTATCCTTAAGATAATTTTTTCACTATTTCATCATCCCATCATTTCAATGCTCAGCTCACCCATCCCAGAAGACCCATCATGGGCTCCTGTCACTCAATTTTTCTTTGTTGTGTCACCTTTGGCCTCAGCCCTCTATTTTGTTTTGCCTAACTCCTCCATTGTCCATCTAAGGATTTTAAAGGCATTTTTTCTTTGCTTCATGACCTCCATGGTTAAACATCAACAAGGCTTGTATCTTGATGCTCTTACACCTCCTCCTATCCTTTATATACCTTCACAAACACTCCCCATCACTCCTATCCCTCAAAATGATCATTTTTCTACAAAACCTAGTCTATTGCCACAAATTTGACACTTTTCGAGACTAGGCCTACTTTTTTCTCTTTGGGACCCCTTCCCCTCACTCAATCATTGAAATTTCACTTTCCCATACTCCCTAACATATATCCCTATTGTTGTAGAGGTAAATCCCCTCTGCGGACAAAGGTGATCCCTACTAGCCCAGATCAGGTCTAGCAACAATCGTATCACGCTAAGGCGCAGGTTCCTAATTACAATAAACCAACTTGCGAAGAAGGCCTACCTCAAGTCCAATGCTGTTGTTCATAGAGAAGATGGAAATCCTGTTTCCTTGCTTCAGCAGATCAAAATCCTCTCGCTCGCTACGATCGAACACCTGCACACACAAGAAACACGACAAACACAATCGTAAAACCCAATATATGCAATTATGTATCAGTCAGAGAAGACACAACTCATGATCATAATGAGCAATATGAGTGGAACCATAACCACTAGTCGCTTATCATTAATTCATCAAAGGAAAATACAACCAGGCTGTGACGCTGAACCTTCCTTCGGCGGGTCGTCAGCGGAATACGTCTCAGTAAAGCTTGTCAGGAATGGGGACAAGCCTCTCTCTTCAATCGTCAATCTCCTCGCTATGGATTTGGCACTATGAAGATTATCAAAGCTCTTGCAGCATTCTGAAGGCTCTTGGAGATTCTTGGAGACTAGCTTGCAAAGGGAAATGGCAATCTTATATAGAGGGTGGAAGAGGAGTTGGGATCCCTACAATCATGGGATTGGCCTTATCCTCAAGGAAGCTTCCATGAGAGGTGGAAAACTACTTCCTCTACATGGAAATCTGGAGCCAAACGTCCCAACCCAATTTAGAGACCAGTTCAGGAGTTGGTTGGAGTCAAAATTCCACCATTTATTTTTTAAAAACACCCTTTATTAAGCCTGGCGCGAGTGCAACTATGAGACAGAGCGACAATTGGCACACCCTCTTTGGAAAATTTCCCCCATTGGCACGGGTATAAGACTGTCTAGTCGTTCCAAGGATGAAAAGGCTATTTTTAGGGTTTTTCACAAGGAGATGTCTTCATGGGAATGAAAGTCCATGTCTAGGGGAATGCCATGAAAGTGTTTTCAGGTTGTCACTGCTCACAGGTCACAGAATGAGCCGTCCAATATGCGGGATGGGGAATTGCAGAGATGGTGACAAATTGCTGTGTAACAGATGCCCCCTAAAGCATGAGGCCCGAAAGAGAGAGAGGGGTGAAATGCTTTATGAGAACGTGTCCAACTGAAAACACCACCGTCGGAAAACCTGCGTAGAGAAGTACAACTGATATATCAGATACATGATATATATGAGGTCTGGGTGCAGCCATCCATAACAGAGTATACAATAATCCAGATCCAAGGCATGGACGCAGCCATCCAGTAAGGATCGATAAATAGACTCAGGTATGGTCGCAGCCATCCAATCAGTGAGTCATGTAACTAATCATGATAATCCACAAAATCGCATCCTGGATTATAACAAACAGGAATCGAGGGTCTTGCGCTCCATCTCAACCTGAAAAAAGTACAAGTCCAAGCATGCGAATATCTGAGATGAATTCAAACATGCAAGAACATTGTCTGATTACCAGCCAATGATGAAGCTGTTAAGAGACGCGGGAGGTACCACCAATAATGGAAATGGCCCTCAAGGTACTATAGGTACAATCTATGGTATGTGAATCAATGAGCTATCATCGAACACCCATAGAATCACTCGATCGGAGGCCAATGATGAAAACCTCACGTCAAACGCGAATAACCTGCCATTGAGGCATGCAGGCTCCAAGGTACCAGAAGGGAGTCTCTATATCAGCTTCCTGGATAATGAGCTGAAGTCGCCAGGAAGTGACCTTGATCAATGGTGGGCCATAGTTTTTCCCACATCATCAACACGAGATAGAGGAACATAATGTTGTGAATTAGGGTCAGATGAGAATCAGAGGAAGGTTGTAACTACAGAGGTCAACTTCTCTTGAACATATCGGCGGCACGACAGTGGATTTGGCAGTATTTGACATCAAAATATCATAGGTCATGATAACGAGGCAAAGAGAAGATGAGAGGTCAAAAAGGATTACCCAAACCCACGGAGGCAAACAGATAATGAGATGAAATGTCCCCAACCCGACACGAATGCAGACAAGTGCCATGTTCAAGAGCGACATACTGCCGACACGACAATGATGTTGGTTCCATTTTTCCCCACCATTTCTGGCGAGTACCTCTTTATTTTTACACAAGCTTGAAGAGGATACCAAATGCTTGTCATATAAGTTCATCCTTCAGACGAATCCATCCTAGTACATTTAACGAGCCATAGGAAGGAGAAACTCAAATATCGTCATTATGTCTGAACCCGATGTCATCAGAGTTTAACGAGTCTGACAAAGGAAGAACTCGGCATATTTTCATGTTTAGAGAGTTTGAAAAGACAGCGGAAAAGTAAACTCCAACGGTCCCTTTTCGTAAATAGTTCCTCAGACCCGAAAAGGTAGAAAACAATATCTGATAAAACCTCCTAGTTGCGATAGGCTAGGGTATTCATTTTTCATAAATAATCTATCCCAGCCCGAAAAAGGGGTAAACGTATACTGGGTAGATTTCTTTTTGTGACCACTGTAACAAGATCAAAATGAAAAGGGACTCGACAATATTTTCATGTTTATAGAGTCAGAAAAGAGCTGAAAGATGACTCCTCTTGGAGGAACGAGTGGTATAAAGGGTAGCAACTGGTTCCGGTAATGGTGGAACTGCTCAGAACAAGTAAAGGTTAAGAGGTTGGCTAACAAGAGCAATAATTGGAGCGGTTCCTCGGGAATGGGTAAAACAACCAAGTGAAGGCATATGATTGGCCAAGCAGATAATGACGATGGAGTGAGAAAACCAAGGGTCATCCGGAAAAAACAGGCTGATAAAATGGCAATCAGAAGAGGTAAAATGGGAATGGTTTCATTTTTACACAAGCTTGAAATCAAAAACTCTGCTTGCAGTTGGTTTCATTTTTACACAAGCTTGAAACAAAGATAAACTATGCTTGAAACCGGTTTCATTTTTACACAAGTTTGAAACGAAAACAAACTATGCTTGAAAAAGTAAGCACGCCCCTAGCATGGTGACTCAATTCGAGGTACATGCCCCCTAAGCTTCAGTCCATATGAAAGGCAGATGGAGAGAAGGTTCAAGTTACGAGATCAAGATGAAGACTCGACTGGGATTTCACGAGATCTCATCAAAGACTCGAATTGAAGGGAAAGTGTTTCATTATTTTAACGAGGTTGACACATTAAAAGAACTATCCTCATGACACCTTGTTTCATGGTTTAAGGAGCTTGACACAAGCAGACGAACCATGCTCCGAAAACCTTGTTTCATTTTTTAGGGAGCTTGACACAGGAAAGGAACCATGCTCCGACAGAACTTGCTTCATTTTTTAAGGAGCTTGACACAAGGAAACGAACTCTGCTCCGACGACCCTGTTTCATTTTTTAAGGAGCTTGACACAAGAAAACGAACTGTGCTCCGAGGAGCTTGTTTAATTTTTTAAGGAGCTTGACATAGGAAAATAACCATGCTTCGAGGACCTCATCATAATGAACAAGAAGTCATCGCTTCCAAGAGTTCCACTCCCGATGGAAGGAAAACATCCTGGAAGTCAGGACCCAATACGCCCAGCAGCTGATGCAAAATGGCACTATCACTGGGTACAGGAATGGGGTAGGTAGCCACATAGTTGACCTGTGGTGGGGCAGATACAACAGGTGGATAAAAACTAGGAAGGGATGATGGCGGGCCAGCTGCCACATCAGGACCAAAGAACGAAAGCTGATCAATGGTCACGATCCGTCTTTCATGAGGAAAACAAACCACATGAAAAAGGGAGGAGATAAGCGCTCCCATGGCATAGGTGTAATCGCGCCCCAAAAGAAGATTTAAATCAAAGGGGCCTGGAACAACCATCACGTCCATATGGACGGTTTTACCTCCCAAAGTAACAGGTAACCTTGGAAGGATCCCTAATGGTTGACTAGTTCTTCTATTAAATGCCAACAGATTCTACGTAACAGGCGCAAGCGGTGGCGAACCAAAAGCTTTCCAGGTAGTTGAGGATAGAAAACTAACAGACGTGCCTTCATCTATAATGGTGCTGGGTACGACCAGACCAAAAGCCTGTACTGTGATCTCGAAAGGCACATAAGACGAAAGGCGGCATCCTGAAAATCGATTCCAATCAAAGGAAGCGACTAAACTACTCGGAGGGGCTACCATCAAACCAAGATGGTCTTCCCCTAGTGTTATAGAAGAAGAAGGATCATCCTCCATACCTCCATCTCGAAGGTGGGAGGGGTATCCTCTGGGGCCTCCATCACGGGAGGCGGAGGAGTAACTTCTTGAGGTATAAGGATAGGAGAATCTTTCTCCAAGTCTGAGGAATCTAAAGAAACAAGAAGAACCTGAGGGGTGTGAGGTCCAATCTCAACGGAAAAGACCTGGTGCACCATAGGCGGGGCCAGTTAAACCGATCCCATGACCAATGGTTGTTCGGGAATGGATTCCTGAATTTGAATTTCTGAGGGAGCGAGATCGACCAAGGATGACTCTTGACCAATCGTGGAATCATCTAGTGAAGGACTCACAGACAACTGCTTCTAACCAGCTAGAAGGCATGGTGCAGAAGCAGTCGAGTTGTCCAAAACTCATTTGGCTTCATCCATATATAGAAAAAGGTGAATGGCATGATGCCCTTCACAAAAATTATAGGGATTGGTAATCTTACCCTATTTCTTATGAGCCTTACCAGCACCAGCTAAATACATGCCCCCAACTTGACTCCCAGAAGCCAAAGGAAACGACGGGTGTCCATTGGACCATACTTCAAGCACCTTGGGAATGCCAGGGCAGTCTCGAAGAAGATGGTCTCCCGTGCACAACATGCAAGGGAACTTGACTTTACGTGGAGGGTTGGGAGGTTTATCAAGAGGAGGTGCTTCGGAAGCAGTAGCTGCAGCCTTAGCCTCTCTCTTATCAGACTTCTTCTTCTTTGTCTTCTTCTTCTTCTTCTTAGCCACCTGGTTACTCGAATCCATACTTTCACCAGGCGAAGAAGAAGAGGAAGACACAGAAATAGGAAAAGAAGGGGAGAGGTCCACATTGGAATCAACATGATGTGTTTCAGGTGGAGGAACTGATTGACCAGTATCCGAGACATTTGGGACCACAGAGGTTGAAAACTACCAAACGGGCAACCCAACAGTTAACCCAGGAAGGGACAACATTTCCATATAAGGAGCGCCAACATTTCCAAAAGGAGGAAAAGGACCTGGATTCCAATTGGAGGGGATTCCTTGGTTGGTGAACTCTAGAAAAGTTTCCATCAACAACTCAAAACCGCACACGGGCTAAAAATCAAGGCACACAATCAAACGGCCAATAAGAAAACTCTAAAAGGGCATGTGATTGCAGGTGATTTATTTTACGACATTGAAACTTAGAAACTACACCGTTTCATGTTTTAAGAGTCGAGAAATGGATGAAAGGTGACTCTATCACTTTCAGATTAGAAACAAGCATGAAAGGACAAGCGCTTGATGATCTTTTCAAATTTGAGTCAGATAAGATCAAAATGACTGCTCAGGAATGCTAGGCAAAGGGTGTACCAAATAACCGTGAACTGAAATATACACCTTGGTTTCAAAATGAAAGAGAAATCAACCAAGGACTTAACGTACGTGTAGGAAATGTCCCCGAATGTTGTGTCCGGTGTATCACGGGTATAGGGCGGCAGGCTCGGCTTCCTATGGATAAAGGATAGAAACCTAGTGGGATCTCCGTTTATATACGTGACGGTACGGGGAACACAAGTCCATACTAGTGCTATCTAAAGCCAAGAGGTGAACGACAACTACTAGGTTTAAAGACGCCGGAACATGTCTCTAGCCTAGACCTGTAAATATTTCGTTAATGTTTCAATGCTGCCTTAGTGTAAATTGAATAAATTTTTTGGTTGATCTTCAATTATGTTTCAATTCCAAGGCCCTACCGTATGTCATCTGACAATCTCCTATATGCAGCTATATGAGAAAAGAAAAAATTTCAATTCGATGAATGCTATCTAGTTAAGGGAAGAGCTTCAAACAATGATGTGACATAAAACAACACTGCAAACGAAACCTTTTCCAAACTAGATGACTTTCACTATCCAAAAGTAATTTCAAACACTCAACGATGCGAATAATGCAATGTAATCTATGCAAAATCCTCTTTTTCGAAAACTATGCAATTGTAATCTATGCACAATTTCCTTTTCCTTTTCAAATGATAAGAATGTACTCAATGCATTTTTCAATGAAATGAGAATCTACTTAATGCATGCTTTTAATAAAAGAGAATGCAATCAAAGCGATTTCTAGTTTTCAATCATTAAACAATGTAATCTAAGTTCAATTATGGATCTCAAAAAATACTTTTCAATGCAATGTGATCTAATGCATTTTAACGAAAAGCAAACTATGAGACGAAAACTAAAAGAACGCAAATCTCCTTAATGAAGGATGAATGCAAAAGAGATGTAAAAAAACACTAAGAATGCAATCGTTGTTTCAGACACTTTGTAACGAAGTTCCTCAAAAGGCTACAAAACATATGAGGTCAAACACAAAGAGGACCTCCAAAGCAAGAGATCAAAACAAGGCATTCATTCCCTTTTACATCAAACAATCATGGAAATAAGAAATTTCAAACCATGAGCAATGTAATATATGATCATACAGTGAAAATAACAGAAGGGAAAGACAAACTGGTGAAGGATTTAGGGAAAAAATCTCAATTTTCACAGACCCTGAAATTGGCACGACTTTGTCACTGACAACTAGCGTTAAGTGGCGCGACTTGCTCACTGAAAACTAGCGCCAATGGCCAATTATCACGGGTTGCTAACTGAAAACAAGCGCCAACACCTGAAAATGAAAAAACAAAGAATTTCTCCCAACCAAGACTAGACTCACCACTTCAAGCAGAATCTCCAAGACTCAAATGAACCATGTAATCTAGGCTCAAAGCGAGAGAAAGCAGAATTCGAATGGAGAAGAAGCCAATCACTCAAATAACGCAATAAAATGATAAAAAACCACTAAAAGAATGCAGAGAAGCAATTACAAAGCTAACTGAACAGACAAAAACCACAAACTCCCAAGGGAGGCTCAACGCACAATAGCACCTAGATGCCCTAGGGCTAAAATGTAAAATCGATAGAAATGGGCAAACAACAAAAGGATGAAGGTAACAGTCACTCAAACAAGGCTCCAAAACACTCAAGTAGTCGTAAAAATGATACCAAACACACATATTAGGCTTAGAAAGCTCAAAACCAAGAAAACCCTAGCACCTTTCAGTTTTGGCGTGACTGTCAGGCTAAAACTAGCGCCATGACAGGATTGGCGCGGGTAGTAAACTGGAAACTAGCGCCAATTGGTGCAACTATCAAGCTATTAAGTGCGCTAGTCAAGTTTGCTATGAAAAAATAAAAAATAAGCAATCCAAGAAGCAAACCAGTGATGTTGGAACTCAAACCAAAAACCAAACTCACGAAAATAGCCAGCCAAAAGAGCTGATCAAGCAGGAAAAGTCAAGAATCGACAGAAAGACAAGACAATACTCTAAGTGTTCAGTTCATAAACTAAACCGGAGATTGACTGAAGCAACATTCATCTACTTTTGCTAATGCAGAGCAAGAGTGTTTCGAAGGCTATCTGACTAAATTCAGGCTTCGTCTGTAGTTTATAAAGCAAACAACAAGCTAACTCCCCAGCGGAGTCGCCAATTTGTTGTAGAGGTAAATCCCCTCTGCGGACAGAGGCGATCCCTACTAGCCTAGATTGGGTCTAGAAAAAATTGTATCACGTTAAGGCGCAGGTTCCTAATTACAATAAACCAACTTGCAAAGAAGGCCTACCTCAAGTCAAACGCTGTTGTTCGTAGAGAAGATGGCGCTCCCATTTCCTTACTTCAGCAGATCACAATCCTCTCGCTCGCTGCGATCGAAAACCTACACACGCAAGAAACACGACAAACACAATCGTAAAACCCAATATATAAAATTATGTATCAGTCAGAGAAGACACAACTCATGATCATAATGAACAATACGAGTGGAACCATAACCACTAGTCGCTTATCATTAATTCATCAAAGGAAAATACAACCAGGCTCTGACGCTGAACCTTCCTTCGGTGGGTCATCAGCAGAATACGTCTCAGTAAATCTTGTCAGGAATGGGGACAAGCCTCTCTCTTCAATCGTCAATCTCCTCGCTATGGATTTGGCACTATGAAGATTATCAAAGCTCTTGCAGCATTCTGAAGGCTCTTGGAGATTCTTGGAGACTAGCTTGCAAAGGGAAATGGCAAGCTTATATAGATGGTGGAAGAGGAGTTGGGATCCCTACAATCATGGGATTGACCCTATCCTCAAGGAAGCTTCCATGAGAGGTGGAAAACTACTTCCTCTACATGGAAATCTGGATCCAAACGTCCCAAATCAATTTAGAGACCATTTCAGGAGTTGGTTGGAGTCAATCTTCCGCCATTTATTTTTAAAAAACACCCTTTATTAAGCCTGGAATGAGTGTGACTCTGAGACAGAGCACCAATTGGCGCGCCCTCTTTGGAATAGTTCCCCCATTGGCGTGAGTATAACACTGGCTAGTCACGCCAAGGATGAAAAGGCTATTTTTAGGGTTTTTCACAAGGAGATGTCTTCATGGGAATGAAAGTCCATGTCTAGGGGAATGCCATGAAAGTGTTTTCAGGTTATGTCACTGCTCACAGGTCACGGAATGAGCCCTCCAATATTTGGGATAGGGAATTGCAGGGACGGTGACAAATTTCTGTGTAACACCAAGGAATCAAGGGGATGTTAACAGGTGCCACATAGTGCCAAGGGATTGTTAGACGTGCTAGGTGTTATGGCATGTCAAGATGTAAAATATGTTGCTTAGTTGTTTTACGACCAGGGTTGGATGTGAGCCTTTTCTTCGTAACTTATGAAGTTGTATGATTTGAGATTCGATGTGAGTATCCTAAGATGAGTTATAGGAAGTTCTTAAGTGAACAAGGAATAGTCTAGTTGTAGTAACTATAACTTGGTCAAGCTATTATAGTCGAATCAAGATTTGGTTGGGTTATTTGAATACTGTATTTGCTGCTAAGATGATTATGTACAAATTTAATCAATGAGTGAGAAAACATGGTTAAGGCTAACTGACTATCTAAGGGTTTTGCATTTATGAGAAGATGTCTGACTGAATGCCTCAGATCTAGATCTGAGGCTGATTACATTCTAAAAAATAGTACTCACAAAGCTATACGTAGGTTGGTGTGAAGGAAAGCGTGTATACATGCTGGTTCAGTGAAGCGAAGTAGCATATGCATTTTAAGCTGATGAATGTTCGGGGTTGAGTTTGTATTTGCATATTTATTCTGAAGTTTGGGTTATTTCTGATGTTCTGATAACAGTGGTCTCACTATTCTGTTTGAACTATTGGGTAAAAAACAAGGTTGTTTATTTTTATGAAGAGTTGTGTTGATGTTGTTTGATCCAGTACGAAAATTGATCAAACGTGGTCTGCAGTGGTTCTGAGGGTTGAAGCCTTCAGTATGATGACCCTTTATAATCACACTGATACAAGGGGTAGAACTAGGGCTTGGTGTTAGTGCTTTGAAAACCAATATACCTTGAGCAAGACAACACTTGGCCCAATTTTTGATGGTGGACACACATAGCGCTTTCAATCCACATGTCCTGAACATATATGGCAGGTCCTCTTTCCTCCCATTATGCAACTCTTCAATCTGCCTCTATCAATGAACTCAACTCCTTTATGTTACTGAACTCAGATCAAGAAAAAATTCCCTCTATCTACATATTTTTTCCTTTAAGGTCTACAACACTACAACTCTTTGGTCTGCCCATTTTGCCATACTACTGCTCCAAGAGGACAAGTCTAGGGATATGGAGGTTTCCCTTATTCTCAATGAGACATTCATCTACAATATAGTGAACTAGGGCTATTTGGCTAGCCCACTTGACTCTTACTTTAGTCCTTCAAATTATTTGGCACGTCCTTAGGCCCAATACACCTACCCTTCTACCAGTCTTGTTTTCCTTCACAAGTATAGGACTTAGAGCTCTTATTTGATAGTCACCTAACAACCCTCCAACTGTACTTGGAATTCCATCAGATTTCCAAACCACAATAATTTTTTTTACTGGTCTAGTGCCCACAACACTTCCCTCATCTAAGGCTCTTCAAATATGCCACCTAATAGTGATTTGAGTCCTCTCAAAATCACTATTCTTGTGTACCAATTTCTTTGTTGTCCAATCTATAAACAAATCTGAACTACTCATCATATCATCCTTCTAACAATTTGTAGATGATTGAACTAGGGTCACAAATCATCCATTAACAGTCCATTGACTAACTGTTTATAGGTTGCTTCAGATCTCTGTCCAAAACTCTATGGACAGTCCAACAAAATCAACTGCTCTTCATGTCAATCCATTCCTCATATGGCACATTTCTTTTTCTCCATCTTCCACTCAGGTTCCACCTTCCTTTGGATTTTCTATCTCCACACATACTTCTGCAAACCATCTTCCAAATTTGTGGTATATATTGCAGAGGTAAACCTCTCTCTAAGGGTCACAACCCCTCTTCTTTTATGCATATTTTTCACAGTCTTAATGGCATGCCTTATGGATTGAACATGCTAGGAAACCTCCCTAAATAGGGAATTATACTTATATTCCAATTTATTTAGAACAAACCATATCCACCCATAGAAAAAAATACAACTCTATCCTCCATAAGATACTCAGCCTAGCTCAAATGGATCCATAGATTATGGTCATTTCTTTGACTGAATCTTGAACTGAACTTTAGATCTCTATGACCCTCAAACTACGGTTACCTCAGTCAATATTACACCTGTGACTACTTATGTTTTGGCCCTAAATTCTAGTGCATACCCTCCTCCATTTGTGTTGGTCTTTATCACAGACCTTGCAACCTAGTAACCACCACAAGGTAGGGTCTCAACCCTCTCTACTACTTCAAAATTTGATGCAGACTTCACACAAAAACACCTTTGAAATCACATGCCAAAATTCTCATGAGTCGCCTCTCTTGAGCTTTATCTGCCCTAAGAGAACCAACAATATGCCATCCTACTTCCTATCTTGAACCCATTAAGATATGTGACATTATTTTGAACCCTCACATGATGATATTACTCTTGGTGGATGATCATGGCCTCCCTTTAGCAATGCTTACTCAACCCTCTAACTCGACCTACTTTAGGACTACATCTCTCCTAGCCTCCTTGATAAAATGAGCTCCTTATCACTTGATGTTCTTTCCTTCATACTAAGGCCTCCCTAAATAGCTTTTCCTAGCTAAGCCTCTTAATAACGCTCTAGAAATTACGAACTTTATCTACTTATACCTTATTAAATGTTATTTTTTTGTTTAATTTTATTTTAGATTTTAAACCTCATCTCGGGTCCAAAGCCCCTTCACTTGGGTTATTTTCCCACAAAACCTTTTTTGGTCAAACTCACACAAACCCATCTCACTAGGATTGTGGAGTACCTCCCAAGCTACACAATTCAACAACATAGTCTAGTTGTAGTAATCGTAACTTGGTCAAGCTCCTATAGTCAAGCTAGGACTTGGTTGGGTTCCCAAGTTGAAAACTAAGTAAGGGTAGTTGTGAGGGAATGATAACTAGGAAGGGTTAGGGCATGCCAACGAATTAAAATGCGTGCTAACACATGCTAGACAATGTCAATGCATGTTGAAGAGTGTTAAGGAGTGTCAAGGCATCACAAGGGAGAACTAGGTAAAAATGCATGGAAATGAACAAATAAGAGCATGTTCCAGGGAGTGTCAGTGAATTCAAGTGTGACAAGGATGAAGTGTATTAGAAAAAGCTCATAATAGGATTTGTAAGAGGCTAGCCTATGATTTCGATAAGGGAGTCAACAAAGCAATTTCAAACAAAGGCATACTTTGTGTTGGGCACAACACTATTTTGCCTTTATCTATTATTTTTATATGACATATGGCACACTTTGGCCGAATGCTCATGTTTTAAACTATTTTAGACAAATCCATATTGTACATTGTTGTGTATAAGTTTTGGGGAAATTATCTTGTGCGACCTATATCTTGTGTGTCTTGTGTATCTTGTGGTTCTTGCAAACTCTCAGTTAATGCTCTACTGTTTATATGAAATGGACATACATGTGAAATATTTCCTATTTAAGATATGTTTCTTAGTTGTTTTATAGCCATGGATAGAAGTGATCCTTGTCTTGGTAAGTTCTTAAGTGGGAAAATTTCAGCTTGGACATGACTGGCCTAAGATGAGGTATAGGAAGTTCTTAGGTGAACAAGGCACAATCTACTTGTAGTAGGTGCAATTGATCAAGTTGTTATGGCTGAAGCAGACCAATGTCACATGAACTGGAGTAGTTAAGAACTCGATTGGGTTCTCAAGTCATGAAAAATGTAAGGCTATTTGTGAGGGCATGAGTGCCAAGGCATGCTAGGGAATGCTAACATGTGCTAGATAGTTTGAAGGCATTCCAAATATGCTAATATGTGTCAAGTGCTAAGGCATGCCAAGATTTGCAATGGTGTGACAATACATGCCGAGGACTATCAAGGCGACAAAAAGGATAAACAAGTTAAAATACAAGGAAATGAACACATCATAAGGTTAATAAGTCATCAATTTACATTTTCCAAGAGGGGAATTCTATGCACACCAACACTAGGTGGAAATGAGTGTCAAGTGCCAAGTCTTAGTGCATTCTATGTGCCAAACAATCCTCTGTTACTTCTCTTCTACTTTCCAGTAACTGATCTGAAATAAATTTAATATTAAACCATGCCAAAGCATAACGACGCATCTTAATGAATTCTAGACATGATAATGATCATGGCCTCTTTAGGACTACATATCTCTTCACCCCCTTGATCAAATGAGTTCCTTCTCACTTGATGTTATTTCCTTCATCCTAAGGACTCCTTAAATATTTTTTCCTAGACCTCTTAGGAACCCTCTAAAACTTACGAGTTTTATCAACTTAGACCTTAGGAAACATTAATTTTCCTTTTTATTTTTATTTTAGATTTTAAACCCTGTATTGGGTCCAAAATCCCTTTTTTTGGCGTATATTCCAACAAATAATTTTGTGAAAAAAATCACACAAATCCATCTCACTAGGCTTGTGGAGTACCTCCCAAGCTACAAAATTCAACAACATAGTCTAGTTGTAGTAACTATAACTTGGTCAAGATTTTGTAGTCAAGCAAGGGCTTGGTTGGGTTCCCAAGTTGAAAATTAAGTAAGGTTAGTTATGAGGGCATGATAGCTAGGGAGGTTCAGGGCATGCAAAGGAATCAAAAGGCATGCTAACACATGTTGGAAAATGTCAATGCAAGTTGAACTATAGTGTTAGGGAGTGTCGAGGCATATCAAGGGATAACTAGGTCAAAATGCATGGAAAGGAACAAATAAGAGTGTGTTCCAGTGAGTGTTAGCGAGTTCAAGTGTGCTAAGGATGAAGTGTGTTAGGAGAAGTTTAGAATAGGATTTATAGAAGACAAGCCTATGGTTGTTATAAAGGGCTCGACATAGGGAGAAGTTTTAGATAAAGGGAGATCACTTTGTGCTATGCACAAAATTGTTTTGCCTTTAGTTATTTTTTTTATATGAGATGTGGCACACTTTGGCTACATGTTCATGTTTAAACTATATTTCTAGATAATTGCATATTGTACATTTTTGTGTATAGGTTTTGGGGCACTCAGCTTGTTTCAACTTATATATTGTGTGCCTCGTGAATCTTGTGGTTCTCGTAAACTCTCAGTTAATTTTATATTGTTTATTTGAACTGATTGAACATACATCTCAAATATTGCCTGTGTAAGCTATGTTGCTTAGTTGTTTTATGGCCATGGCTAGATCATGTGATCCTTGTCCTGGTAAATAGTTAAGTAGGACAATTTGATACTGGACACGAGTGGCATAAGATGAGTTATAGGCATTTCTTAGGTGAACAAGGCACAATATACTTGTAGTAGTTACAATTGGTCAGGTTGTTGCGGTTGAAGCAGGTCGATGTTTTCACATGAACTGCAGTAGCCAATGACTTGAATAGATTCCCAAGTCGTGAAAAAATGTAAAGACTAGCTGTGAGGACATAAGTTCCAAGGCATGTTAGGGAATGCTAAGATGTGACAGATAGTGCGAAGGCATGTCAAACATGATAAGATGTGCCAAGTGATAAGGCATGCCAAGATGTGCAAGGGTATGTCAATGCGTGCCACGGACTGTCAAGGAAAAAAAAGGGAGAAACAAGTTAAATTACAAGGAAATGAACACATAACAGGGTTAATGAGTCATCAATTTACCTTTTCTAAGTGGGGCATGCTAGGCACGCCAACACTAGCTGCCAATAGGTGCCAAGTGCAAAGTATTAGTGAATTCTAAGTGCCAAGTATTCCTTTGTTGGTTCTCGTCTACTTTCCAAAAATTGATCTCAAATAAATTTAATATTAAACCATGCCAAATCATACCAAGGCATCTCAATGTGTTCCTTACATGCTAAGACTTTCAAAGCACCAACACGTGCCAAGTGCCAATATGTGTCAAGGAGTGTTATGAGTGCTATGAAGTGGAATGGCATGTTGAAGAGTGCTAAGGTGTGTTAGAGAGTGCTAATGCATGTTGAGGAGTGTTAAGGAGTACTAGGACAAAAAATTAAGGGAGCACTAGGTTAAAATTCATGGAAGTTAATGAATATGAGGAACGTGTGCCAGGGACTAGTATTAATGAGTGTTGGTTGTCATGCCAAGGAGGGAGTGACAAGGTATGCAAAGCATTGGTAAGGCATGCTAGGGAATATCAAGGCATGTAAAGAAGTGCCAAAGTTTTCTAGGGAGTTCCAAGGTGTGTTAATTATATGTGCCAAATAGTTCTAAGGTATGCCAATACATGCCAGGTGCTAAGGATGTGCAGGGTGGTAGGGTATGTAAATATGTGTCAAGAAGTGTCAAGGAAACAAAAGGAATAACCAAGATAAGATGTAAGTAAATGAAGACATAAGAGGGTTAATAAGTCAGGAATTTATCTTTTTCAAAAAGGGCATGCTAGTCACACTAATAATAGGTCCCAATACATGCCAAGTGCTAATGTATGCCAATGAATTCAACCAAGGTGTTCCAGGGCATGCCAGGGATTAGATGCTTGCCAACACATGCTAGGAGAGTTCCATGTTGTGATAGCGCCTGCCACGATGTGCGTTGGCATCAGTTTCATGACAAGATGTTCTAGGTACAAAGATGTTCCAAGACATGCGAGGTGCTAAGAAATGTTAGTGTGTGACAAAGCATTAATTTAATTTGTGCCCGGATTGTTGAGGAGTGTTAGTTCTTTCTCATTAATATAATTTTCATAGCCTGATTATGTATTAAATAATATATTTTCTACACACACTAGTGGAACTTTATCTAAAGTGAATTTGATAGATAATAAACTTAATAGATATGAATCATGTGTTGACTCATAGGAAAACTATATTCGACTAGTGATTACTTGAGGGAATTGATAAATACTAATTAATTCTTAAAAAATTGACTGATTCTAACCACTATGGCCTTGGAAATATCATAAAAAATACTCCACAATAATTGCCTTAAATCGTTACCTTTTGAAAAAAAATATATTAACATGCATATAGCGTCATCAAAAACTCATTAGAATGATCAATGGTGACGAACATTTTTTGACCATCACCAAAAGTAACAAAAAGAGCATTGGTGAGGGTAATTAAAATTCCGTCACTAGAAGTGTCACCAAAGAGAATTAGTGATGGGCCTTTAACGACCCTCATCAAAAGTGTCATTGAAAATGTCTTTGGTGACGGACCATAACGGACCATCACTATATACACTTACAGTGACGGTGTTTTAATGATAGATGATGATGGACATTTTTTGACCATCACCAAAAGTAACAAAAAGAGCATTGGTGAGGGTCATTAAAATTTCGTCACTAGAAGTGTCACCAAAGAGAGAATTAGTGATGGGCCTTTAACAACCCTCACCAAAAGTTTCATTGAAAATGTCTTTGGTGACAAACCATAAATGACCATCACTATATACACTTACAGTGACGGTTTTTTAAGGACCGTCACCATATGTGACATTGGTGATGGACCTTAAAGGTCCGTCACAAGCATGACCCTCACCAATGTGATTTTTTCTTGTAGTGTTGATTGAGCATACAATACATCATTATTACCTATATGAGTAGATAAAAAAATTATAAGACATAATTATAAAGAATAATCGAACATATATGAGTAAAAAAAAAAAATATAAGACAGTACAAGGTCTCAAGTTATGACTATAAAGAAGTTAGTGGAGAGAGTCGAAGCCCTCAAGAAAAAATTCGATGCCTTCTAGGAATCCATGGAAAAAACATTAGAAGCATTTGTTCCCCTACATATGTCTCGTGAACCCATAAGGGAAGAACATAGTGTTCAGGTACACATAGCTACACTCCTCTCCGATCACAGGACATTTAGGCTTTCCGAACACTTATGCACAAGCACATCGCTCTTTCTTTTGGAACAACATGAAGAATGGAATTCTTACTTTTGTAGGTGAATGTGACGTATGCAAGCACAAAAAAGGGAAAACAATCAAGCCACTGGGAACATTACAACCATTTTGGCTCCCTACTTCCATATGGATATATGTTTCCATGGGTCTCATTATAGGTCTCCCAAATTTAGACAACAAATCAATAATCATGGTGGTTGTTGACATACTTTCAAAATATGCTAATTTTTTCACTCTAGCAAACTTATTTTCCCCAACATTGGTGGCTGAAGTTTTGATGGACGAAATGTTCAATTTGCATTGGATGTTGACTTCCATTGTGTTTGATTGAGACCCCACTTTCACCCCCAAATTTTGGCAGGAACGTTTCTAGCTACAGGGTGCACAACTCCAACTGAGTGCAACTTATCATCCCCAAACCGATGGTCAAATAGAAGTAGTTAAGAAAAGTATGGAAACCTATCTGACATACTTCACTTTCGATAAGAAACATTAATGGGTAAAGTGCATGCCCTTACCTAAATGGTGGTATAATACTAACTAGCATGAAGCCAACAAGATGATGCCATATGAGGCAGAGTATGGCCAAATCCCACCTTTAGTAGCTTCTTATATCCTCAGATGCTCCAAATTACAGTAATTTTATCAACTCCTAGAGAACCATGTATCCATGTTTTCTCATATCAAATATAATCTACATTAAGATCATAATAGAATGAATTAACAAGCCGACCTACATTGTTCCGAGTGCTCATTTTAGGTAGGTGACTAGGTGTTACTGTGACTCCAACCTTATAAGCACACCTCTTTCCAAGAAAAGGGATTCCATAAACTAGCACCAAAATTCTATGGGCCTTCTCAGGTACTTTAGTGTATAGCAACAGTTGCTTAAAAATTGGCCCTACCAACCACTTCAAAAATCCAACCAGTCTTCCATGTATCTTTCCTAAAAAAAATTGCGTGGAACAATTTTAGGGTTGAATCAAGTCTCCTAGAACTGGATGAGGAAGGATCACTTTGGATCGGACCCGAAAAGGTCCTCGATACTCATGAAATACATCTTCACAGCCACACGATCAAGGAGGTCCTCCTCAACTAAAAATACACCTCTCCAAAATATGCAACATGGGAACTAACCACTATTATTCACTAGTTTCTGCAACTTCAACCTTGAGGAAAACATTTCTTTTGATGGGGGAGGGCATGTTGGGTCCAACCATAACCATTTACTTACGTAATAAGCCCAAGGGGCCTAGTTAGATTCATAGTTAGTTATTTTAGTTAATAAAGCTCGTAAGCGATTATCCACATTAATAATAATTGTAAGTGGTTGACCCGCATTATAGAAATTGACCCACAATTAGTTATAAACAAACCATAGTTAATAAATAAAGTGTTTGACCTGTATTATGCAAGGTACCACTAGTAGTTGGGGTTTTGGATGTCATAACACTATAAATAGTCTTATATAGCAAGGGAAGAATCATCATGTCATATTTTAATTGAGTTCTTGTATATTGGAGGTTTCCCCCTCGAAGAGGCAAGTGAGCATTATAATCTACTTTTGAATCATAAAATATATTTACAATTTATCTCCATTCATGTGATATTTATATGTTTATCGCAATACTGTTTCGTATTTATAGCATTATTTTATTCTCATAGGTCAAGTGCATAACAAAATGGAATTTATTGAAAGGTGACAATGCTACCACTTTTATCTTCGATAGTGCACACAAATTATGTGTTGGTGTTTCATTTACCCTCCAAAGAGTATTTGATTAACTGGAGCATTTTAGACTGCTTCAATCATTAGGATTTAAATGTTCTTCATTTTGTAACATAATGTGTTCTTTGTTCTGGAATGCTTCTTTAGGATTCTTTGGAATACCTGCAACTGAGATCACTCATGGAACACAAACATCAGCCTGAACAATATTCTGTTCTAACGTGTTTCATGCAACTTTTATTTTTATGATTTCTTAGTGCACTGGGGAAGGGAAAAGGAGGCTTATGGGTGCAGGTAAAAGTATAAAGGATGAAGGGATGAGTACCTAAGGCTTAATTATGTGTTGTGTGCTCAATTGGGAGAAAGGAAGCTTAAGGTAGGGTGCAGGGTGTAGTCCAAAGGATGAAGGAGAGTCTAACTAATTGTTTGAATTGCATTGTGCACTTAAGGAAGCCAAAGAGGGGAGTAGGGTGCAAGCTAGATGATGATGGGTTCAGGCTTAGGCCTTCCAAATGCATTATTCACTCAAAAGATACCAAGTAGGGTATAGGGAAAAAGCTGAAGGATGAAGGGGAAATTATCTTTCTTGGTGATGTGCCATGCTCTCAAGGAAGGAAGAATTAAGAATAACACAATATAGGAAGGCGAGGAGAGGATGTTGATTGGGAATGCACTATGCACTTAGGAAGGGCGAAGGGTGTAGTTCAAAGGAGGAAGGGGTACCGATTAAGCATTAAGAGTGTGTTATGCACTCTCCTAGTGTCAGTGTTCTAACATTTACAAAAAATATTTATCTAAGTCTGAAATGTAGTACAAGGGGAAAACACAATGATTTTATACATAAAATCAAGTGCGACATATACCAATTCATCAATAAAAATTAGACTGATCAAATAATTACTCCATAAAAATGTCAGTCTAAAATTATTCTCCAATTACAATAGACAAAATGTGTGTGACTATGACCAAAAGTGTTTTTTTATGACTAACATGTTTGTTATACCATGAGGTGCACCATAGATATCTAAACAATGCGACAACACTTAGGAATGATCAAGAACACTTGAAACATGTAAAATTACATGAAGTGGTTTTTAAAAATTAATTTGCATAGCAATGAAATACACAAAATATTGTGGAAACATAAATAAAAAACTCCATAAAACAATAGAGACACATATATATGTGGTTCACCCAATT
Source organism: Pinus albicaulis (assembly GCA_034641835.2). Taxonomy (NCBI): domain Eukaryota; kingdom Viridiplantae; phylum Streptophyta; class Pinopsida; order Pinales; family Pinaceae; genus Pinus; species Pinus albicaulis. Next base: position 1,428,418,014 of record CM076577.1, read on the forward strand.
TTGGATATGACCACGGAGAGACATCTAGTCCTTCCTTTTATATTAGCCATCAAAATGAAGAGGTAAATCGTACATTAGTTCCATTGTAATTTCCTCTTCGATCTCACACAACCTCCTCTCACTCTCTCACTCATAATAATGATACACTACTACAATACAATTCCACCATATAAATGGAGGGTTTCCTTCTAGGGGAAAAAAAAGCCTAAATTAACATAACTTATACCATCAGATCATTCACCTAATGAATGATCTAGATTGACTATGAAATTACAATATTTTACAAGGAAATTTTTCGCCTATTTTTAGTTTCGAGGGCCACGAATTTTATACAAGAGGTGTTTCTGCCCCCTTTAGGAACTGTGGTCCAATGCAGCCGATACAAATACCCCTAAACAATTAGCAATATAATTAGGCTTCACACCCAACAATATCCAACTTGGAGACCTATTTTATAAACTCCATAGTTACTTATTGGAAAATGACTCCACTTGGACTTGGTTGTTTCTCATCTTCACCATCATACTTGAAGAGCAATTGAAACTAAGAAAAATATCAGTTTCTCCCTAGTTACAACTTTTTTAACATATATGCAGGATTCTGGCTAGTGTGTATATTTTCCAGCTTCAACTGTCCATCTTCCAACACTCACCATTTGAAATGGTACTTGAGCTATATATGTTTAGTATTGGAATGAAATTCTAAGTTCTTTTAAATATGAATGGACTCGGTCTGTCACTTTATAACCTTCCCATCTCCCTCTTCTTTCTGAATTCATACAGAAACCTTTGGAACCAAATAGTTTATTTAGTAGTGTCTGTATCAACAATATACTCTTCTTCTGTTGTTGAAAGTGCAACAATGTTTTGAAATTTTGAAACCCAACTGACAGTTGTTCCACCTACAATAAGCACATACCTTATGGTGCTCCTCATGTTGTCTCTATCACCTGAAATATCACCATCAACATATCCTATAGAGAAATTTTTGGACCACCAAATAATTATTCTTGATTTGTGGTACCTCTCAAATACCTCAAAATCTACTTCACTTCCATCCAATGCTCTTTTCATGGCTTTTTAATATACCTTCTTACAACTCCCACTACATGTGTAATATCAGGCCTTGTGAAGATCATTACATACGATAAGCTTCCAAATACTAATTAATATGGAAGTTTGCACATATAACCCTTCTCTTCGTAGATCTTGGGAGACATCTCCTTACTTATTTTGAAATGGCTAACTAAAGGTATACTTATTGGTATTGCATTCTGAATATTAAATATTTCCAACAACCTTTCTATGTACTCACTCTGAGACCATGTTAATTTGCAATTTTTTTTGTCTCTAGCTACTCCCATACCAAAGATTTGTTTTACAACACCCAAATCCTTCATTCGAAATGTGTTTACCAATTTTGTTTTGAGCACATTTATTTCATGCATGTCAGACCCTAGCACAAGCATGTTATCTACATACAATATCAATATAATATAGTTTCCATCATTTTTATTTTTAAGATAAACGTAATCGTCAGAGTGACATCTAGTATAACCTTGTTAAGATGTAAACCTGTCAAAATTTAGATACCACTTCTTTGGAGCCTATTTTAAGCTATACAATTTCTTCTTCAATTTTCACACTAATTTCTCCTTCCCTTTGACCTCATACCCTTGTGTATACTACATATATATTTATTTTTCCAAATCCCCATGGAGAAAGGTTATATTTACATCAAAATACTCAATATGGAAATATTATGCTGCCAATAGACTTAAAAGAGTTCTGATTGAAGTAATTTTAACAATGGAAGAAAAAAAATCATCAAAGTCTATACTTTTTTTGTGCAAAAACATTCATTAGAAGTCTACCCTTATACCTCTATTTTCCTCCATCTTCTTCCTTCATCCTACAAACCCATTTATTCTTCAATGTTGTTTTACATTCAAGAAGCTTATATAAGTCCCAAGTTTGGTTAAGAAACAAGGATTCCATTTTTTTTTCCATAGCTTTCTCCCACTTCTTCTTTGTTTCTACCTGCATTGATTCTTCATATCTTTCTATATCACAAGAATCAATCAAAAATACGTAATATAATGAAGGAGAGTATCATTCAGGGGGTCTACTTATCCTCGTAGATCTTCTAACACCACTTTCAGGTTTTTGAGGTGCATTTTGTTGTTGTGCTTTATGGTGTAGTTGTGGGTGTTGGTCATTATGATTTTATGGAACCTTTAATTTTTCTGTGATCTCATCAAGAACTATGAGCCGTTTTCTTTCCTTTTTATGTTTATTTCCCCACATCTGATACTTATACAAGGCCTTTTCATTGAATATTATTTCTCTACTCCTAATTATGTTATTATTTTCATAGTAATATAAGCGATAAAAAAAGCCATACATCTTTTTGAGAAATCTTAAAAATAATCACATCTTTCTCAAAGAAAACTTGGATCTCCTTCGCAAAGAAATAAAGAGAACCAGATATGATTTAAATTTTCTATCTATAAAAGCATTTAAATTACACATGATATTAGCAAATAAAATTAATCACACCCTATGGGAAAAAAAATATGCAGCCTCAACTCTTAAATCTCATAAAATTGAATTATGAACTTGTAAAAATCAAACTCGGAAATTTTCTAAACTTATGCTTAAAAACACTCCAGATTCTTGCTCCCTTACAACTCCTCCCAAATCCTAGTGACCAAATTCGCAATGTATATTTAAAATCAATCCCTAACATCATACTACTAAAAGTTAATAAGGGGGGTGTCGCATTTATTAATATAACCTAAATTCAATTAATTAATTTCAAACCACACTAACCCATCCATTAATTAACAAAGCTTAAAATAATAAAATAATATTAGATCCATACCTACACTAATTTAATTCACATCAAAATTACTTTTAATTAATATCATTTAATTAATATAATTTGAATTTATACTATATATTGATTTCATAAATCATAACTAATAAAAAACACTTAATATAAAATAATTTAAAATAAATCCATACTTTATAAATTAATCCAAACTAATAATAAATAGAAACTATAAACAATTTGAATTAAAATTAATACATAATCTAAATCATTAATTATAACAAAAACTTATATAATTTAACCCTGTCGGCATATACTTTTCCACTCAAACCCTTTCCTATTTATTCAACATTTATATGATTAAATTTTCACACTTTTTTACATTTTGATAATGAACCTCATAGATGGTTTGAAACATGAATAAAACAATTCACTTAATGCGATGGATCTGGAAACTACATCAGATCAAAATATAGATAGCAGAAGTCTGAAATTTGAAATCACACACCTATATTGAAGGGATACAACAAAAGCGATTCACACATTAGAGCGGTACAGATCTTTAATTTCCAAAATAAAGGTTGATTTCGCATTCCTTAAATGTTACAAGGACTCTTCCATCATTCCCACTTTCGCCAGAATCAAACACTCTCTAAGAAATATTAAATGTAATCACATCTTTCTCAAAGCGAGCTTGAATCTCCTTCGCAGCCAAATAAAAAGAATCATATATGATTTAAATTTTCTATCTATAAAAGTGTTTAAATTACACATGATATTATAAAATAAAATTAATCCCACCCTCTGGTCAAAATTGATGCAGCCTCAACTCTTAAAGCTCTTAAAATTGAATTATCAACTTGTAAAAATCAAAATCATAATTTTTCTAAACTTACGATTAAAAACCCTCCAGATTCTTGCTCCCTTAAAACTACTCCCAAATCCCAGTGACAAAATTCACAACTTCTCTTTAAACTCAAACAAACACTAACATCGTAGTAGTAAAAGATGATAAGGCGGGAGTCACAATTATTAATATAACCTAAATTCACTTAATTAATTTCAAACCACACTAATCCATTCCATTAATTAACAAACCTTAAAACAATAAAATAACATTAGATCCATACCTACAGTAATTTAAGTCACATCAAAATTGTATTTAAATTAATATCATTCAATTAATATAATTTCAATCTATACTATATATTAATTTCATAAACCATAACTAATAACACAAACTTAATATAAAATAATTTAAAATAAATCCATACTTTAGAAATTAATCCAAAATAATAATAAATATCAATTATAAACGATTTGAATTAAAATTAATACATAATATAAATCATTAATCCTTAAAAAAAACTTATATAACGTTACCCTATCGGCTCATACTTTTCCGCTCAAACCCTTTTTTATTTATTCAACATTCCCGAGATCAATTTTTCACACTTTTCTATATCTTGATAATGAACTCAGTAGATGGTTCGAAACATCAATAAAATAATTCACTTAATGTGGTGGATTCGGCAACTACATCACAACAAGATAACAAAAATTATTAACATCTTATCCAATAAGGGTACATCTCTTTGATTTTTCCCCAAGGTTTGTTCTATTTTATTTATTAATGTGGACAAAGGCTTCACAACCGAAAGTATTTAAGAATCAATAGTTTAAATTTTTATCTATCTATGCCTCCTCGGGAATACGAACATTTAAGGAACTTGAAGGACCTCTATTTATTGAATAAAAAGCAACATCTGCAAAAAATTATAAGGGAAATCATGCATGCAATTCCATGCACCTTGCAAGCTCCATGATTTTCATGTTCATCCTTTCTGACACACCATTTTCCGTGGTGTTCCTGGCACTTTCTTCTCTCTACAAATTCCATGCTCTGAATAGTAGTTATCATACTCTTTCCTCCAGTATTAACCTCCATTGTCTGATCTAAGACAATTCAAATTCTTTCCTATCTCATTCTCAACTAAATATTTCCATTTCTTGGAAGTATGAGATTGTAATATCCCAAAATAGGGAAAATCTACAATGTTAGGAATATCTTATAATATTCCCAAATTGGAGATCTAGCAATATGTAAACACAATAATGAAAGAGCAGTGTTTCATCAACCTCAGAAAATGTAAGAAGAGCTCATATCAATCTTATTAATGTTATAGCAGCAGAATGTGTACAAGATCTTGAGGAAATTATCACTCAAGCTTATGCAAACCAACCTCAAAGGAACATGTACAAGAGATATGAAATACACTGCTACATATGGAAAGCCAAGGCTATGAGAACACATTTTTATAAGGAGAAGGTATTGCTAGCATATGTCAATACATAGATATATCAATACACAACTCATACAATATGGGGAGTAAAGATAAACACTCCCAAAAACAATTTCTAGACAATCCTGGAAGGATTGGCTGAAATATGCAAAAATACAAAATGCCGGAGTTGCAGGGTAGTAGCTGCAACTGAAGAACTGGAAATGGATGGAGAAAGCTGAATATGCTACATATGATGACTGTATATCATCCAATGGATATCTCAGGTGAAAGGCTCATCAAATCACTGAGGATCTCACCCTCCAAATAGTGGTACAAACCCCTACTGCAAATACACTCAGAAATAACACAGTCAAGGAGAGGGACTGTGCTGTAGGTGATGGGAAATTCTTGGCCTGATGCCAAAGATATGAAATTAGCTCCTGAAACTTCCTCATTGACCTCCGAGAGGAATAGAAGCTCCCTCCTCTAAAAGATAAGCTCTAGAAGTGGTGTTGTGGAACCCTCCACTGCAACACCCTGCAACACAGCATTTCCTACTATAGGAATAACGTTGTAGCTGAAGGAGGTGGCTTGGCCTTGAGCCTGAAATGTGGAGAAATGAAGTACAATCCCTTAAGAGGCCTCTCAAAAAGGGAGAAGGAATCCTAAACAGGAAATCCCTTGTGCTAAGTAGCACAACAATCTCAATTAAACAACCAGAGAAAGAAAATAGTCATGCAGACGAAATTCTATACTCAATAACATATCCTTCTATGGTTGACTTGTCCTCCCTTTATACAAATGAAAGCCTCCTTGCCTTGGCCCCCAAAAATTAGGGCTTCCTCCACCAAATGATCTCTCCCCCATTCACACTGTGATGTCTTTCAAAGTGATCCACTCCCACTATGGTAGCGTTGTTGACTTGGTCAAACTTTACCTTGTCCTCATGCATTTGGCCGTTTTCACACTTGAGGGTGAAAAATATAGCTACTCTGATGATCCCTTTCACACTATGAAAGATTTTATTCCTACTCATGGGCCTCCTTACCCATTTATTCACATCCTAGATGATATAAGAAAAATTAATGTTCCAATTAGTTTCATGCTAATTTTGGGAACATTAGAGTCCTCCCCTCCCAAATGTTGCTTGTCCTGAAGCAACTACAATGATAGAACTGAAGGGAATTCTTAAGGCATGTGGGATGAAACAAATTTGGATCTGCCATCCCGATATGAATCTCCCATCCCCAAGCAATCATCCATACAGAATGAGTTACCCTCCAACATGGCAACTCCTTCTTGGAACAGGGTCTCCTAACAAGCTACAAAATTGGTCCATTTTGGCTATTTTTTATTATATTTAGTATAGCGTAGAGGTTTTGGGGTCGGTCAAAACCCCGAATGCATTCTAATGGGTCAAAGGGTAAACTAGGGGTCCAAAAACCATTGGTTGCAGACCATAGGATTGATAAAGCTAGATTGTTATAAATAGAGAGGAATTTCAGATTGTAGAAGGTATAATTTTGATGAGCTATTGATGCGATATGTTGTGTGAGCGATCTGTTTGGGTTTTTGGGGAACGGAATCCTACTAGCTGTGTGTGCAGAGATCCTAGTCTAGCTATGTGTGGACCCTGCTGCTGTGTGCGCAGGTTGGGAAGGGTATTGTAAAGAACAGTTGATGAATGAATGAATACACTGGATTGTTAGATCTGAATCTGTGACTACTATTGAATTTCGGGTAATTACTGTGTTATGCATTCTCTGTCTTTATGCTGCGAAGGTCTGTATATTGAATGATTGATCTGTCCACTCTGGGTATAAAATAATGTGAAAGTTTGCTGAATTGGATCTAGATCTATTCTGTTATGCTTATGTATTGATATTATGAGAAGTACATAATTGTAGATCTAGTGCACGTGGATGCAATAGGATACATTTTTAACCCTACACAGAGACACGGTGATATGAAAATAATGCAGCCCTGTTGCCTTACCCTTCCTTTCTCAAGGTGCGGAAACCTGGTTCCAGCACCCACCCATACTACTTCGGGTGAGACTGTGATCTGCGCAAGTAGGTCACTGCCGAAAGGGCCAGTAGTATAGGGGTTTGTTGGCAAACCTTGCACACCGAACCTGGGTCAGGACCCCTGAAGCCAAAAAATGGTTCCGTTGCCGGGACCTGAAGAGATCTAAGAAAGGGATCGGGTAATGAAAAGAGAATACTGGAAGCCTGAAAGAAAAGAGATCGAGGATTGGTTCGAAAGGAAAATCCAAGCATTTGCAGTAAGAGAAAACCGAAGTGAAAATTTAACCACGGAGAGATGGAAAAATAGGTATGTTCTTACTGAAAGCTACGAAATATTATTTGTAACCTTTGCAATCAAACTCCAAGAGTGGCTGGCTAGGCTGGTAGAATTCTAGAAGTGCTGCAAGGATGAGCGAGTCACTTAGTGGACTCCATATCTGCTCGAACAGCTGGAAAAAACCGATAATACCATCACACGCATGGTGGATCACTGGGTGGATAGTGTGCTAGGAGGCTTTGTGACAGATTTTGCCATTGATCAGTTTGTATCATACTCTGAGGCCGAGTGACGATTCTTCAAAGGATTTCGGGGTAAATTTCTGAGGACGTTAGCATTACTGATCAAGAATTTGCTGTGCGAAAAGAGAATTCTCCGTAGCCATACCTACTGAATGACCTCGGATCCAGACGGGAGCGCGACGCACAATGGTAAGTATTATCAGACCAACCTTAACGGAGGAAGGGCCGTCTATAGCCCAGTGAAGGAGCCGGCTACATCACCACCTAGGGCATGCAAGGGTAATAATTTGTCTATAACATCATATCTGGATAGTGATATGGCTGCGCACTTGAAACTACCTACCTTTAAAGGGGTAGGAGATGAGGACATGGATCGATTTTGGTTTGTTACGGACTCTGTCTAGACTGCACAAAACATAACAAGTGATAAAATAAAAAGGGTACAACTGTCTTTAGCATTCGAAGAACGAGCTCTGGACTAGTATATGTGATATGTTTCCCAGAATGGAACCACCTCCTTTCAGGATATTAAGGATGCTCTGAAGCAACAATTCCACAAGCCAAATTCTTATTCCCAGTTAGTAGCAGACGTAAAGTACTTCAAGCAAGGTGCATTTGAATCAGTATGGGAGGCAGATCAACAGTTAAAGAAGGCGATTAGGGAAGGAGGGTTCGAGTATGATGATAGGCAACATATGGAATGGTTCATCGCCATGTTTCTACCTCACCTACACACCCCCATGAATCAGCAGACCTTTGAATCACATGGTATATATGTAGAGGCCACTATGAAACTAGAAGTTGATCCCCAGGAAGACACCTCAGCAGGGGTACAACAGATCCAGGAACAACTCGGGGCTATGCACATGGAGATACAGAACATGTGAAAGGAACAAGGAAAAGACATCTGCGCGGATCTCTAGTGTATACGTTGTCGAGTGTCTGGTCACACGAAGGATCAGTGCCCACTACTGACTAATTATATGCAAGCCAGAGGACCTAGCCTGCTGTGCCTAGGATCAAGCGGATCTGTATTATGGTGTGATGATTGTCGGGTAGTAGGCCTACACGATACGAATAATTTCCCTCGGATGGGTGCATATGTTCCCGAGCTAAAACAAAAATGGTGCCGATTCTTTCAATCTGTAGGGCACGACAAGCAGAATTTCCAAACATATGACTTAATGATGGATTGTGGGAACTTATATCGGGTGCAATCAGACCCTGCATCGCCAAGACTAGCTGCGCACTTTGGTGGATCACCGGCCTGAGGCAGAGGAGGTCAGGGAGGAAGTGCAGGCCAAGGATGAGGGAAGTTAATCTGTTATAACTGTGGGGAAACAACACACTTTTCCATAGAATTCCCTAATCCCACCAGGCCATCGTTTAAGTACTGCAAATAGCTGGACCATGAGGTAGAAGACTGCCCGGTCTTAATAGCCAGAATGCAGGAAAAGAAGCCTACCCCTATGCAGAACATACAAAGGGTTAAAACTGAGCTACGAGAAGCAGATCCAAGTGTAAGGGTCATAACACGTAGCGGGCTTGATAACAAGGGAAGCAACGAGATATCATGTGAAGAACAGACACTACCCATAGCCCCTGCGCTAACTCAAAGCGAGGAAGAAATTGAGACCTTTTTAAAGGCATGTCTGAAATTGCTCAGGAATTTGCAGGCAGTAAGAAACCTCCTGGCCTTGATGAATACCTGCGCAGCTCGACCCACCTTGGTCCCTGAGACCAAAGTCGTGCACAAAATTTACAGCTCTAAGAAACGCACAAGGAGGGAAATGCGATTGACTGCACAAATCAGAGATTATGAAATGGACCATGTTATCTTAGATCTTGGAAGGTCAGCTAGTACTCTTGCTCCTGCAATGTCAACCAAAAGTTACCAAAAGTTACGGTTCCCAAAAGTTACGGTTGACATTGCAGGAGCAAGAGTACTAGCTGACTTTGAAGTAATTGAGATAGTCGACGATGCGGACCCCTACCCTGCATTCCTTGGGTTGGATTGGGCCATAGACATGGGAGGTATTATCAACCTCAAGAAACAAAGCATGGTGTTTGAAAGCGAAGTTATGCGTGTCGTAGCACCCCTGGATGTCGCGGAAGGCACCCGGTATACCGAGCCAGTCCATCCGAAGGAGGAATTGAATCATATTTATAAGATCACTATGCAAGATGAAGACCGGGTTAACCCCACGGATGGAGGGATGCTCTTTTAGGAAAAGGACAGTGAATGTTTTTCCGACTCTGATTAAGAACAAGAGAATTGGCAAAGCCGACTGCATGAGATTTCGGCGCTTTGCAACCTTCAGACCGTCAGAAACTTCCGTTGCATTTCTACCATAGAAAGAACCTTACCTTGCTAGTAGGACGTAGATGACACTCAGAAGTCTGCGAAGCCAAGGGGTCTCACGGATTGGTGGTCTGTAGCACTACCACTAACCCAATATGAAGCACCTACTTGGAGGAACTACTAGAGTAAGGTGATCCTGCGTAAAGAAACTCCCTTAGCCAGATGGGCCCCAAAGATGGTCGACCCATGTAGTTCCCTGCTAATGCACAACACCCAAGGGTGTGATTGACCCTTGCCCATCCAGACTTACCAGAATATCACTGACCTCAGCGTGCATAGGATTACAGGCCTATTTACCATCATGTGTGTCCAGGAAAATCTACGAGACATAAACCACCATCAGATGTATGATGTTGTTGTCACGCACCAGACTGTTCCATCCATGAATGGCATAAATGCATTGAGAAGACCCCCGATCGCCTTGCAGGTTTGCCCCGTGTCAACCCTCTATCAAGATACGAAAACAACCTCAAAACATCAGCTATGCTCTGACATTTTAGGGACACAACCTGGGGCATGAAGAAAGAATGTTAGCACATTCCCAATTAATAATAAAAGACACTTGTGAACACAGAAAATGGGCAGCAGATCATCAATATCACCATTTATGATAAGCATGGCTTGATAGATCAAGGGTACGCACCACATGAGAACTATATTGCCATTAAGTAGCTTCAATTCGGGTGTGGATGGCTGGAAAACGCTGGCTCGGGCTATTTATTCACCTATCAAGCGGCATTGGCTAACCATATTATGGGTTTTTATACTTTTTCAGACGTTGTATAACGATCGTCTCTTTGTTATCGATCCCAACTCGCAGGAGGAACTGATAAGAAGACCGAGAGACGTTGAGTGTAGTAATAGGAGTGTGTGCGGGCTGCCGCTCAGAAGGATTATCTACGCTCCAAGTTCGACAGGAACGCTGCGGTACCGGGACCTGCTATGACATCTCTGCCATTTCCAGACCCCGCCCGCTAGAAGCAACGTATGTTTACTCCCTCTCACTACCATAATTCACACTTCTGAACTGATTACTGGGGATATTCAAGTAGACTTAGTGCAACTATCTACTTTAGAGGTTCAAATTTTGTCTACCAGTGTAATGCAAGAAGTACACCGCCGTGACCAAGAAAGGCGGAAGCAGTATGTCATGCCTCCGGAACAACGAACCCAGTGAATTGTCATGGTAAATAACGCAACACACATGATTCAGGAACAATTAGAGGAGGGAGCCGAGTTACTTGAAGAGGCTATGCAGTTGTGGATGAAAGCTCTACACCACCCCACACTTCAGCATGTTCAAAGGGAACTGAAGTAGGCAGAAGATGTTCTAGATCAAGTTTGAGCCTCCAGACCTCCCCCCGCCCCTGCGTAGCGCCTAGCCGCGATGCACAGGATTGAGGACCTTCGTCACTCCGAGAAGATTGTGTGCAAAAATTTGAAGCCATGGTCTGATGCTGCCCTTCAACTTGCACATGATGCGCAGTTCACCATTACACGCCTCCACCGGTTATTGGAACGACTTGGTCCAGACCTCGAAGGACCTGCTTCTCTAACAATGACCAATATTCCGCAACATGCTGTAGCCCAAAGCAAGTAAGTGCTTCCACCACTCCTTCACACCCTTCGCTACCTTGCATTTGTAGATTGCAGGCATGCCACCAAAGTGACTTGGGACGAGTCACAAGATTGTGTTAGGGGACTGTTGGAACGGGGTCTCCTAAAAGCTACGAAACTGGTCCATTTTGGCTATTTTTGATTATATTTAGTATAGCGCAGGGGTTTTGGGGTGGTTCAAAGCCCTGAATGCATTGTAATGGGTCAAAGGGTAAACTAGGGCTCCAAAAACCATGGATTGCGGACCATAGGATTGATAAAGCTAGATTGTTATAAATAGAGAGGCATTTCGGATTGTAGAAGGTAGAATTTTGATGAGCTAATGATGCGATCTGTTTGGGTTTTTGGGGAACGAACTCGTGCTAGCTGTGTGCGTGGAGATCCTAGTCCAGTTGTGTGCAGACCCTGCTACTGTGTGCGCAGGTTGGGAAGGGTATTGTAAATAATGGTTGATGAATGAATGAATATGTTGGATTGTTAGATCTGAATCTGTGAGTACTATTGAATTTCAGGTAATTACTGTGTTATGCATTATCCGTCTTTATGCTGCGAAGGTATGTATATTGAATGGTTGATCTGTCCACTCTGGGTATATCATACTGCGAAAGTCTATTGAATTGGATCTAGATCTATTCCATTATGGTTATGTATTGATATTATGAGAAGTACATAATTGTAGATCTAGTGCACGTGGATGCAATAGGATACATTTTTAACCCTGCGCAGAGACATGGTGATCTGAACAGAATGCAACCCTGTTGCCTTACGCTTCCTTTCTTAGGGTGTAGAAACCTGGTTCCAACACCCACCCATACTACTTCGAGTGAGACTGTGATCTGCACAAGTAGGTCACTACCAAAAGGGCCAGTAGTATAGGGGTTTGTTGGCAAACCTTGCACACCGAACCCGGGTCAGGACCCCTCAAGCCAAGACTCCTAAAATTCTTCCTCCACCTTTGGCTCATGCAAAGTAGGTGGGATGAATATATAATCATGGTAGACAAGGTAGTCTACCCCATGCTGTCCTCCTCTTCACTCATGATAAGTGTAAAGTATGTGTTGATTATGGGCTGCAATAGTATTTTCCTTAAGTGGAAAAATGAAGAACAATCATCCAAGGATCTCCTCTCCAACATTGAAGAACAAGCTGGCCCAAAACATCTCATCCATGATGAATAGGACATGATCATCATAGGGTATCCAAATGAGAATTTTGTTGAAGTTTTTACATGATGCTGCATGATACAAACAATGTCTCAAGTGGACACATAACAATATCTCCCACTGCAACCTCAGAAAATAGCATGGCAAGTGATGTTTTGACAAATGGCTAGTTGTGTGAATCATCACATCTACTAGTGAATAGTAAATGGGTGAATGTATCAACTGAGCATACAATAAATAATCAAAAACTTGCCCATGGTTATAAAAAGGATGGCTGTCTCCATCATAATAGTTGGAAAATTTTTGTATATGGGGCTCAACAATAAAATTTCCCTCTTGTGGAGCAATGCACTATATGATAATGGTAAGAAGATGCAAATACTGTGTTACATAATCAATAGATGCAAAAACAACATTCTCACCATGTGTTGAAAGTAAAGTGATGTATGAATACATGAATAAGTCCATGCTACAAAATGACATCACTGTTGGCCTATGAAAATAGGCTCCTGCCAACCCATAGCTCAATTCTTTGACATGATTATTGTCAAAGACTCCTCCAATAATGTGGCTGCAATTAGGAAATCCATCCCAAAATGAAATTACTTCCTGTTCATATAAGGCCAAGGAGTAGCCCCTTTGCACCATGATAGTGCCATCTCCTACTCCTGCAACATCATACAATATGTGATAGAAATTATGCCCTTACTCTCTCAAGTACAACCCAAACAACAAAAATGTTTGTTGCCTCCTCATGCTCTCATCATGCAAGTCATGTGATGAAGACATAATGAATGATATGAATGTCACATCGGCACCATGCATCCATACTCTTTGCTGCTCAATGATGCAAGCATCCTGCCATCACTTCTCCACCCCCATACTCTTAGGAAGATTATATGCCAAGTGATGGCCAAACTCCTTCAAGAGTAACCAGCACAGCCAAGCCTCCTGCTGCCAGGTGTCATAGATCTGCAAGTGGCTTACTAGCTTCTTTCTCTTCATCCATATCCACTCAATCATTTGTGGATGTCTCCTTCCATCCTTCATCTTGGTACTCCTCTTATGAGGGCTACCATCCTCCATGTGTTGATGAACCTTACACTCCATGATATGTTGAAGTGCACCTCCAATGAAACTCTCCATGAGATCTCCTTCTCATGCATGGCCTTCCAAAACCAAAGAGGCCTTGGATATGCTGCAAGTAGAAGTCTCTCTTTGAGCTTTGGCATTCTCATTGAGAGAGTGTCATCTAGAGAGGAGAAAGAGTTTCTTATCTCCAGATGTCTACTCTTTCTTACTTCTTCCTTCATGGCTTCCTAAATGAAGCTACCATTCGAATGCTCCCATGAGGAATGGTTCCTCTTCTCTTCATCACTACTCTTATACAACGTAGTGCAACTCTGATTCTCTAAATCAACAGTATGCAATGATGTGGACCCATCCATAATTTTTTCTGAAATGATAAGAGATGGAAATTTAAGCATACCTTGGTGAAATTTGGAAGCTCCTTGCAGGGCTGCAAGAGTTTCCTCCTCATATGTGTTGGCTTACCAAAATTTTGAAGATGAAGGCTGCTCCTCCATGGTCACAACAACACTGGTACACGCCTCTTCAACTAGTGGTGAGGGCTCTTCCCACCTTTTTCCAAATATTCTGATCATCCTTTGGGAAAATTCAGCAAGAGTAGATACCCTAGCATGGCTCCAATGGCTGAACCACCAAGTATTTTCTTCACCTTCAAGGTGCAGCACTGCAATTTCCACAACTTTTCTATCTACTACATGATGTAGCAGAAAGAAAGCCTATAGCTTCATCACCCAATGCTCTACTGCACTTGTGAGTGATCCATCAAAGGTGGACAATAGAAATCTATTGGCTATCATCATCCCATAGCTCTGGGGTATTCTTTCATCTTCCAGCTGAATAAATTGTGGTAAAACTAGAGTCTCTTTAAAGGCTCTAGGTTTAGCTACGTATTCAGCAAGGTATTCACTTAGAACTTCAAATTCCAAGTGTTCTTCATGCTTCATGTTTTCTTCTCTATGAGAGTAGGAAGTGTGCAGTCCTTCCTCTTCTCCTTCTTACATCTTCTTTACCTCCTTGGAGAGGTCCTTTCTGGATCTAAAAACTGATGAGAGCAAGCTCATCCTCTTCATCATCTTGATCTCTTCTATCTTCTTATGGCTGAAACTCACAAGCTGAGCCAAAGGTCATGCTATAATACCACTAAATATCCCAAAATAGGGAAAATCTACAATGTTAGGAATATCTTATAATACTCCCAAATTGGAGATTCAACAATATGTAAACACAATAATGAAAGAGCAGTGTTGCATCAAATTCAGAAAATTTAAGAAGAGCTCATAGCCATCTTATTAATGTTATAGCAGCAGAATGTATACAAGATCTTGAGGAAATGATCACTCAAGCTTATGCAAACCAACCTCAAAGGAACATGGACAAGAGATATGAAATACACTGCTACATATGGAAATCCAAGGCTACAAAAACACATTTTTATAAGGAGAAACTACTGCTAGCATATGTAAATACATAGATATATCAATACACAGCTCATAAAATATGGGGAGCAAAGATAAACACTCCCAAAGGAAATTTCTAGACAATCATTGAAGGATTGGATGAAATATGCAGAAATACAAAATGCCGGAGTTGCAGGGTAGCAGCTGCAACTCAAGAACTAGAAATGGATGGAGAGAACTGAAGATGCTGCATATGATGACTGAATATCATCCAATGGATCTCTCAGGTGAAAGGCTGATCCAATCACTAAAGATCTCACCCTCCAAAATAGTGGTACGAACACCTACTACAAATACACTCAGAAATAACGCAATAAAGGAGAGGGACTGCGCTGTAGGTGATGGGAAATGCTTGGCCTGATGCCAAAGATATGCAATTAGCTCCTGAAACTTCCTCTCTAACGTCCCAGAGGAATAGGAGATCCCTCCTCAGAAAGATAAGCTCTAGAAGTGGTGTTGTGGAACCCTCCACTGCAACACTCTGCAACACAACGTTTCCTGCTATAGGAATAACACTATAGCTGAAGGAGGTGGCTTGGCCTTGAGCCTGAAATGTGGAGAAATGAAGTACAATCCCTCAAGAAGCCTCTCAAGAAGGGATAAGGATGCCTAAACAGGAGATCCCTTGTGCTATGCAGCACAACAATCTCAGTTAAGCAACTGGAGAAAGAAAATGGTCATGCAGACCAAATTCTATACTCAATAACATATCCTTCTATGGCTACCTTGTCCTCCCTTTATACAAATGAAAGCCTCCTTGACTTGACCCCCACACATTAGGGTTTCCTCCACCAAATGATATTTCCCCCATTCACACTGCTCTATCTTTCAAGGTGACCCACTCCCACTATGGCAGCACTGTTGACTTGGTCAAACTTGACCTTGTCCTCATGCATTTGCCCCTTTTCAAACTTGAGGGTGCAAAATATAGCTACTCTGATGATCCCTTTCACACTATGAGGGATTTTATTCCTACTCATGGGCCTCCTTACGCATTTATTCACCTCCTAGATGATATAAGAAAAACTAATGTTCCAATTAGTTTCATGCTAATTTTGGGAACATTACAGAGATACATCATATTTATTTTGAACACAATAAATCCATGCTTTCTTAGTTTCATCATCAATAAAAGTAACATAATAGCGAGAGCCACTGTAGTATGAAACCTGAGCTAGCCCCCATACATATATATGTACAAGATATAATTTTTCACTCTTATTTTATTTCCCAACTATGATAAGTATTACGTTATTCTTCTTTCCACAAACAAAATTCTCATAGAAATCCAAAACAACATGCTTCAAATGTGGAATTTTTTTTTTTGTGTGAATAATATGCATCCATTTCTCACTGATGTGCCTGAGCCTATGATGCCACAATGTCATCTCTGCTCATGTGGAGGTTAAATAATTAACATAATTAGAAATACCATTGCATAAATACAACATACTGATGCAAGCACATCTTGACAATTTCCATCAATGTGATTATGTGTTCACATGTTGCTGCCAAAAAAGAAGTGGGAAAAGTTGATCATTAATAGTTTAGTTAGATTTAATTGTGTGAAGTTAGTTGGTTTTAATGTCCTAGATTAAATAGGAATAAAAGTAGCATTTGGTTCTCCCTGCGAGGAGATTTAGCAAATAGATTAGGATCGAGAGGATAAAATAGAGTTTGTGAAAGATAATAAATGATAAACCGCTTTCAATTAGGTGGAAGCGTAGATAAGTGTGTGATGTGTGATAGGGTAGAGAGAGGGAGAAAGTGTGAGAAATGTGTGTGTTGTGTGATAGAGGAGAGAGAGAGAGAGGAGAAGTCATTATGAAATTATGTAAAATCCAACCATTGAAGGGCTCAGCTCTATGTAATTATGTTTATGATAATTCATAAGTGTTTTGGGTTGAAATTCTCCTTTATATGTTAAGTTTCATTCTTAATTCACTGTCGAGTTGAATATCATGTTATCACACAGTGTATGCAAAGAAGTCGATTTGCGAGGCAAAAAAACAAACACTCGACAGAGTTCTATGTGAAAGGACTTATGTGAAGTGGGCCATTGAATGTACAGTAGAGACCGTTAGATCTGATAGAAGACCAACGGTGGAGATTAAATCGCTTCAAAAGCGATTTCACAAGTTGCAGAATTTATATTTCGCACTAAGACCTTAACCCATAAGTTATTTGAAGTGTGATGCAAAGCGAAGGAGTAAAGGAGAGTGAGGACCATTAGATTGGGCATAGCTCAATAGTGGATGGAAAATCACAAATTTGCACATAGAAAATTTTAGCAGATATCATTAAGACTTCACAAGTTAAGTTATATTCCTTGCAATGCGATAAAAGTTCAAAGTGCGATAAGTTAATAAATCTGTGATGCGGTGAAGGGAAGCCACGTGTCGGCATAGCGATAAAGTGCATATCGCATGTCACAAATTTATGTGGTAAATGTTAAGATTTCATAGGATAAGTTAATTTGGGTGTGATGCGATGCATACCATATCGGATATCGCACAGGATAAGGAATAAGGTTATCGCCAAACTCAAAAAGTTGGGAAGTAAGATTTGAATTTTGTTGCGAACTACGATATCACAAAATCGCAGATTTACAAAAGAGTTAAGTTTTGAAATTTACAGGGAGATAAGTCATAAAGGTTTAAAAGTTGCACTTGGCACTGACTGGTCCGTTCTGTGTGTGCCATAAAAGTACAAGTTCCGCGTGCGAATAATTTGTTAACGAGCATTTATTTGGGAAAGACATAACATATAAAGATTTTTGTGTCTTGTGGGTAATTGCAGCCTTCTGGCTACATCATTTGGTTTCAGAGCCCAGGCTGAGTTATGTTCT
This sequence comes from Pinus albicaulis, assembly GCA_034641835.2. Taxonomy (NCBI): domain Eukaryota; kingdom Viridiplantae; phylum Streptophyta; class Pinopsida; order Pinales; family Pinaceae; genus Pinus; species Pinus albicaulis. The sequence continues at coordinate 1,428,436,213 of CM076577.1, forward strand.
CAAGGAGTGTAACAAATATGCCACCCAAGAGAGGAGTTGGCAGAGGTCGAGGGAGACTTACAAAAAGTGCAGCTTTTCTCGAAGAGATTCAACACCTTCGTACAAGGATATCAACAATGGAGACTTCTCAGAAGAGAGAACCCGAAGAAGAATATGTTAGCGCAATAGAAGAATCTTCTTCTTCTTCTTCATAAACTGAGGAAGCTAAAGTTTTCAATATATTGGAAAAGGTTAGTGGAAAACCAAGAATGAAGATTCCTTTATATGAATGAAACCTTAATGTGGATGAGATGATAGATTGGATCAAATCAGTGGATAAGCATTCTGACTTAGAAGAGGTGAAATATAAGAAGAAGGTAAATTTTGTGGCTACCAAGTTGAAGGGCCATGCATCTATCTGGTGAGATGAACTGCATACATCCGGGATTAGAAAGGGAAAGCCTAAGATCAAGCAGTGGGATAAAATGGTATGTAAATTGAAGAAAAAGTTCATGCCAAAATATTATCAATTGAATATTTTTAAACAGTTGCAGAATTTGAGATAGAAAGAAATGACTGTCAAGGAGTATACAGAGGAGTTTTACAAGTTGAGAATTAGAGCAAGACATGCTAAAGATGATATGGAGAGAGTAGCCAGATACATCAATGGTTCAAGGTATGATATACAAGATGAAATCAGTTTGTTGAGTTTGAAGGAAATTGAGGATGCGTATCAAGCAGCTTTGAAGCCAAAGGAGAAAATTTTGAGGAAACAAAGTCAAAAGAATAGAGGTAAAAATCCATTAAGAGGAAGAGGAACTTTTAGACCAAGATTTCAGAACTCTCAGAATGAAGCAGGAGGTTCGAGTAGTAGACCACTACAAAGAGGATACTATGGTAGAGGAATATTTACACCCAAAGGTAGGGGTTGAGGAAGAGAAATGTGATGTTACACATGTGGAGAATGGGGACATGGATCATGGGATTGTCCCAATAAAAAATCAACAAATTAGTCGAATGTGAATCTAGTTGAGGCAAAGGAAGAAAATACTCAGGTCACAGAAAAAGAAGAACCACCCGAGGCAGGAGAGTCTTTATTGCTCCAAAGAGTATTGCTTAAAGTAGATAAGGAAGTAAATGAGCCAGCACAAAGGAAGAGCTTATTCAAGACTATATGTAAGTCTAAAGACAAGTGTTGTAAAGTTGTGATTGACAGTGGAGGTACTGATAACCTTGTTTCTACAGAGATGGTTGAGAAAATTGGGTTTGAATAAGATAGTAAACCCTACTCCCTACAGAGTGTTGTGGGTACAAAAGAGACATCAAATTTTAGTGACAAAACAGTGCAAAGTAGAGATATAGATTGGTACATATAAAAATGTTATATTGTGTGATGTGATGCAAATGGACGTGTTCCATGTATTGCTCGGAAGACCTTGGCAATTTGACAGAAAATCTATTCATGATGGAAAAAGGAATACTTATACCATAGGGAAGGATGGAAAGAAGCACACATTTTTACCTTTGAAGGATGAGGCGGACAAAGGAGAATTTGAGAATAGTTTTATGCTGATTAGTGGAAAACAATTGCTACAAGAAGTCAAGAAGGAGAAAGAAAGAAATTTTTCTATTCTAGGTAAACCCAATGTAATCTTGACTTCTACAAATTTAGACAATCTGCCTATGGAGATTAAAAATCTGTTAAATGATTATGCTAATATAGTTGTTGATGAATTACCAAGTAAATTTCCACGAGTCAGAAGTATAATTCATCACATAGATTTAATATTTGGTGCAAGCTTACCAAACAAAGAAACATATAAAATGACACCTCTAGAAAATGATGAAGTTGGAAGACACGTACATGAGTTGTTAGATAAAGGAATAATCAAAGAAAGCCTTAGTCCATGTGCAATACCAATTGTACTTAGTCCAAATAAAGGAGGAGAGTGGCGCATGTGTACTAATTCCAGAGTTATAAACAATACCACTCTCAGGTATAGATTTCCATTACCACACATAGATGATTCGATGGATTGTTTAAGTGGGTCAAAGTATTTTACTAAGATATATTTGAAGAGTGGAAACCATCAAATAAGGGTTAGAGAAGGAGATGAATGACAGACTACATTTAAGACCAACAGTGGGTTGTATGAATGGTTAGTGATGCCTTTTGGGCTCACTAATACACCAAGAACATTTATGAGACTAATGAACGAGGTATTGAAAGAGTATGTAGGAAATTTTTTTATATTCTATCTTGATGACATTCTGATTTTCAGTCAGAGTAAGGAAGAGCATTTGGAGCATGTCAAGCTAGTGTTAAATACTTTGAAAAAGGAGAAACTGCTTATAAATTTGAAGAAGTGTATTTTCATGAAGAAATATCTCATTTATTTGGGATTTATAGTCTCAGAAGAAGGCTTGAAGATGGACCCAGAAAAGATCCAGGTAATACTGGATTGGCCAACTTCGAGAAGTTTTTTTGATATACAGAGTTTTCATGGTCTTGCAAGTTTTTACAGAAATTTTATAAGAGGTTTTAGTCAGATTTGTGCACCAATAATTGAAACAATAAAGGAGAGAAACCAACCATTTAAGTGGATAGAAGCAACAGATCATAATTTCAAGTTGTTCAAAAGGAAGATCATTGAAAGACCTATTTTGGCCTTGCCAAATTTTGATAAAATATTCCAAGTTGAGACTAATGCTAGTGGGATAGAAATTGGAGTTGTCTTGAGTCAAGATCAGAGACCGATAGCTTATTTCAGTGAAAATTTAAATGAGGCCAAGAGGAAGTATTCATCCTATGATAAGTAGTTCTATTCTATTGCACAGGCTTTGAATAAATGAAGGCATTATTTGTTTCCCAAGGAATTTGTGTTCTATTCAGATAACCATGCACTGCAGTTCATAAATTATCAGCCGAAGTTGAATAAAAATCATGCTAAATGGGTGGAATTTTTTGCAAAGTTTTAATTTTGTAATAAAAAACACAAGTGGTAAGTCAAACAAAGTTGTTGATGCATTGAATATAGTAAATTTTATTATGCAAGATTTAAATATTGGCATTTTGGGGTTTGAAGAAATGATTGATATGTATAAGGAAGACACAGATTTCAAATAAATGTACACAGCTGTTAAAAATCATGTGATTCATAACAGAAGCCAATGGATGGACTACCTCATTCAAGGAGGATTTTTGTTCAAGAATAAGAAATTGTGTATACCTAAGTGTTCCATGAGGGAAAATATAATTAAGGAGAAACACCGTGGAGAACTGTCTGGACACTTTGGACAAGATAAAACATTTTCTCAAGTAAGTGCTTCTTATTATTGTTCAAAAATTGAAAGTGATATCTAAAAGTTTGTTGAGAAGTGTAGGATTTGTCAACGTGCCAAAGGAAGGAGCTAAAACACTGGATTATATTAGCCATTGTCAATACCTAGTAGATCTTGGGATGCTATCATCATGGATTTTGTTTTATGATTGCCGAAGACTCAAAGAGGACATGATTCTATCTATGTTGTTGTAGATAGATTTTCTAAAATGACACATTTTATTGCTTGTAGGAAAACTAGTGATGCAACTCACATTGCTAATTTGTTTTTCTTTGAAGTTATAAGATTTCATGGATTTCCTGTGAGTATTTTTTTAGACAAAGATACAAAGTTTGTAGAACATTTCTAGAGGACTCTATGGAAGAAGCTACATACAAACCTCAGTTTCAGTTCAACTTATCATCCTCATATAGATGGAGAAACTGAAGCAATGAATAGGATCTTGGGAAACATATTAAGGAGTTTGATTTACAAAAATCCAAAGAAATGGGATTTATCACTTGCTCAAGTTGAATTTTCATATAATGATATTCCTAACCGGATTACTAGGATGAGTCCATTTCAAATTGTTTTTGGAATGCATCCAAGAGGTGTGTATGAACTTAGATATTTGAGTAAACAAGAGACAATTAGTGTAAAATCTGAAGAATTTGTAGAATAGATGGAGAAGTTGCAGGAAGATGCCAAGAAAATATTACAGAAAAAAACTCAAAATTATAAACAAAGAGTTGATATGAAGAGGATTGAAAGAGAATTTCAAGAAGATGATTTATTCATGGTTTATCTAACGAAGGAAAGGTTTCCGGTAGGGACCTATAACAAGTTGAAAATGAAAAAGATAGGGCCATGCAGAATTTTTAGGAAGCTCTCCTCAAATGCATATGAGATTGAGTTACCAGAAGGAATTGGGATATCACCCATCTTTAATGTTGAATATTTGTATCCATACAAAGGAACAGAGGAATAAATACAAGAATAATATACAGAAAAGGACGATCAGACTTTGAATTGGAAAAGACAAATGCCAAAGACAGCAAAGAAAGAAGTAGAATCCATTTTGGAGAAAAGAGAAACAAAGAAGACTAGGGGACACACCTATTATCAGTATCTAGTCAAATGGAAGGGAAAACCAGTGGAATATGCTAGTTGGATGACAAAAACAGAGTTACGAAAGTTTAATGTAGATCTTGAAACATTGATGGATCAATCTTTTGTTCTCCGGGAGTCTGATGTAGGAGCATCTGGACAATTGCCAGTAATGTGATTATGTGTTCACATGTTATGGCCAAACAAGAAGTGGGAAAAGTTGATCATTAATTGTTTAGTTATATTTAAATGTGTGAATTTAGTTGGTTTTAATGTCTTATATTAAATAGGAATAAAAGTAGCATTTGGTTCTCCATGAAAGGATATTTAGCAAATAGATTAGGATCTAGAGGATAAGATAGGGTTGCTTTAAAAGCTAACAAATGAGAAACCACTTCCAGTTAGGTGGAAGCGTAGATAAGTGTGTGAAGTGTGATAGGATAGACAAAGGGAGAAAGTGTGAAAAGTATGAGAAGTGTGTGTGTGTTGTGTGATAGATGAGAGACAGAGAGGAGAAGTCATTCTGAATGTAAAATCCAACCATTGAAGGGCTTGGCTCTATGTAATTATCTTTCTGATAATTCCAAAGTGTTGTGTGTTGAAATTATCCTATCTATGTTAAGATTCACTCTTAATTCACTGTCAAGTTGAATATTGTGTTATCGTACATTGTATGCAAAGAGGTCGATTTACGAGGTGAACAAACAAATACTCAACGAATTTTTGTGTGAAAATACTTGTGCGAAGTGGGCTAGTGAATGTGCAGTAGAGACCATTAGATCTAAAAGAAGACCAACGATGGATATTAAATCGCTTCAAAAGCAATTTTTCAAGTCGCAGAATCTAGAGTTTCGCACTAAGGCCTTAACCCATAAGTTATTTGAAGTGTGATGCGATGTGGAGGAGTAAAGGTCAACAGTGGACGGAAAACCGCCAATTCGCACATCGCAAATTTTAGCAGATATAGTTAAGACTTCACAAGTTAAGTTATATCCCTTGCAATGTAATAAAATGTTGAAGTGCAATAAGTTAATAAATCTGTGATGTGGTGAAGGGAAGCCATGTGTCGCCATAGCGATAAAGTGCATATTGCACATCACAGATTTCTGTGGTTAATGTTAAGAGTTCACACGATAAATTAGTTTTGGTGCGATGTGATGCGTCACATCTTTCGTATCACACAGGATAAGGAATAAGGTTATCGCCAAACTCAAATAGTTGCGAAGTGAGATCTGAATTTCGCTGCAAACTACGATATCGCAAAATCACAGATTTACAAAAGAGTTAAGTTTTGAAATCTGCGGGGAGATAAGTCATCAAGGTTGCAAAGTTCCGCTTGGTGCTGATTGGTCTATTTTGTGTGGGCCATAAAAGTACAAGTTCCACATGCGAATGCTCTGTTAAAGAGAATTTATTTGGGAAAGGTAGAACATATAAAGTTTTTTGTGTATTGTGGGTAATTGCAGCCTTCTGGCTCATCACATACCAAGATTTTCTCCTTTTTCTATTACCAGGGATCATTTAGTGACTTTCCATGTTCTTCCTGGAAAAGTAGCTACGCAACCTTCACCACCTAACTTCCCCGTTGAAATTATATTTTTCTTCATATGTGGAACATGCCTTACCTCCTTCAATAATGATTGGTTTCCATTCTATTTCTTTACGAAAACCTTACACATTCCAACCATTTTACACGGTTTATCATCACCCAAACAAACTTGTCCAAAAAATCCTTGAACATAGTCATGAAAATCTTTTCGATCTAGTGTGGCATGGAAAGAAGCCCCTAAATACACCACCTAGGAATCAATAATATTCTCTAATGAAAGAATCAAAGCATCTTGCAAGGCATCATATGCTAGATTCACTTCATTATTGTTCTCTTGATGTCCATCTCCTTCTTTTCCCTTCTAATATTCGCAAACTTTCTTTAGGTGTCCTTTCTTCCCTCATTTATCACACACTATCCTTGATATGGATTTAGATCTGCCTTTTGGTGACTTATAGTGATTTTTGAGGCTCCTTCCTCTTTGCATTTTTATTCCCTTAGTCTCATTAGTCAAAAAATTACCTCATGACTCACCATAGTTTTTCCATCACATTTCCTCTCTAATGATGGCACTAACACCATCATCAAAATTTAAATTACTAGATCCAGAGACAATGTTACTAATATCAATAAATAATCTATTCCAACTTTCTTGAAATCAGAACAGAAATAAAAAAGCCCTAACTTCATCATCAAAATTTACCCCTACAAAACTTAACTAACTGGTAACCGTGTTAAATTCAATTGAATGGAAACAACATATTTTCCTTATGACATATTCATATTAAATAGATGCTTCATAATAAATATCTTATTTGAGGTGAAGGGTTTTTCATATAGTTTTTCCAATTCCATCATTAAACCTTTTGTTTTCACTTCCTTTGAAATGTTAATGCCACCAATGTCATCAGACACAATCATATTATTCTTAGTTCCTTTCTCTCGAGAAGATGTCATTCTTCATTTTTCATACTTGTCAGGTTCTTTTATTTTTTTCATAATGGTAGGTACACATATTTTTGATACAGATAATCGCCCATCTGCATCTTCCACAACTGATAATTGTTCCTTTAAAATTTTGGGCCCTAAACCTATCGTCTTCTACATTGCTCTCACTCAAACCAAGAACCCATTTTTCATGCGAGTTTCAGCAAAATAGAGCTTGGGCTCTGATACCAATTATTATAAATTAATTAATGGAACAATCCAATACATAAAAAATTGTAGAAACACTTATACATAAATGCATAAAACAAGAGAGGCACAAATATAGGTGGCTCACCCAATTTGGGCTACATCCACGGATAAAAAACAAGTCCTTCCTTTTATATTATCCAACAACATTAAGAGATACAAACTACAATAGTTCCACTGTAATTTCCATTTCACTCTAACACAACCTCCTCTCTCTCTCACTCAGAATAATGATACGAAACTGCAATAAAATTCCCTTATATAAAAGGAGGGTTTCCTTCTAAGGAAAAAAACCCTAAATGAGCAAAACTGCTACATTCATATCATTCACATAATGAACGGACCAGATTGACTATGAAATTACAATATTTTACAAGGAAAATTTTCATCTATTTTTAGCTTCAGGGGCACGAGAAGTGTAATATTCCTAAATTTTCCATGAGCTAATTAGAATATTGAAGTTTGTTTCATTAATTTGTTTAAAGAATAACAAGGAAAAGGAGGTCCATAATTCTCCTTAATAATGAATAAATCAATGCCAAATGTGAAAGAGACAAATCTTGGCAACTTAATTGAGGCACCCTTGGTGTGGAAGGGGCTGGATCACTTTGAATGGGTCAACCTTGACCAAATCAACAACCTTGTCATGGAGGAGTGGCCATCAATGAGGGACAATGCAGTTTTAGATGGAGATTCTTTGTGTGAATGTAGCTATCTTTTTGGACGGGGCTTAGGGTTTGCAAGCTCATTTTCTATTTAAGGAAGAGGATGGCAGCCATATGAAGGTTGATGTTTATCATATTTTCTGAATATATGGTCTATTTATACATATATCTTTCTCTTGTTGTTTAGCTGAGTTTGAATGTTGTTTAGCATTGGGTGTTCCTGATCGAGAATCCCACCTCTTCCCATTGAGTAGCTCTTGGGAGAGTTTGCATTGCATTGTCCAATATCTAGCTTTGGACCAAGCTTCTTCCTTCAACAACAACGTAGATCCTGTTGAGGGTTTGGTTGTTTTTGCAAGCTGCAACAAGTGAAGACTATATCTTTCAAATCTAGGACATTTCAGTGTTACTTTTCAATGGAGGAGGTTTCCACTTCATTGGGAAGACAATATTGAAGACTTTGGAGATTATTTTCAGATCTTGGCATCAAGCCAACCATATTTTGATCCCTACAGTGCAGTTTCCTTCTAGATCTGCATTATTTCTATAGGTGCAGTTGTAGGGTGGTTCAACACATCATTTGGAGAGTTTATTTTCTAGTGTTGGGGATATGACCTTCACTTTGGAGGTCTATTGGAGGAGGCTATTATATTTCTCATATCATATCACCCACACTTTCTGGATCTGTATTTTTCAGTAGATCTGTAGTCTTAGATCTCAGATCTACAACTTGCACTTGGTGTTTTACTAAAAACCCCAAGGGGGTTCTTTAGAGGAGCTTGTATAGTGCATGGATCTGATATAGATATAAATTTTTATGCACATAGCAGCTATAGATCTGATGTATAATCTACTTCTATTGAAAAGGCATTAAATGATGCTCTAAGGGTTTTCTAGCTTTTATATATGGTTGCAGCACCTCATATTGAGGGGTTTTCTTCATTGGAGGCTTGCCTTTCTTGTTATGAATATTATGGGCCATTTCTTACACATGTTTTGTTGCTGTAATAAAAAATTAAAGGTCCTCATATTGGCCTCTTGTTCTATAAATGATGATCTGCGTTATTTTTCCATCATTTAGCATTATATTGCTGCATTTCCCATTTTGGAATAGTACAGTGTTATCGGAGCATAATCTTGGCACAGCCTGTGCATATTGAAAAGCCAATGTGTCATCTGAAGAAGGAGAGCCTCTTACTCATAGAGAGAGGAGGTACCACAGAAGAAGACACGGAAAATTTGATTATACAAATGACAAAGAAGACAAGAGTAAAACCCCATTATCTGGAGGAATGAAAGGGAAGGAGTTCTCAAGGATCCTTTTCCAAACTATTCAGGGCATTAACAAAGACATCATAGAAATGAGAAGGGAAAGACATGAAGATCTCTCAAGACTATCTGCACATGAAGATAGCCCCAGTTCTTCATATTATGTGTGTGATCATTTAGCCACACAATCAGATCTAGAACATTGTACCATGCCTACATTCTTGGCAAGAGAAGAAACAAAAGGAGCAACACCAAAGGAAGAGAATCTTGGTGACTATCTCCAAGAATATGAATCTAAATCTAGAATATTCAAGTAACTTCTAAAATTCCAAGGGTTTTGTCAACTTAAAGAAGAGATAAGACCCAACAACTACAATACAAGAAGAGGGTGCATCCAACACACTTTGGGTAGATTATTTCTTCCTACTTTTGATGGGTCACCCAAGAGCACAAACAAGGCTTGGGTAAAGAAACTAGACACATATTTCCAGCTACATCAAGTTTCAGAAGAGGAAGCCATTAGAGTAGCAGTGCTGCATCTTGAAGGTAAAGCTTATGCCTCATGTTTATTTGAGTCTTCTTCTTCAAGAAATGTGAATATATCTAATTATGCAAAGTTCACTAGGAGGTTAGTGAAAATATTTGATTTGAAGCAATCTGAAACTTTATTGGGAGAGAAAACCAAACCCAAGAAATCAGACCCTTTGCATGAGTTGGAGAGATCCATGAAACAAACTCCATTTCATAACATTGTTGGAGGGGTTAAAAATTTGCAACATATGTTACCAAGGAAAAAGACCGCACTTTAGCAAGAACTTTCTTCTCAAGAAGAAGACATGAGGATTTGTCTTTCAAGAGGAGATCAAGATAAAGGATCTCTTAATGATGAGGTATTCTCCATTGATGAGGAGAAGGAAGATGAAGAGCTAGAAATATCCTCCAGCGTTGTAACAGCGAGAGGAGATCTACTTCTATTTGGAGATGGAGATGAAGAAAATGCTTCAACTAGAGGAACCCTTGCATCTTTGGAAAAATTTCCAAAGGATCTTACATATGAATATCATGAGCAGCATGTGTCTATGTTGATAGGTAATGAGCAAAACAATGGAGGAAGCATGTTCCAACATTGAATGCAATCTTGGGGACACACACTATGATAGATCATTCCTTTGTGATCAAGACCCTTGACACCAAGGGAATGTTGGGTGTACATGGGTTGACTACATTTGAAAAAAACACCCTAGATTGTGAGAGCTTGTAGGAGGTAGGAGAATATGAGAAGAAGGTCCAACATCAAGTGATTGGGAACATACAAACCCATCCTTTTCAGGAGGTTTATGCATAGAAGCAGGAGGATGATTTGTGTAGTGAACGAAGGGACAAATCAGTCCATTCACATATACAACCTACTTTAAGCCTTGATGTTTCATTACATGGAGGAATTCCACCAGGGAGACCCCTTAATTTGGAAATAAACAAAGATTTCTCTCAACATGATGCAAAATTAAAATATTTTCCTCATGAAGGAGCATTGAGGGGCCATGATACAACGCTGAGAGTCGTGGGTAGACTCAAGGAGGAGGGTGGGTAGACTCAAGGAGGAGGGAGACATTTCCCTAAAATCTTCATCACCCACTCTCATTTTAGATTCTGCATTGTGGGAGGAGAAGCAAGGGAAGGATAGCAACCTTCCAACATATACCTTTGACATGGGAGATTTCAAGGAGAAGGGCAGCCATATGACAGAAATTTTTTATGATAGATCATCCGCACTGTCACTATGTAAGATTGATCCATATTGGAAATCCCAACTGTTGGTGGATTATTCAAAGTATATTTTCACATGCATGATAACTTGATGACCAGCTACATGAGGAGGGCTATTCAGTCCAAGATGAAGTCATCTACTATCATGGTAGGATCTTCTTATCTAGAGATTCCAAGCTTAAGGAGAAGTTGCTACAAAGGGCACATGAAGAATTCCTTTTCAGCCATACTTATTCTATGAAGGCTTTCAACACTATCATGGAGTACTACACTTGGGAAGGCTTTGAAGAAGAATTATATTAGAATTTTTAGAGATGCATGAGCCATGTGGATTTGGAAAAGAGACATGACTCTATGAAGGAGTTATTTCAGCCACCTCTTTCCTCTTTTGGAATGAGAGGGATACATCTATGCACCACTCCATTTGTATGAGGATAAATTTTGGTGAAGAATATGCTTGTGTATCTAATGATTCATTTGATTATTAATTTCATTCTTTTACCATGTATATGTAGGCCATAGCTCCAAGAAGGATTATTATTCCCTATAAACTTCATGGCCAACTTTGGGCCATAAACATTTCTAAACATGGACACTCCCTTGGGGGACAAAGAGAAATATTGTATCATTGTGTGTGCATTCCAAAAGAACCAAATATATCTCACACTTTCAGCCATGGTGAGATGACTTGGGCAGAAAGTAAAAGGTGGGGAAACCACTTACCATTATTTCATTTGATTGTTTATGTATCACTGGTTTTGACCCCATATGTTGATGAAGTTCTTATTATTGTTGGGGACATGATTGGAGGGATGCCACAATGGTTGGATGTGTCCATTGGTGATGAAACTTCCCACATTTATTCATGCTTCAAGGGGAGCATGGGACATTATATTGATACTATATTACATCACTTGTTTCCTTATGAGGGGAGCCATATGATTGACTTATGTCTTCGGGAGGAGTATCTCACATGGGAGGAGCTTTGCTATGAATTACCAATCTAGAGGGAAATTCATTTTGTATGGATGATATATTGGAGATTGGAGCTCCACATGGGAATAAAGGTTCCCCACATTTTCAGTTCTGTCCTTACAGTTGCTTGGGGACAAGAAACACTTGGGATGGGAGGATTGTAATATTCTTAAATTAGCCATGAGCTAATTGGAATATTGAATTTTGTTTCATTGCTTTGTTTAAAGAATAAGAGGGCAAAGGAGGTCCATAATTCTCCTTAATAATGACTAAATCAATTCCAAATGTGAAAGAGACAAATATTTACAATTTAATTGAGGGACCCTTGGTGTAAAAGGGGCTGGATCACTTTGACTGGGTCAACCTTGACCAAATCAACGGTGCTGTCATGGAGGAGTGGTCATCAATGAGGGACAACATAGTTTTAGATGGAGATGATTTTTGTGAATGTAGTGATCTTTTTGGATGGGGCTTAGGGTTTTCAAGCTCAAATTTTATTTAAGGAAGAGGATGGCAGCCATATGAGGGTTGATGTTTATCATATTTTCTGAATATATGGCCTGTTTAGACATATATCTTTCTCTTGTTGTTTAGCTGTGAGATTGAATGATGTTTAGAATTGGGTGTTCCTGATCGGGAATCCCACCTCTTCCCATAGAGTAGCTCTTGGGAGATTTTGTATTGCATTGTCCACTATCTAGCTAAGGGCCAAGCTTCTTCTTTCAAATATAGTGTATATCATGTTGAGGGTTTGGTTGTTTTTGCAAGATGCAGCAAGTGAAGACTAGATCTTTTAGATCTAGGCCATTTCAGTGCTCCTTTTCAGTGGAGGAGGTTTCCACTTCATTGGGAGGACATTATTGAAGGCTTTGGAGATTATTTTTAGACCATGGCATCAGCCCAACCATATTTTGATCTCGACAGTACATTTTCCTTCCAGATCTACGTTATTTATGTAGGTGCAATTGTAGGGTGGTTCAACACATCATTTGGAGAGCTGATTTTCTAGTGTTGGTGATTTTCCCCTCACTTTGGAGGTCTATGGGAGGAGGTTATTATATTGATCATATAAGATCAAGCACACTTTCCAGATCTGTATTTTTCAGTAGATCTATAGTCTTAGATCTTAGATCTACAACTTGTACTTGGTGTTTTGCTGAAAACACCAAGGGGGTTCTTTAGAGGAGCTTGTATAGTGCATGGATCTGATACAGATCTAAATTTTTATGCACATAGCAGCTCCAAATCTGGTTTATAATCTACTGCTATTGTAGAGAAAAAAAAATAATGTTGTAAGGGTTTTCCAGCTTTTACATATGGTTGCAACACCTCATATTGAGGGATTTTCTTCATTGGAGACTTTCCTTTCTTGTTATTCATCTTATGGGCCATTTATTACATATGTTTTGCTGCTGTAATAAAAAATGAAAGGTCTCGATATTGGCCCCTTGCTGTATAAATGATGATCTACGTTGTGTTTCCATCATTCTGCAATATATTACTGCATTTATCATTTTGGAATATTACAAGAAGTGTTTACGCCCCATTTAGGAACTAGAGTCCAATGCGGTTGAGACAAAACACCTCTGAACAATCAGGATTATAATCCAGCTCCACACCCAACAATGACACTTGACGAGCATAGGGCACTTGGTATGAGGATTAGGTAGGAGCCAAAATTTGAATTTAGTGAAATTTTGGAGGGTGTTGTAGCGGAAACAACAAATGTGGAAGAGGAAGAAGTTAGGAAACATGAAGAATGTGGCATCATTTTATATGCTAATAAAAAAGGTAGCTAGTGGTATGTAGAAAGTGGGTTCTCAAAGCACATTACTAGTGACAAGATCAAATTCATATCACTAAAAGAAGACAAGAGTGGTAATGTGACCACTAGAAATGATGCACTAGGAAAAATTATGGGTAAGGGAACAATTGATTTGGATAACGGAAATGAAAAGGCTCAAAATGTTCCTTATGTAGATGGAGTTAAAAACAAACTTTTAATCATGCCCCCGATGTGTGATCAGTGCTCTGATGCCACCTTTCACTCCAAAGGTTGTGAAATAATGACGGAAAACATAACGAAGGAAATGCAAAGGAAGTAAGAACTCTAAGCAATGTATACATACATAATGATAAAATTGAAAAATGTTCTTTGGGAAAGGTTAATGAATTTACTCTAGGATAGAAGATTGTGGCATTTAAATTTTGATCATATGGTGAAGCTATTCAAGAAAGAAGTTTTGAGGGATTTTCCAAATATTTCAAATCCTAATAACATATTCTACAAATCAGGTAAAGTTAGAAAAAAACCTCAAGTATCATTCATTATGAAGGAGCACTCATCAGCTAGGACTCTGCAACTAGTTCATACAGACATGTTTGGACCCTCAAGGACTAACACCCCAAGTGGAGAATGTTATTTTATGTTGATAATGGATGACAATACCCAAATATCTTTGGTTTCATTCTTTAAAGAGAAATTCATAGAACTTTGTAGGTTAAATACCTTCAAAGACTTTGTTGAAAACCAAAAAGACTTTAAAATTAAGTGCTTAAGGTTTCAAAAAGGTGGGGAGTTTATCTCAAATGAATTTGATGAATTTTATGATGAACATGGGATAAGGCGACAATTATTAATTACAACCACCCGATGACAAAATGTTTTATGGGAAAGGAAACGTTGAATAGTACGATAGATGGCCATAATGATGCCAAGTGAAAAAATATTTTCAAACACTTTTTGGGCTTAATTTGTTCATATAGTAGTACACATCTTAAATAAAGCTAAATTTGGGGAAAACCATGATAAAAATCCTAATGAGCTTTGGTATGGAAAGCCAACATCCATAAAGTACTTCAAAGTATTTGAAAACAAATGCTATATTGAAATAAATGATGACAATATTGTAAAATTCAATGTTAGAGCTAATGAAGGTATGTTTTTAGGCTATGAAACAAAAATTAAATGCTACAGATGCGACAATAAGAGATTGTGTAATATTATTGATTGGATTGATGTAAAATTTGATGAAGTTCTAGCTCATAAGGAGAAGAGGATTGTGAATATCATCCCTAGTAATAAAATTTGTAGGGAATATGAGGAATAAAATCATGAAAAATTATATGTGGAAGAGGAAGAAGGAACAAACACACTCACATCCAAAGACTCCATTGAAATATGTGCAAAAACATCAACCTAATAGTCAAATTCTTGGTGAAAAATACGTAGCAGTTCAGACATGAACACATTTTCTAGCCACTCCCAATCATGCACATATTTCCCTCATGTGCATAATAGAAACCAAATATTTCTCTCAAGTATGCCAAGAAAAAAATTGGATAAAATCCATGAAAGAAGAGTTGGATTATAAAGAAAAAAATTAGACATGGGAAATAGCTCTTAGACAAACAAATAAAAAATGCATAAGCATTAAATGGGTCTTTAGGAATAAGTTAAATGAGTATGGTCAAATTGTCAAGAACAAAGCTATATTAGTTTGAAAAGGATACACAAAAGTTAAAGGAATTTACTTTAAATATACCTTTTCCCTTGTTGGAATACTAAAATAAATAAGGATGTTTATATTGTTTTCAAAAAATAATAATTTTAAAGTTTCTCAGATGCATGTGAAATCAACATTTTTAAATGGAGAGCTCGAGGACGAAGTGTATATTGATCATCCTAAATGGTTCTAATTTCCAAACAATCAAGAGGGTTAAATAAATAACTAAAGGCATGGTATTCATAATTGGACAAGGATATACAACGAGAGGGTTTCGAAAGAGGGACAATAGATAGTAAATTGTTATTAAAACTAAACATGAAATATTTTGGTTATTATTTTTCATGTTGATGACATTATTTTTTATAGTGATGTAGATTTCCTAAGCCAAAATTTTGTAGTTTCAATGCAAGATGAGTTTGAGATGTCAATGCCAGGTGAATTATCCTTCTTTCTTATCTTGAAAAATATACAATCACAAAAAGGAATGTTTATCTCCCAAAGTAAATACCTCATGGACATGTTGAAGAAGTTTGGAATGGAGCAATGTTCACATGATAGTACCCATATAGTTACTGGATGTGAGTGTAGTAAATATAATGAGTCACCAAAAGTCAATCCTATGATTTTTAGGTCAATGATTGGGAGCCGATTGTATCTCACAACATCAAGAATAGATATAATGCAGTTTGTTGGTTTGGTAGAAACGATCCAATACTCCCCAAAATAGAACTATTTGTTAGATGAAAAATCATATTTATATATCTAAAAGGCACAATGGATTTTGGACTGTGGTATCCAAAGGGTCAAAACTTCTTATAAACTAAATACACAAATTTTCATTGGGATATAAGTGTATATGGTAAAAAAAGCATAGGTGGTGGTGTATTATTTCTAGGAAACCATTTGGTAGTATGGTTGAGTAAAATGCAAACCTCAATCTTCACATCTACAACTGAGGAAAAGCATATAGAAACACATGCTTGTTGTGCTCAAGAATTAGGGATGAATAATACCTTGAAAGATATGAAGGTGGCATATGATCAACCAATGCCCATTATTTGGATAGCAAGAGTGCCATTAGTATATCCAAGAACCATGTTGTTCATTGAAAAACAAGTCGTATCAGTATAAAGTGTTATTTTATCAGGGAGCACATGCATGATCAAATTGTTAGGCTAGAATATATGGCTACAACATAATATATCACTAATATATTCACTAAGCCTCTTACAAGAGATCCGTTTGAATATTTAAGGAAAATGTTGGGAGTGATATCTCCAACGTCTCTTCAATAAATCCCTTCAAAAGGAGAAACTCTAGCTATTATTTTCTATTATGGGTAGTTGTAAGATAGGATGTCAAATGGAAGAGAATAAAGTGAGCTAAAGGGTAAACACACAAAGAGAGATACATGATCAATAGACGTATAATATGTTTAAGGGAATTTAATTACAATAGAAGAATGATGAAATGGAAAATTTTCAAACCTTACATGATTTTTCTCATTTCATTTAGTATAAATGGCAAAAACATTTCGTTTTCACCATTTATTGGTATTAATAGTCCTACTATGTAGACTTACGGGGAGATTTTGAATTTTGGAATAGCCATTTTGTGGTTGTATTTTTGTGAATTTGTGAAGTTCATAAGACTTGTAATAAATGTTTTTATAACATACATAAATAGGTACATGGCACAATTGTTAAGGTATTGGGCCCTGTCAAAACTTAATCACTTGATCTTAGCTCTACATTATGGGTGAGAATGAGAAGATAATGCAGCTTCAGCCGCAACCATATTCTAGTGATTTCAAAGGCAAAGAGTGAGAAAAAATTATAACTAATGATAAGGCTTCAATAGAATCAATGTACTTATATGAGGAATCAATTGTAATACCATTAATGACTAGCAATGTCTAGTCTTGTTTCCATCAATTCCAAAGAAAATGGTTATTGAACGTGTTTCCATATTGTTGAGTGTGTATTATGTCAAAGATAGGAAGCATGATGTAAAGAATTCTATCATTGAAGGAATTATTCTTGTTAGTGTTATCATTAACACTATCTATTTTGATTTCAAGTATGAAGTTCTAGTTGGGGTAACATATCTTTGAAGGCCATTCTTTTCAATTTTTCTATTTCAATGAGAATGAAAGGTGAATGGTATAATATGTTGTTTTGATACCTTTTTAAACAATATATGGTACTTTCTCTAACTCCAAAGGAATAAGGAGACAAAAATGTTTAATGTGTAGCAAATCAATAAAGGTTTGATCCTGGTCAAAGTGTTGGTATGGACTAGCCTAGTAGGTCAGGGATTGGTAAAAAGGGCCCATAATGTCGAATTATGGTATAGTATAGGCATGCCCAAAAGAAAGGACTAGTTTGAGCTCGGGGCTAGTATAGATAAGCTCGGTAGGTTGGAAACCAGTAGAAGGGCCCACACTATTGGAGCACCTAAAGGTATAGAGAAACCTAATAAGATAGGAACTTGTAGAAGAGCTCAAAGGTGTGTAGAGATCTTAGGATAGTATGGATTAGTTCAATGGGTCGAGGGTGGTAGAAGAGTGCATATCACATTTTGATATGAGGAAATTAAAAAGGGAATTATTTTTATATAAGTGGAAAATGGTGTTTTACCATGAACTCGACTCTCTTTAATCACACACACTAATACATAATTAATGTTGATTATACCTAATTGGTTGGGTATGGATGAGGATTAAGGAAGCTTAATTATACCTAGGTAATTGATCCCCCATGTCGGTATGACATGGTGCTAGTACAACATGGCAGGTACACATGGATGATAGGTTGAAAACATGATGATGTGGAAGTCACATCACGTGACACGTGGGATGAATATTTGGAATTTTAGGTCACCCAAATTCACATTTGGTAGGTACATGTTTGCATTCATACTTGTGCCCAAATATAATTGGTCGCAAAAAATGTGTGCCAAATGACTTGGAAAATGAGATAATGGTGGTGGGTGCCTTCTTGGATACTAGGGCATTGGACACTATAGCTTCATGTTTAATTCAAAAATCCAAGGACAGGTTAGTATGACTTGGTAGAGTATAGTGTGGTAGTGATGAGGTGGAAAAAGGAACATGTGGAATCTCATGGTTGGTCCACCATGGATTGATTTGGTTTATCCAAAGGTCTCAGGATCTCTACTATAACCATGTTTGGAAATATTTTTGTGTGTATTTTATTTTGGAAAAAGTGGTTGAAAAAAAAAGTTCTATGCTAGAACAATGTTAATCCTTGTGGGCCCATACCCAACTACCATGAACCAGAAGGTTGAAACAAATAAAAAGTAGCAAAGTATGTGTTGGTCTGGATTACATGGAAAATGTTCTCAATCAATAAAGTTTCCAATTAACATATCTCGGGGTACTAAGGCACCAATAAATCACAAGTGTGCAAATAATCTATGTGTTAACCCAGGGTTTTAATGTCTACGTCATATGACATCATGTGTTTTGAACATGAATATTAAATGACCAAAAGTATGAGGTTTAGAGTCTTTAAATAGCTAAATATTTGAAGAAAAACATATCTTAATTAGGGGCCAAATATTAAAGTCAATGGATACAAAAGTGAGAACAAATTACATGAAAATGTGTAGTTCTCATGTAATGTAAGTGTAAGGCTGCTATAGAAAATAAAACATGAGGAAATAAATGAGAATTCATGAGAGATGACTATGTTGAATTAAATAAATATGTGCTGAGTGTTTGATTTTCTATAGTTGAGAAAAAGTATGCTAAAGAGTATTTGGTATAATTTTAAGGTGTAGAATGCCAGAGATATTAAGAAAATGAGAAGGCTTCTTTGAGTAATCCATTTAAAAAAAAATATTGCATGAATTTGTTGTGTCAAAATACATTTTAAATCAAATGAGTTGAAAATATAATTGAGATATATAAGTAAAGGAAGACGTGGTTTCTCGAACATATCTAACAAAGTGTAGCAAACATATAGTGGAAGGTCAATTAGATGAAAGAACTAGATATGTAAAGTCTACTATTTATAAACATAAGATATAAATTAGATTTGGAGATAAATATTGTTGTATGAGGGAAATTTGAATCAAGAGCCATTGGATCTAAGTTTTAAAATGTATGAAAAATAGTTTGAGTGGAAATATAGGTTGGCGCCTCTAAAGATTAAGGGATTTGTGTATCCTTTATGTTAGTGTTTGTAAAGATTATGGGATTGGTGTCTCCTTTAGTTTGGTTCATGTAAATATCTGGGAGATTGATTTCTCCAGCAAGTTGGTTCCTACAAGGGAAAGGGTATTGGTGTCTCCTATAGGTTGGTGCATACAAAGAAAATGTAATTTAAAGTTGGTGCTTACAAGTTCATCTAATCAAAACATTTTTTTTAATTTTCTCTTGGATTGGGTTATACATATATATTTTGTTCATAATATGTTCATTTTGATTGTTGTACCTTCATTTTTTTATAATTTTTTTTACATTTTTAAAAATGGATTTATAATTACTCACCCTCGCTTCTCAGTATAAATATAATTTACAATAGGATCCCATATATGAGACATGGTAGGATTGAGCAAGTAGTAGAGGAGTTACACTACCCTATGTCTAAACTTAGCTATGACAAGATTAGGATGACTAAGTCATTTTGTGACAAACTAGCTTTGATAATATTGTTGAACTCACACAAATACTTGACCATTTAGATACATGTGAGATCCATTATTACTCAGATATTGTACATATTGATACATTGTGTGACCCATGGTTTTCATCTTCCAAGAGGTCTTTTGGACTTCTATGATTATTGGGATTCCTCCACACCAACCCTAATAGACTATATGTCGAACATCCCCCCTTAATATGAAGGGGTGTGTAAGTCCATGAAGAGAACTAAAATACAAAAGTATATGGAATCCAATTTTTGAGGTTTTTGAGACCAAATTGTTTGCAGTGTTAACAATTAATTCTCCTTTAATGATATAAATGATGAAAACTTGTGTTTATATTAAAGGTTGATACCTTCATCCCTATGCTCAGATGCGAACCAAGAATCTTGTTATCTTCGTTTTCTATAGCAGAGTGGTATCGCATGATATGTTGACATCATCCAAGTGAAGTAGAAAAGGAGACAATACATGAAGTGACATATATTTTACAACTTTTGGTCAACATCTACATTATTTGGATAGCATAGGAATCAAAGCATTAACACCACCCCTCATTTGTTTATCTTGTATTGTTTAAAAAATGGCTAGAGATGATTTCTAATGCAAGAACTCATTCAATGGGATGAAAAATAAATACAAGAATGATCCTCCCGATATCCATCCCTATTATATCTTGAACCTTGACTTTTGGTGCAAATATCTCAATCAAATATGCGTTGATAGTATGAATTACCATTGATATGAATTAAAACAAAAGGGCCAACATTTAACAATGGATATTGCATATGGTGCACCAAAATATCAGTTGAGAATGCGATTGCATTTGTCAAGGCAGAATAAATGTAAGTAAGGTAGAGTGGAGTAGATGAAATAATTTTTTAGGGAGCAGAGGCAGTGAGATGTGTAGAGAAATAGTAGAGATAACATAGAACTAGGGTCAAAATGGAAGATCTGACATGCTGAATAGCCATGCAAATAAAATGACATGAGGCTGAGGCTACAAAAATAGTGGCTTTCGAATAGTTGAGTAGGCTAGGAATGTTCTTGCTCTCATGCCATGTTAAAATCAAAAAAATAATATACCTAAATTAAGATAAATGTGAGATGTATATAATTAATATAACATACATATTAATACACATTTTATTGATCCTTGGTTTGAAATTCCAAGAGGTCTCTTGGACTTATCATGATGGTTTCCCTTCACTTGAGGCTTTTTTCCTTCCTCTCAAGTGAATGTCCCAAGTTCACATAACCCAACTGGATTATATTTCCAACAAAATCAAATTTGGAATTTAGTGGGAGTAAGAACCTTATCCTCGATTTAATTGATACACATCTTTGGTGGTGATTTGGCTAAATACTTAGAACACTTTAGATTTTATTTTGTCTTTCCTTATTAGTACCAAGTCCTATAAGTAAATCTTCCCTTATGTTGGGTTTATCCTTCACTAAAATAGTGGAAGTTATTATAAATTTTGGAGTGATAACATTTCTATTTTCATTAAAATTTGACTTTGTAAAGGCTTTGCATATTTAATCTTGTGATAAAAAAACCTCATCCATTTTTCCATAAATTTTTGTGGTTTCTGAAATCACATATAAATCAAATGTATAGCAAAACAATAACAATATATAATTAAAAAGATAAAACAAACGCTATAAAATAAAAATAATAACAATAACAAGTTAAAATAAATTCCTAATCTATTTCTTTTCCATTCCATTCCATGACACATATATAGAGTGACTATTTTTTCTTTATTTCATTACTTTTATTAATTAAAATGCACTTAGTATGGATAAGATATATAGGTGAGATTACCAAGTTATAAATAAAAATTAACTTACTATGGATAATATGTCTATAATTTAATATAATTCAAAAAATGAAAGCAAAAAGGAAAATTAAAATTGTTAATGTAAAATTAGGGAAACCGTAATATTTAAGAAAAACACTAGGTTACATGTGCATTTAATTGATAAACTGCTATTTATTAAACATGAATAAAAATACAACGTCATGTAATTCATGTAAATATATGGTAGGAAAAATTGTCTAATAAACATCAACCACTTATCAAGACGAATCTATTTATTCCTAGGATAGAGGAGATGGTCCACAACTGTCAGTAAACATTTTTTCATATGGATTTCTAGGCACTCTACTAAAAGTCAACATTACTCTCCCATGGATTAGAAAGTGTTAATGATCGCAAAATTAACCGATTTGCAATGACATTATTGGTGACTAATTCTTGTGGTCTTCATTTGCTATAGAAAAGTGGTATCTTATGATCTGTTGACATCATCCAAGTGGTACCTTATGATCTGTTGACATCATCCAAGTGAAGTGGATATGGATATGGTACATGCATTGACAGTTTCCAACTTTTGCACAACATGTACATTAGTTAGATGTGAGAGGACTTAAAGCATCGACACTACCTTCTATTGGTATAGCTCGTATGGTTGAAAAAAGCCTGAATTCATATCTAATGCAAGAATTGATTCGACGGGATGAGAATGAAATACAAGAACGATCACTGATATTCATCCCTGTTATATCTTAAACCTTGAAATCTAGTGCAAATATCTCAATTGGAAATATCTTAAGCAAATGGCCCAACATTTGGAAATGGAAATTGCAGATGGTGCACAGAAATATGAATCGAATAGGCAATTGCATCTATCAATGCAGAAGAGATGCAGCAACGAGAGCACGAAGTAGAGGAAATGGTTTCCTAGGGAGTAGAGGAATTGAGATTCGCGGAGAATTGGTAGAGATGGCAGAGAACCAGGGTCAAAATGGTAGACCTGGCTTTCAAAATAGGAGTACAGAAAAAATGATGTGATATTAGTGAGGGTGTCCAGGTTGAGGCCACAAATTAGTGGCTTTCACACAATTGAACAGGTTAGGAAGTAGTTACTCTAACACCATGTTGAATCCACAAAAATAATAGAGTTGAATCCACGAAAATAATAGACTTGAATTAAGATAAACTTGAGAAGTATATAATTAATAAAGTAAACAAATTAATAGAGATTTCATGACCCTTGGTTTAATATTCCAAGAGGCCTTTTGGACTTCTCATGATTATTGATCTTCACTTGAGGTTTTTTTTTTTCTTGGAATGTGTAGGTTCATATAACCCAAGAAGATTATGTTCCCAACCAAATTAAATTTAGAATTTACTTAGAGTAAGCATCTTAGTTCTAACTTAATTGATACCTATCTTTCTTGGTGAATTTGGTAAATACTTAGAATGCCATATATTTGAATTTTTTCTTTCCTTAAATTACTAAATATCTATAAGTGAATCCTCCGTTATGTTGGATTTATACTTAAGTAAAATAGTGAAAGTTATCTTAAAAATGGGAGTTATAACACTTCAAATTTTGGACACCTTGTAAGGGCTTTCTATGCTTAATTTCTTCATTAAAAAACCTCGTCAATTTTTTCATAAACTTTGAAATAATAATAATAATAATAATAATAATAATCTCCTTTTATTCCATCCCCTGTGCATGCATTGGCATGCCAAACAATCTACTTCCCTTTAAGCCATCCCTTGAATGATATTTGGAAGTTGCTAAAATGAGGAGTTTATCATGCGAGTGAATGGGTATTATATTGATTGAGGTTGTTGAGGCCTATGATCTACAAAAGACATGTACCAAAAGCAAATTCTCCCTATTTCCAATCTTTGTCTTGATGGGGCGCATAGATCAGGGCTATTTTCAAAGCCTTTGTTGCAGTTCGACATTTCCTTGAGAGAACTATTCACTTGCTTGGTTATCCTATGTACGTGGAAGGTCGAGGTCGAGGTCATCTGGGTAATTAACCTTCTCCATATCTTTTTCCCTATTTTGATTGTATTGGTCTATCTCTTTCTAGTTTGGGTCACCCACCATAGGGAATCTAAAGAATGATTTGTAGGGGTTATTGTTGGAGCTAGTTTTTTTCTTTTTTGTCAAAGTTCAAAAGGTCTCATTATATGGGAATATAAACTATAGTTAGAAGATTATTGTGTCCTATTTTGTTAATTTTGGTTTTGAATTGTGGATTTGGAGGGGTTGTGGAGACAATTCTTGTCATGGAAGTTGTTTGGGTTAGGAGACTATTGTCTCCCAATATCGAAGGATTGTGTTGTGGTGTTTTTCTTTTTTTTTCTTCATATTTCTAGCATGTCTTTAGGACGTGCTTCCACGATTTGGTTGGTGGCCTTTGAGGTTCTTATATATCTCAAGGCCTGTAGTCAGAAGACTCAGCTTATCTATGGGTTCCCACCAATTTGTTGCAATTAGAATTATTAGTTGGAATTATTAGTTGGTACTTGAGTGCTTTTACAAAAAATCTCACATATGTTGTTGAGGTTCGACATTTTTCTTTCTTAGGAGCTCGAAAGAGAGAAGGTGGCTAAATCTAGTTAGTTTGGTTGGAAGGAGGGAAGGGTATCCAATGATATAGTGGATCTAGCACCAAGGTGACTCCAATTTAGTGTTGGGTTGGTGCTAGTAACTTGGAGTGTGCTGGTAACATATGGTGTAAGAGATACACAACCTGTTAAAGGAGCATGGACATAATAAGAGATAGGGAGCATCATGGGAGATATTTTCTATTTCTTATTTGTGAGCATCCATGTAGCACTAGGGTATGCATAGCCGATGGGGTGGGGAAGGTGATAGAGGCCCCGAGGGTCGCAATTGAAACCAAGACCAAGAAAGGAAATCAACTAAAACCTTCCATAGGTCTAGCTTAGCAAAAGTCCATAACGAGTTGAGAAATCTTGAGAATCTAGTTGTGAGAGACATAATATTTGTGTGATTGAGACTTAGTGGATGAATTTCAACAATTGGTCTTAGATATTTGCCATACAAAAGGATGCAGAAAATAATACCTTCAAGCTCTTTTCCTTTACTAGAAAATGAAATCTTTGATGGGGAGAATCTTTATGGAGAGACAATCATACCAGTATGGTATATCCAACAACCTTTTAGAAGTCAAAAGAGAGTAGGGGAATATGAGGTTCCACATGGAGGAGATGGGAAAAATCCTTACATGCTAAAGTGGTATATACTTTGCCTTGTTACTACTTTAGCTCCTCCTCGCTCAAGTGCGAACGACCTAGCACTAGTCACCGCTTCTGAATCTTAGTCTATGCTTTTCTTTGGTTTAGTATGTTTGTTGCTACCTATTTTTGCTTGACATTATGATCTTATTGGTGACATTGAAAAATTCAAATTTTGTTGAAATTTTGAATTCGATATTTTGGATACAAAAGGACAAGATGACCTTCTTTATATAATAATAACTTAATGATGTAGCTCTTTTTTGATGAATAAAAGAAAAAACCATTTAAACACTTTATCCACAGTTGTCTGTAATTTTTTTATCATATAGGTTCTAGACACTACATTGCAGTAAGTAAAGATTATTCTCATGGTGATTAGATAGTGTTAATGATCACAAAACAAATGGATTTGAAAATGTTTTATTAGTGAAGAAATGACTTGTCTCATAAACAGGAAGTTCTATTTGTTAAGCATTCATGTGCATGTCAATTTCTCCAAAATTCTCCAGCTCAAACACATGAGAACTTGAACAACTAGTGTCATCACCATCTTCCTCCTCCTTGAGGGTTACGTTGTTTCCATTGTCCCAGAGTGTGTTGGTAACCTATGGTGTGAAAGATACATGGCCTATCCAACGGTCTTGGGAATAACACGAGATAGGGGGGCGTCATGGGAGATATTTGTTATTTATTATTTGCCAACATCCACACAACACTAGTGTATGCTTATCCGGTAGGGTGGGGAAGCTATAGAGGCCCTTAGGGTTGCAATTGAGACCAAGACCAAGCAAGGAAGGAAACTAAAACCTTCCACGAGTCCAACTTAGTAGAGGTCCATATTGAGTTGAGAAATCTTGAGAATCTAGTTGTGAGAGACACACTATTTCTGATGTAGAGTTCGTGGATGAATTTGAACAATTGGTTTTGGATCTTCGCCATACAAGTGGATGGAGGAAACAATACCTTCAAGCTCTTTTCATTTACTAGAAAATGAAACGTACCAGTATGGTATATTCACCAACCCTATAGATGTCAAAAGAGAGGAGGGGAATATGAGGTTCCATATGGAGTAGATGGAAAAACACCTGGCATGATTGCATGCATAGAGCGGCATATACATTGCCTTAATACTTCGTTAGCTCCTCCTAGCACAAGTGTGAAGGATCCAATAGTGATAACCTCTTTTAAATATTACTCTATGTTTTTCTTTGGTTTAGTATGTCTAGTGCTAGTTGTTTTAGTGTTTTAGCCCCACATTATCATCTCATTGGTGAGATTAAAAATTCTAAGTTTTTTGAAATTTTGGACTAGATATTTTCAATAAGAAAGGCTAAGTTCCCATTAGGCATGCCGTTCTCATGATAACTGAACGATGTAACTCTCTTTTGATGAATGAAAGGAAACACCCATTAGTTTAAAAGAAAAAAGAAAACACTTAGTATGAATAAATGTGTGAGACTGACTTATAATTTAAAATTACCTTAGCATGGATAATATATCTGTAATTTAGTATAATTTAAATAAATGAAAGAAAAAAGAAAATTTGAAATTATTAAAGTAAAATCACAGAAACCATAATATTTAAGAAAATAATCAGCTTACATGTGCATTTAACTCATAAACTGCTACTTTTTAAACACGAAGAAAACTACATCTTGATATAATTCCTGTAGGAACAATGCTTTAATAGCTAACATCATCCACTTAACTAGGTGAAGCTATTTACTCCTATCACATCAATAGGGAATAGGAGATGATCCACAGTTGTCTCTAAACACTTTGTCATATAGGTTCTAGATACTGCGTTACATTACTGTCATAGGGATTATATAGTGTTAATGATCACAAAATAAACTGATTTGCAAAGGGTTTATTAGTGACGAAATGAGTAGTCTCATAAACCGGAAGTTCTAATTTGTACACATTCATGTTCATGTCGATTTCTGCAAAATTCTCCAACTCAAACAAGTCAGAACTTGAACAGCTATTATCATCATCGTCTTCCTCCTCCTCTTCCCCTGGTGTAACAAGGCCTGCAATTACCATAGCTTCCATTATGGTGTTTTCTCTTGCTGTTGCATGGTCGTCCTCCTCAACAATATCTTGTTTCAATTCTTTGCTGACCAGTGGAAACTCAGAGGCACCTGCAGAAGGATGTGCAATATGTAGACAATTTGCAGAGGCTGGACATTGCGTAATTTGTTGATATTTTTTCATTCCATGGAGACACTTATTCCTAATAGGACGAGAGTCCTGATCCACAATTACACTTGATGGGTGGAATGTTACAGACTTTTTACTCATTCCACCACTGTTCTTCGACCCTCCAGATATTTTACTCAAACATGGCCTGGACTGGACTGAAGAAGAAGATGAATAAATAGAGGCTTGTTTTCTCTCAGAAGAATCGTGTGAATTGGACTCACTTACAGAAGAAGGTGATGAAAGTTTTCGCTTCTTGGTGTCACCCGCCATGAACAAAGAATTCAGAAAAATTGCGAGCTTCCTTCCAGGAGAGGTGGGCTTCCTGGGCTTCATGGGATCCTCACGAATTTTGGACTTTGACTTCAACTTAGCATGATCATCTGCAGGCATAAATTCTATGTGCTTGCTATATGCTGCCTTGGCTTCGTGTTTCACAGAATTGTAGGTACCCATCTTGCCAGATTTCCTGCCCATAAAATTCTCCTTATCAGTCAATGAATCCTCATTCCATTGCCTCTGTATTCTTGAATTTCTCGTCTCTATTCGACTTCCATTCTTGCTGTAAGCCAATATTCCTCCCTCGTCTTCGGTTGATTTACAAATTGCAGCGAGCAGAGCAGATGAAAATGAATGATTTCTGGAACGATGAGGATGGTCATTTTGGCGATGGAGTCGCTGTCTGTTGTGAGAATAATAATCCATTCGATGAGAATCCCAGTTCTCCATGAACTCAAAACCGTAGCTGAATACTCAAAATCCTAGCTGAATACAGAAGTATTTGAAGAAAGAATTAGGTCACCAGATATTTCACATCCAGGATCTTCTTAAGATCTTCAAACCCATAAACCGCTGTCCTGAACATTCAATTTACATAAAATATGTGGATTGCCTGCTTACAACTATTCAAAAGCACCAAGGAAAACAACCAATATACTAAACAATGGATTTAAAATTTTCTCAAAGACATGCTCCCCTCATGTTGCTTCAGTGTTGAGGATTACGAGAGATGCAAATTTGTAGCCTGAGATTCCATAAAATTTTCTTTCCGCCATTTCCAAAGTTTTGTGGAGCATCCAAACAGACAAACAGACAATGGCATGGATGACTTACCGGCGCTGTGTACCGACTAACCAATACATGCAATTCCTATTTATAAAAATATGTGGATTGATCAGACATGATCAAACATGGGATGCAGATATCAAGGACAAAACATAGAAAAAACGTCCAGTATTGATTTTTTTTGCCCCCCCTTAGTTTTCTAACTTTTAATCTATGCCATTGTTACCCAGGGCCACGCGCACTGAAGCAATTGTCAAAACCCATGTCTACATTGTTATTAGTTGTTAATTATGCGAGTGTTGAACCAAAGTATGACATGGCTATTAGTTGTGAATTATGGGATTGGTTGTTAAGGCGCAAATTTTGAACGAAAGAAACTGCAAGTATCACGTTCCCATTAGTTGTGAATTATGGAGCCATGGATGAAGTGGTGGAACAGATCTCACTTCCGTCTTTTTCTTTTTTAGCTTTGGACAATGACCTTTATCTGCTTTGAATAATCTAAATTTCTTTAAAAACCGAATAAAAGTAAAAAGGAAAGTACATAACGTTGTCGACCATTCGTAATGTTTGTGATTCTTTTAAAACATATTCAAGAAGAAATGGGTTTTTTCACTCTATTTTGTTTTTAAAAATTTAAGTTTAAATGGATTAATCTGTATAGTTTTAGTGTTTTAGGGTTTTTCAGAGTGCTAAATTTATTTATGTATTCAAAAACGTATTTTAAATAACGGCAAAATCGAAATTGTATTGCTAGATTCATGTGAATTCTAGTGAAAAAAATTATATAACTAAATTTTTGTGAATTCAAACGAAAAAATTATTTAGTCTATTAAATCTATAAGTTAGACTAAACCTTTTTTTAATAATATCACTATTCTTTTGTAATGTTAAAGAATTTTTTAGTATATTATTCTGTCTAATAAATTCAAAATTTAGTAAAGATTTAGTGACATAACTTTTCACAATTCATATACCACTCGGTAAATTTTATTTATATATTTAATCACAAACCGATTTTAAACAACAAAAATAATCGATATTTGACCCAAAAAAAACTTGAAAAAACATATAATAATGAAATAACACCTTTGAAAAAATATATAATGATCAAATTACACATTTTGTGATTACTTTGTTGAATTATATAATGTGTTCACACGAACATGTTGTAGTATTTATTCTTTTGTAACCCAAAAAAATAAATGGTTCAATCTCATATTTCCGTGACAGACGGTCTATTCGAACCATTCCCAAATTTCTATCTGCAGGTTTCCACAACACTTTACAACTATTGGCAAGCCAAAGATAACATCTTCTAATTTAAATATATAGTAATATTAATTAATATTAATACCATATATAAAACTGAATGTAAAGTTGTATGCACTAAGTCAAATGTGTAAAAATTTATTGTATTTAATGATGTAAAGAGTTCACACGAACCTCTTGTAATATTGAATATGTTAGGCCCATAAAAGTGAACTTTTATAATGTGTACAAAGTGAGGTGTAAAACTTTTAATTAAGAGAAATATTTCTCGAGTCGATAAGGAAGGATGGAAAATGTATCTTATTTAGTTAATTATAAATTTATAAAAGTATTTAGGCTTACTAGTGTGTTATTTGGGAAATAATATTTATAATTAAATGTGGTAGTTTTGATCTATTTAATTGGCATATTAGTAATTTTGTTTACATTTATAATTAAGGTGTTAGTTTTAGAAATAAAAAAAGTTATTTAAAATTTGTATTGATTTCGAATATTAGGTAAACATGAATGATATTAAGACAATTATTTTTCTTTGTAGGGAAATTTAGAGTTTGTAATTTTTTTAATTTCTTGTTTAAGAAAGTTTAAGATGGTGAGTTTTTTAGTGAGATTTTTAGTTTATTTTTGCATCTCATCATAACACAACACAGGATAGAATTTCTTAATGACTTTCAGAGCTTTAGCTAGACTTTGTTTCCCATGAGCTTTTGAGAACTTCACTATAACTTTCCCCATGAAATTGTGAGAGATTTATCAAGACTTCCTATAGTGTTTTGTAGTTATTAATAAAAAATTATTGTCTACATATATCTAATATATTAGACCCCAATATTTTTATTCCTCCCTAATCCCTCTTGAATTTAGGAGGGGTGAATTAAACACTAACATTGTGTTCTACCACACATCCAATTCTAGAATAAAAAAGACAACCAAACATGACCTAGATTGATAAGATATATTTTTCTATAGTATCTTTTAACTAAAATCTATAATTATTAATCCCTCGCCAACCATGATCTAGATTGATAAAATATATTATTGTCTATATTATCTTTTAACTAAAACCTATAATTATTAATCCCTAGCCGAGGACTATAGAATTGACTTGACTTTCAAGTATGACATAGATTGATAAGATATAGTATGACTTAGATTGATAAGATATATTATTGATTATATTATCTTTTAACTAAAACCTATAATTATTAATTTCTCAGCGAGTACTATAGAATTGGCTTGACTTTCAAATATTTTGGATAGTTTTTTTTGTTATGTACCGAAGTTTTGGGAAAATGTTGAATATACCTATTTTTCCTTAAATTTAAAAATAACTTGCTATTTCACGAAATCATATTTCTAACTTCCCATTGCTTGAGCGGCCTTGATGTGACAAAATTCCCTTTTTGGACCATGATTTATTATCGGCATTTGTTAGTGCCTAAAAAATAATTCTAAAATAAGAAAACACTAATTTTGTAATTGATCATTATGTTGGCGAGTGCTCTAACACTGGAATTAACAAAATGTGATGAGCAGGTCCTTTACATGAGTAGGGGGGCGGGGAGGGGGGAGCATTTCATCGATCAGTGCTCTGACACTAAAATCTATACTCGCACTAACACAGGGACTTCTAGTGCATTTAAATTTAATTTCATTTTAAATTTTTATATATTTAGTTGTGCAGAAGAACATGTATATGGAGCCATAAATTTGTGTTGAATGAAGGATATGTGGAAGAAGGGGCATGTGCGGGGAACAGAGGTGCAAAGGAATAAATTTTTGCTTTTCACATTTGTTTCACCTATGATCTGAATTTATGCACAAGCACAAGAGAATACACACATAACCATAAATACAAAGATGCAGTGGAAATAACACTTCATTTCATTAATATCAAATAATTGAACTTCGTTTACAGACATAATGGAAATAAACTAGCTAGAGCGATGGTGGCTTATCTTTGAGAAGAGATGTGGTGGATACATGCCTTTGAACCCTGTGTTACAATGAGGATTGAAGGCCTATGTATTATCGAGAAACAATGGAAAACCGTAAACATCCGAAAATGTAACCCTACGAGATGAAACGCCAGAATATGGGCCCTTCGGGGTAAATTGGTACATCAATTTCCCAGGGTCGTGACTTTGGCACACTATCTTCGTTTGACGCACATGATACAGTGTTAGAAAGATCTATCTGAGGAATACAACTGTTGAGAATGAATATCAAGTCCGGAAAGGACTCTCATTCGCTGAAATTTTGATGCCCAAAAAACGTCATTTAGGTCCTCAAAACGGCTCCGTAAGTTCACAACGAGAAAAACTGCCAAAAATAGTAAATTCTACTGCAGTTAAGGAAACTGAAAAATTGAAAGAAAAAATGGTGGGGGTCCAATTGGAATAGGGAGGTGGCCACCAATATCCACGTGGATCAACATATCTCTCAATACTACATATTTATGAATTGATCAACGATTTTGGCTTATTTAATTGTCCAATATTAAATGATGTGCCTTTTTAATGTATGTGAGGAAGAAGTGGTGTGCGGGATAACATGTGTGCAAACCATGGAACATAAATTTTACTTTGCAAAGATATGTATCTTTAAAAATTTGGCTTATTAAAGTTTGGTGCATGAAACTTTTGGTTTAGCTCATTTTATTTGATACTGGGATGCAAAGGTACATCTACTTCTATTACATTTACCCTTTATTTCATTTTAAAATTTCTTCCATTTTAAACTTTTATAGATTTATTTTTGCGGGAGAACAAGTGCATGGAACCATAAATGTGTGTTGAATTAAGGATGTGCAGAAGAGGGGCCATGTGTGGGAGAACATGGGTGCAGAGGGAACTTTCTTCTGTAGACATCAAATTATTTTAACTTTAAGCATACACTTAGTGGCCAATATAATATAGTGTAATTTTCTTTTAACAGAAACTTAATATTCCATATTAAATGAATTGTATTTTTAATGCATGTGAGAAAGAAGTGTTGTGCTAAGCATGGAACATAAATTTTCATTTGCAATGTTCCGCATCTCCTCATACATTTTCCCTTTGCATGATTTTTCCAGATGCCTCTCAACAGTAGATATTAATCAATTTATTAGGTGTTTTAGGTTCTTACGTGTATATCTCCATTATTATGTGGACATGGGATAATTTCATTTGATATTGAGATGCAAGGGATTTGTAGCATTTTATTGTGTTGTTTCCACATAGTATGTCCCCACTAATATGTCCATGTGGGTTTGTTTTATTTGAGCTTCCCAAATACTAAGTGCATTTGTGGTTTCACATTTGTCAATTAAATAGTTAAATATCCAATATCAAATGAAGTTTCTTCATAATGCATATGAGGAAGACATGTACAAAAAAAAAAAAAAAATTGCCATTCGTAATCTTCGTGCTTATGCATAAATTTCCTCTACATACACTTCTTCCATACGAGGCATGCAAATTTTGGTTTTTCATGCATATCTCTTGTGAAATAAGGGTGGGTGATTAAATCTCCACAACACCATGTTGATGTGGAGTCATTTTATTTGAACTCGGGAGGGAAAAGAACTTTGGAAAAGCTACTTTGTGGATGATCTAATGCACAATTTTCAAAACTGTATTCAATGGTTCTCATCATTTAACTATAGTGAGTGGATGATATCAAGAACGAGGTACCTCTTCTAATTTCAATCAATTTCTTGTGTGATGGAATAGCTTATATTAATATGTCATAGTTTTGAGAAGTAATTCACTGTTATAGATGTGTAATTCGGACATCATAAGAATGCTTAATAGATTTTACTCTGATAAATTTTTTTATTGTACATTCTTTCCTAACACTAAGTGTATTTATAATTTCACATTTGTTAATTAAATACTTATTATCCATATTAATTAAATATTTATTATCCAAAATGAAATGAAGGTCTTTTTATTATGTTTGAATAAAAAGTGGTTTCATGGAGAATTGGTGTGCAGAGAAAGAAACATAGGTATGTGTTCAACTTCAAGACATTCCTTCTATACACCTCTACACAATTATGCATATCAAAAGTTTGGTTTGCATGGATATAAGGTGGGAAATAAGGGTGGGTGATTAACTCTGACCATTATTATGTCGATGTGGGCTTATTTTTATTAGTATTATGAATCAATTTGGTGTGGGTTAAACCATGTATGTTTCAATATTTAAATGTCTATATGGATTTGAATGTTTATTAAATGTGTATATGGATTTGTACATCAATACTCTGAATAAATGTCGAAGAGGCTTAGATTTATCATTGACAATGTCGATTTTGATTTCTTGGTAAGTGCCAAAGAGGAGCATGTACGAGAGACTCTTTATTGCCCCATTTGCACATGCCTGTACACATTTCTACATTTCTCCTTCATACACTTCTATTTCAATTTTCCATTCAGAACAACACGTGTAAATGTTAATTTTCATTTTATTTTAGATGTATATCATGATCACAGAGAGGCTAATGAAATTTTAAAAATTTATGTGTCTGTAGTGTCATTCTCGAGGTGCTTTTCATCCACTTTTTGGCATGCTTGTTGCCAATGCATTTTTTATTAGGTTTTGAGGGGGATTGTTATTAAAAGTGGTTTTGTGCAATGTGCTTTGCTAAGTGTTCTGGTTAGTTATCATTTTTCTAGTTATCGGAATTACTACTGAGCAGTGCTCTACTGAGTGTTGTATTTTTTCTTAATTATCTTAAGGAATTTGGAATGAAGTTGTTTTCTAAAACAAGGGAAGTTTCCACGACATATTTTGTAGGTATGTTTTGATTTTCTTTTGTGAATGCAAGTGCCTAAAACATGTTTTGTTTCCTACGGTTTGAATTCAAATGTTTAAATCATTTTCATAGTATACGTAGAGGTAAGCAGGGTTGACTAGATCCGCAACTTATTTTTTTACAGTATTTGACTTCCAAATCTAGTTGTCAGTTATGTATAGCTGTATCATGTTGTTCGTTTACCTCATTGTTTTTATTCCAAATTTTTTGTCTCATAGATATTGGAGTTGCATAGATAATAGTCGGTGAATCCAAAAAGAATTGGAGGCTGAGTACTAACTGAATAGCAGTATAATAAATATTGGTGACTTAATTTTTAAAGAGGAGTTGTGTTGTGCATATCATGTAGTGGTGACTTAGTGTGAATTTAGAACATGTTTGAATTGTGAATTGTGATTGCTAAGGTATCAGTGGAGAATAATTTGTTTGTCATAAAAAGGGAATACACAAATTCGATCCTATTTGAGCATAATCTATTTCGTTTAAAAAAAAAATCATACTGAAGAAGATTTCCTATTTCATGTCATGTGAAAATATATTGCATTTTAGACACATGTCTATATAATTATGGGAAGAAACCATAGAATAATTCAGGAATTTTTTAGATTGATGGAATCCTGGAGCAACATTATCTTATCCACATGAATTGAAAATGGATACTTTGATAGAGATGTATGATATAAATAGCCCGAATGATTATTTGGAAAATATGAAAAAAATGAGCTTCAACTTCTATAATTCTGGAAGAATGAGGACTATGGTAGAAACTATTCTGTATATACTGATTCTAAAATTGGCTACAAATTCTGATGAGAGTTTGCTCAAAGACAAGAATGAAAATCCATTTGCATTTTAACTCAAATTTATGCGAATAAGTTTAGATAGTGTTTATGATCACAAAATAAATTAGTTTGCAAAGGTTTTATTAGTGAGGAAATGAGTAGCCTCATAAACCAGGAGTTCTATTTGGTACACTTTCATGTTCATGTCGATTTCTGCAAAATTCTCCAGCTCAAACAAGTCAGAA
This sequence comes from Pinus albicaulis, assembly GCA_034641835.2. Lineage (NCBI taxonomy): Eukaryota > Viridiplantae > Streptophyta > Pinopsida > Pinales > Pinaceae > Pinus > Pinus albicaulis. Next base: position 1,428,471,667 of record CM076577.1, read on the forward strand.
CTTGAAAAACTAGTATCATCATCGTCTTCCTCCTCCTCCTCTTCCCCTGGTGTAACAAGGCCTGCACTTACCATAGCTTCCATTATGGTTTTTTCCCTTTCTGTTGCATGGTCATCCTCCTCACCAATATGTTGTTTCAATTATTTGGTGACAAGTGGAAGCTCAGAGGCACCTGCAGAATGATGTGCAATATGTAGACAATTTGCAGAGACTGGACATTGGTTTATTTGTGGATATTTTTTCATTCCATGGAGACACTTATTCCTAATATGACAAGAGTCCTGATCCAAAATTACACTTGATGGGTGGAACATCATAGAATTTTTACTCATTCCATGATTTTTCTTTGACCCTCCAGATATTTTACTCAAACATGGCCTGAACTAGACCGAAGAAGAAAATGAAGAAATAGAGGCTTGTTTTCTCTCAGAAAAATCATCTGAATTGGACTCACTTACAAAAGCAGATGATGAAATCTTTCTCTTCTTGGTGTCACCCGCCATGAACAAAGAATTCAGAAAAATTGAGAGTTTTCTTCTAGGAGAGGTTGGCTTCCTGGGCTTCATGGGATCCTTAGGAATTTTGGACTTTGACTTCAGCTTAGCATGATCATCTGCAAGCATAAATTCTCCGTGCTTGCTATATGCTGTTGGAATATCTAAAAATTCTAGAACAACAATGGAGAGAGTAATAATCTCCTCTACTAACACACAGAAATAAAAATTTCACTCACAGGAGACAGAGTTTCCACTTGAAAAAAAACTATTTCAGTAACTTCAAAACAAAACTATTACAAATATGGACTGCTTCAAATGCAGTGCTCAGAACAGACTTCACTGTCTGTGCAAAACAAACACACTTTGTCTCACAAAATAACACTTCTGTGTTTTCTTTTCAGGCACTGCTGTGCAAATTACAAAACAATTACATCTTCTATGTATTACCATACAAAATAGGCTCTTGGGCCTTTTGTTTTTATATATTCCGCGCATATGAAAATAAAACAGAAAACTATATTAAAAGACTTTAAACTTAAATGTTGATATGGCCCACATGAATTGGTGCATATAACATATTCAAACAAACCTTACAAACCTTTGTAATTCTCCGCCACCGGACTTCAAACAAAAATTTAACCAAAACATAACGAACCATTTTGCATAACAAATCTGGGCTCAGTGACGTCACAATTTGTGGATTATTAAATAAGTCATATAATGATCCAGGTGGATATTGGTGGCCACCCACCTATTCCACTTGGCCCCCCACCATTGTCTCTTTCAGTTTTTCAGTTTCGGCATAACTTACTATTTTTAGCAGTTTTTCGGGTCCTGAACTTCCGGAGCCGTTTTGAGGCCCTAAACGATGTTTTTTGGTTATCAAAGCGCCAACGAATTTGATCATCAAATTCGTCTCGAAAGCTGTAGTCCTCGGATAGAGCTTTCTAATGATGTATCATGTGCGTCAAACGTAGATAGTATGCCAAAGTCACGTCCCTGGGAAGTTGAAACACCCATTTACCCAAACGGGGCCCATAGTTTTGGCGCTTCATCTCCTAGGGTTAGGTTTTTGGGATGTTTAGGGTTCTCCATTGTTTCTCAATAATAAATTGCCCTCGAGCCTCATTTTAACGCAGTTCAGAGGCTTGTAGCCGCCACATCTCTTCTCAGAGATAACTACCAGTGCCCTAGCTAGTTTTATTTCCATTCTGTCTATAAGCAAATTTCAGTTCTTTGATATTAATGAAATGAAGTGTTATTTCCGCTGCATCTCTGTATTTATGGTTATGTGTTTATTCTGTTGCGTTCCTGCATAAATCCGGATTAGTGGTATCAGAGCGGTCTATTTTTTCTCGATCCTTCTTTGCATGTCCCCAACGAGGTCGGGATATAAGGAGCTAGGGCTTGATCTGGTGGAACCTTTGCAAGATCAGCCTCGCAAACCTCGACGGACACCCATGGGGGACGAAAAGAAAGATGAGGGAGAAGGAGATCGTATCAAAATATTGCTCGAGGAGGCCCTCGAAAAACAAAGGAATGCGATGATGGATAGCTTTGCTCAGATCCTTCAACGACTGCCCACCGGCGGCGCATCTGCATCCAGTAGCCACTCTAGAGTTGCGACTCCCTTTAAGGTACAAGTAAATTTTGACATTCCCATATTTGAGGGTCAAATAGACGCAGATGCCGTAGATAGATGGTTGAATCTATTAGAAGGATATTTCTCCGTTCATGACTTTTCAGACCGGGAGAAGATTATTTTTGCACTCCTCAAAGCTACCCCCCATGTTAAGGACTGGTGGGAAACCTACTGTGAGAACAAGGACCAGACAGAACCCTCTCTGTTCTCGGCCGTACCATCTTGGAATTCTTTCCGAGACGCCGTCAAGGAATAGTACTATCCCGTGGGGAGCTATGAGGACAAGTACATACAATGGACCACGCTGCGACAACAAAGGGATCAAGATGTGCATGAGCTGACGAATCTGTTCCATACCCTGCGCACAAAGTTTGGTATCAAAGATTCAGAGAAACATCTGGTGCTAAAGTATCACAGCTGTCTACACAAATACATTTAGGAGGAAATGGAGTTCCTTGACATCTCCTCGCTTGGTACGGCATACCGGTATGCTGCCAAGATTGAGCAGAAATTCAAGCAGAAGAAGCGAGACTTTGGATCTGCGAATCAAAAGCAAGGGAAAGGTGCTTCCAAACCGCAGAACAAAGGACCGAGCCAAGGCATGGTAGCTAAAGACAACTCATCGAAGCCACAAGAAAAGAACAGCACCGCAAAGCCAAAGAAGGACACGGGAAAGTGGTGTGAGTTCCATAAGAGCTCCACTCACAACACAAGTGAGTGTCGGGCCAAGCAGTCGCTAGTGGCCAAGATGAGGGCTTCTGAGTCAGATGCATGCTCTGACTCCGAATCAGAACCTGAAAAGGGGAATGAAAAAGGGAAACAGATTATTGATGCGGAGCCCAACGCCACCGTTGCCACTACAAAGGTCCAGAAGGAGGAACCGGAAGATCCAGAGGAGGAGGAACGTCTCTTCCACTCCCAGATGTGGGTAAAGGGCTCCCCGGTACAGTTCATCGTCGACAATGGGAGCCAAAAGAACCTCATTTCAGCAGACGCCGTGAAGCGGTTGGGCTTGCCGACCACAGCTCACCCACATCCATACACCATCGGGTGGCTTCACCAAGGACGAGATCTCCGCGCCAGCCAGCAGTGTCGCCTTCCCTATAGCATCAAGCCCTTCACGGATGAGGTATTATGTGATGTTGCTCCTATTGATGTTTCTGATGTATTATTAGGACAACCATACTTGTGGAAGTGTCATGCTGTGTATGAGTCTCGACCTCGTGCTGTTATTATTACTTTGGGAAATAAGTTCTACAGGATACCAGAGGTACCACCTCCTACGACTATCTCTTTGGTTACTGCAAAACAATGTAGTAAGCTCATTTCCCAAACCAGGAAATTCGTTTTTCTGATGCTCCGCCCCCAGGGCAAGAAGAAGACTGTGGCCACGACCTCCAGACAGGGCCCCTCTGCACGACAACAACAAATGGATGGCTCCCCTGTACAGTTCATTGTCAACAATGGGAGCCAAAAGAACCTCATTTCAGCAGACGCCGTGAAGCGGTTGGGCTTGCCGACCACAGCTCACCCACATCCATACACCATCGGGTGGCTTCACCAAGGACAAGATCTCTGCGTCAGCCAGCAGTGCCGCCTTCCCTATAGCATCAAGCCCTTCACGGATGAGGTATTATGTGACGTTGCTCCTATTGATGTTTCTGATGTATTATTAGGACAACCATACTTGTGGAAGCGTCATGCTGTGTATGAGTCTCGACCTCGTGCTGTTATTATTACTTTGGGAACTAAGTTGTACAGGATACCAGAGGTACCACCTCCTACGACTATCTCTTTGGTTACTGCAAAACAATGTAGTAAGCTCATTTCCCAAACCAGGAAATTCGTTTTTCTGATGATCCGCCCCCAGGGCAAGAAGAAGACTGTGGCCACGACCTCCAGACAGGCCCCCTCTGCACGACAACAACAAATGGATAAGGTCGTGGAGGATATCAGGACATTCTACCCTCACCTGCTGTGGAGGCTGCTGGAGATCGGCCAAAGCCAGACTTGTTCGGTGTTGATCCTCAGTGCGCTGCTACCAACTATCGATCTATCGGTGCTCTGTTCTAGAGAATGATGAAATCAAGAGGCAGATTCAGGAGCTGTTGCAGAAAGGTCACATCAGACCAAGTTCATCGCCCTGTGGGAGCCCGATCGTGCTGGTACAGAAGAAGGATGGGACGTGGAGACTCTGTATTGACTATCGGGCGCTGAACAAGATCACTGTCCGGAATAGGTACCCAATCCCACGGATTGATGACCTTCCGGACCAACTCCAAGGTGCAAAATATTTCAGTAAGATCGACCTGAAGTCTGGGTATCACCAGGTACCAATTGAACCCTCTGATGTGTGGAAGACTTCCTTCAAAGCTAAGGAAGGCCTTTTTGAATGGCTGGTCATGCCTTTCGGGTTGACGAATGCTTCCGCAACCTTCATGAGGATGATGGACGACATCTTGCGGCCATTCACCAACTCATTCGTAGTGGTGTACTTGGATGACATTCTGATCTTCAGCAAGACTTGGGAAGAGCACCTTCATCACATCCGACAAGTCCTCCAAACACTGCGGCAACACAAGTTGTGTGCCAATTTGGAGAAGTGCACGTTTGGCATGACCCAGGTTCAATATCCGGGATACATTATTGATGAAAAGGGGGTGCATGTGGATCCAGCCAATATCCAAGTCATTCGGGATTGGCCAGCCCCGACTACTATAACAGAGCTTCGCAGCTTTCTGGGTCTTGCTAATTTCTACCGTAGATTCGTGTTGGGATTCTCTCATATCACTTGGCCCTTGAGTCAAGTCACCAAAGGAGGAGAGAGAGAAAAATTCTTTTGGTCGGAACCTCAACAGAAGGCATTCAAAGAATTGAAAAATCGCCTCTGTTCTGCCCCAGTGCTCACCTTACCAGACTTGCAGCAGCCATTTGAGATCGAGACAGATGCCTCTGACTATGCTATTGGGGCAGTTCTTACTCAACAGGGACATCCAGTGGCATATCACAATGAGACATTGTCTGAGACAGTTCGCAAGTATCCCACCTATGACAAAGAAATGTATTCCATTGCGCAAGCCTGTCGACAATGGAAGCATTACATTTTGGGGAAGGAAACAATCATCCACACAGACCACTGGCCCCTGCAGTTCATACAGACACAAGGGAAGTTGCAGAATGATCGCCATTAGAAGTGGTCCACATATCTGCAACAGTTTCATTTGAACATCAAGTACAATAAGGGTAGCACCAATAATGTTGCAGACTGCCTCAGCCAACCACCGATCGTGGCGCTCACCACCGTGCTCAACTCTTGTGGGCACGAGACTTCTGATTGGCCGCTTCTCTATGAGAGTGACCCAGAATTTGGCCACACTTACAAGGCACTCTTGGGGGGCACGCAAGTTCCAAATTTTCACCTCCAAGATGCACTTTTATGTCACTTGGGACACCTTTGTGTTCCTTCAAGCGAGCGTGCCAAGATGATATGGGAAGCACACTACAGTCGAGTCGCTAGGCATTTCGGGGTCGAGAAAACAGTAGCAATCCTGCAGAAGTATTTCTATTGGCCGAACCTTCGAAAGGATGTTGAGAAGCACATCAGATCCTGCACTGCTTGTGCCATTGCCAAACCGACCATCAAGAAGCAAGGCCTATATACTCCACTACCTACCCCTAGTCGATCGTGGGAATCCATCTCCATGGATTACATGTCGGGCCTGCCTTCTACTAAGAATGGAAATGACTGTGTTTTCGTGGTCGTTGACAGATTCTCGAAGATGGCCATCATGGCGGCCTGTAAGAAGAATATCACAGCAGAAGCCACTGCTAAACTCTTCTTTGAACGAGTGTGGGTGCACTTTGGGATCCCACAGCCTATCATATCAGATCGAGATAGCAGGTTCCTCAGCACATTTTGGTCCAGCCTCTGGTCAATGTTGGACACAAAGCTCACCAAGTCCACAGCTTTCCATCCTCAAACAGATGGCCAGACAGAGGTCGTCAACAGAATGATTGTACACATTCTGCGCATGTACAATTCAAAGCATCCACGCACATGGGACAAGAGCCTCCCTTATGTACAACATAGTTATAACCGGGCTCTCCACAGTTCAATTGGCCATAGCCCCTTTCAGGTGGGCTTGGGATTCCAGCCACTATGTCCCATTGACGTAGCCATGCCATTTGCATCGCTTTCGGTGCCGATTCAACAAGATGTTCATATGAAGTTGACAAAGCAAGTAGCTTCATCGAGCGCATTCAACACATCCGCCAACAATTTCATGATATATTGGACAGAGCCAATGCCAAGTACAAGCAACGCCATGATCAACACCGGGTGCCACACAACTTCCAGGTGGGTGACAAAGTATGGCTACATTTGCAGAAGGAGCGCCTCACTGGACCCCACCGCAAGCTTCGCCCGCTCCGATACGGGCCGTACACCATCACCAAGGCTGTAGGAACAATGCATTCGAGCTCAGTATTCCATTATTCCTTAGTCTGCACCCAGTCTTCAATGTGGATCGCCTTCGTCCTTACTTCCCACCTGTACTGGACACCTCGGACATTGCAGAACAACTCACACCATAGTTAAACCCGTACCGTACGGGAACATGCCACCACAATATCGTATCGTGACATGCAAATTAAGAACACTTCTCGCCATCGCAGGATCCAACTGTTTCCGTTGTTGCAAGCTTTCGGCCAACTCCCGCACCAAGGAAAGTGGTTCACCAGGGACCAAGTTCAGCAGAAATTTCCTCATCTCATGGAGGAACTTAACGCAATGGGGACCATTGCTTCCTAAGGGGGGAGGAATGATCCAGGTGGATATTGGTGGCCACCCACCTATTCCACTTGGCCCCCCACCATTGTCTCTTTCTGTTTTTCAGTTTCGGCATAACTTACTATTTTTAGCAGTTTTTCGGGTCCTGAACTTCCGGAGCCGTTTTGAGGCCCTAAACGACGTTTTTTGGGTATGAAAGCGCCAGCGAATTTTGATCATCAATTTCTATCCTAAAGCCGTAGTCCCCTTGACAGATATTTTCACGATGTATCATGTGTGTCAAACGAGATAGTATGCCAAAGTTACGTCCCTAGGGAAGTTGAAATGATTAATTAACTCATCGGGGCCCAGCCCACAGCTCGGCGCTATAAATCTCAGTAAGTTAGGTTTTTGTTTATGTTTAGGTTCTCCATTGTTTAAACAATGAACAATAAATAGGCCCCGAGCCCTCACCGATGTAGTTCGCAGGTTCGTAGCGCCACATCTCTTCTCAGAGATAGCTACCAGTGCCCTAGCTAGTTTTATTTCCATTATGTCTGTAAGCAAATTTCAGTTCTTTGATATTAATGAAATGAAGTGTTATTTCCGCTGCATCTCTGTATTTATGGTTATGTGTTTATTCTGTTGCATTCCTGCATAAATCCGGATCAGTGGTATCAGAGCGGTCTGCTTTTTCTCGATCCTTCTTTGCATGTCCCCAACGAGGTCGGGGTATAAGGAGCTAGGGCTTGATCCGGTGGAACCTTTGCAAGATCAGCCTCGCAAACCTCGACGGACGCCCATGGGGGACGAAAAGAAAGATGAGGGAGCAGGAGATCCTATCAAAATATTGCTCGAGGAGGCCCTCGAAAAAAAAAGGAACGCGATGATGGATAGCTTTGCTCAGATCCTTCAACGGCTGCCCACCGGCGGCGCATCTGCATCCAGTAGCCACTCTGGAGTTGCGACTCCCTTTAAGGTACAAGTAAATTTTGACATTCCCATATTTGAGGGTCAAATAGACGCAGATGCCGTAGACAGATGGTTGAATCTATTAGAGGGATATTTCTCTGTTCATGACTTTTCAGACCGGGAGAAGATTATTTTTGCACTCCTCAAAGCTACCCCCCATGTTAAGGACTGGTGGGAAACCTACTGTGAGAACAAGGACCAGACAGAACCCTCTCTGTTCTCGGCCGTACCAACTTGGAATTTTTTCCGAGACGCCGTCAAGGAACAGTACTATCCCGTGGGGAGCTATGAGGACAAGTACATACAATGGACCACGCTGCGACAACAAAGGGATCAAGATGTGCACGAGCTGACGAATCTGTTCCATACCCCGCGCACAAAGTTGGGTATCAAAGATTCAGAGAAACATTTGGTGCTAAAGTATCGCAGTTGTCTGCACAGATACATTCAGGAGGAAATGGAGTTCCTCGACATCTCCTCGCTTGGTACGGCATACCGGTATGCTGCCAAGATTGAGCAGAAATTCAAACAGAAGAAGCGAGACTTTGGATTTGCGAATCAAAAGCAAGGAAAAGGTGCTTCCAAACCGCAGAACAAAGGACAGAGCATGGCGGCTAAGGACAACCCGTCAAAGCCACAAGACAAGAACAACACCGTAAAGCCAAAGAAGGACACGGGAAAGTGGTGTGAGTTCCATAAGAGCTCCACTCACAACACAAGTGAGTGTCGGGCCAAGCAGTTGCTAGTGGCCGAGATGAGGGCTTCTGAGTCAGATGCATGCTCTGACTCCGAATCAGAACCTGAAAAGGCGAATGAAAAAGGGAAACAGATTATTGATGCGGAGCCCAACGCCACTGTTGCCACTGCAAAGATCCAAAAGGAGGAACCGGAAGATCCAGAGGAGGAGGAACGTCTCTTCCACTCCCAGATGGGGGTAAAGGGCTCCCCGGTACAGTTCATTGTCGACAATGGGAGCCAAAAGAACCTCATTTCAGCAGACGTCGTGAAGCGGTTGGGCTTGCCGACCACAGCTCACCCACATCCATACACCATCGGGTGGCTTCACCAAGGACGAGATCTCCGCATCAGCCGGCAGTGTCGCCTTCCCTATAGCATCAAGCACTTCACGGATGAGGTATTATGTGACGTTGCTCCTATTGATGTTTCTGATGTATTATTAGGACAACCATACTTGTGGAAGCGTCATGCTGTGTATGAGTCTCGACCTCGTGCTGTTATTATTACTTTGGGAAATAAGTTGTACAGGATACCAGAGGCACCACCTCCTACGACTATCTCTTTGGTTACTGCAAAACAATGCAGTAAGCTCATTTCCCAAACCAGGAAATTCGTTTTTCTGATGATCCGCCCCCAGGACAAGAAGAAGACCGTGGCCACGACCTCCAGACAGGGCCCCTCTGCACGACAACAACAAATGGATAAGGTCGTGGAGGAGTACGGGGACATCTTCACCTCACCCACAGGGGTTCCTCTGCACTGCCAGGTCAAGCACCCGATCGATCTGACCCCAGGTGCGCCACTACCCAATGGACCGATCTATCGACGCTCTGTTCTGGAAAATGATGAAATCAAGAGGCAGATTCAGGAGCTGTTGCAGAAAGGTCACATCAGACCAAGTTCATCGCCCCGTGGGAGCCCGATCGTGTTGGTACAGAAGAAGGATGGGACGTGGAGACTTTGTATTGACTATCGGGCGCTGAACAAGATCACTGTCCGGAATAGGTACCCAATCCCACGGATTGATGACCTTCTGGACCAACTCCAAGGTGAAAAATATGTCAGTAAGATCGACCTGAAGTCTGGGTATCACCAGGTACCAATTGAACCCTCTGATGTGTGGAAGACTGCCTTCAAAGCTAAGGAAGGCCTTTTTGAATGGCTGGTCATGCCTTTCGGGTTGACAAATGCTCCCGCAACCTTCATGAGGATGATGGACGACATCTTGCGGCCATTCACCAACTCATTCGTAGTGGTGTACTTGGATGACATTCTGATCTTCAGCAAGACTTGGGAAGAGCACCTTCATCACATTCGACAAGTCCTCCAAACACTGCGGAAACACAAGCTGTGTGCCAATCTGGAGAAGTGTACGTTTGGCATGACCCAGGTTCAATATCTGGGATACATTATTGATGAAAGGGGGGTGCATGTGGATCCAGCCAAGATCCAAGTCATTCAGGATTGGCCAGCCCCGACCACTATAACAGAGCTTCGCAGCTTTCTGGGTCTTGCTAATTTCTACTGCAGATTCGTGTTGGGATTCTCTCATATCACTTGGCCCTTGAGTCAAGTCACCAAAGGAGGAGCGAGAGCAAAATTCTTTTGGTCGGAACCTCAACAGAAGGCGTTCAAAGAATCGAAAAATCGCCTCTGTTCTGCCCCAGTGCTCACCTTACCAGACTTGCAGCAGCCATTTGAGATCGAGACAGATGCCTCTGACTATGCTATTGGGGCAGTTCTTACTCAACAGGGACATCCAGTGGCATATCACAGTGAGACATTGTCTAAGACAGTTCGCAAGTATCCCACCTATGACAAAGAAATGTATTCTATTGTGCAAGCCTGTCGACAATGGAAGCATTACATTTTGGGGAAGGAAACAATCATCCACACAGACCACCGGCCCCTGCAGTTCATACAGACACAAGGGAAGTTGCAGAATGATCGCCATCAGAAGTGGTCCACATATCTGCAACAGCTTCATTTGAACATCAAAGATAGCAGGTTCCTCAGCACATTTTGGTCTAGCCTCTGGTCAATGATGGACACAAAGCTCACCAAGTCCACAGCTTTCCATCCCCAAACAGATGGCCAGACAGAGGTCGTCAACAGAATGATTGTACACATTCTGCACATGTAAAATTCAAAGCATCCACGCACATGGGACGAGAGCCTCCTTTATGTACAACATAGTTATAACCGGGCTCTCCACAGTTCAATTTGCCATAGCCCCTTTCAGGTGGGCTTGGGATTCCAGCCACTATGTCCCATTGAAGTAGCCATGCCATTTGCAGCTGCTCAGGCCGATTCAGCGCACGTCTAGTCTGAAGTTGACAAAGCAAGTAGCTTCATCGAGCGCATTCAACACATCCGCCAACAGGTTCATGATATATTGGACAGAGCCAATGCGAAGTACAAGAAGCACCATGATCAACACCGGGTGCCACACAACTTCCAGGTGGGCGACAAAGTATGGCTGCATTTGCAGAAGGAGCGCCTCACGGGACCTCACCGCAAGCTTCACCCGCTTTGATACGGGCCGTACACCATCACCAAGGCTATAGGGAACAATGCTTTCGAGCTTATTATTCCACCATTCCTTGGTCTGCACCCAGTCTTCAATGTGGATCTCCTTCGTCCTTACTTCCCACCTCTACTGGACACTTCGGACATTGCAAAACAACTCACACCAACAGAGTTAAACCCAGACTGCATGGAACAGGCCACCACAGATTGTATCATGGACATGCAAATTAAGAACACTCGCCAACAGAGGATCCAACTGTATCGGGTTGTCAAAGCTGGCCAACTCTTGCACCAAGGAAAGTGGTTCACCAGGGACCAAGTTCAGCAGAAATTTCCTCATCTTATGGAGGAACTTAACGCAATGGGGACCATTGCTTCCTAAGGGGGGAGGAATGATCCAGGTGGATATCGGTGGCCACCCACCTATTCCACTTGGCCCCCCACCATTGTCTCTTTCAGTTTTTCAGTTTCGGCATAACTTACTATTTTTAGCAGTTTTTCGGGTCCTGAACTTCCGGAGCCGTTTTGAGGCCCTAAACGACGTTTTTTGGGTATGAAAGCGCCAGCGAATTTTCTGATAAAATTCGTCCCGACAGTTGTAGTCCTCGGATAGAGCTTTCTAATGATGTATCATATGCGTCAAACGGAGAGAATATGCCAAAGTTACGTCCCTGGGAAGTTGAAACACCAATTTACCCAAACGGGGCCCATAGTTTTGGCGCTTCATCTCCTAGGGTTAGGTTTTTGGGATGTGAGGGTTCTCCATTGTTTCTCAATAATAAATAGGCCCTCGAGCCTCATTGTAACTCAGTTCAGAGGCCTGTAGCCGCCACATCTCTTCTGAGAGATAGCTACCAGTGCCCTAGCTAGTTTTATTTCCATTCTGTGTGTAAGCAAATTTCAGTTCTTTGATATTAATGAAATGAAGTGTTATTTCCGCTGCATCTCTGTATTTATGGTTATGTGTTTATTCTGTTGCGTTCCTGCATAAATCCAGATCACCCTATCTCTTCAGATTCAAGCGACATGGGACCTCCAGTGGTCCACAGAAAGAAAAAGAGCCCAGAAATAGAAGACATAGAGATGGATATACCAATGTCCCAACCCCTGATCTACAGGGACACATCATGTACATTTTCCAAAGGGGACAGCATGCGTTGGTATCAAGTGTACCAGGAATTTGCTCGGCCGGAATTCCCAGAGGACCTCCCTCACCGACAAGCATACATACAAGTTAAAAGGTTGAGGCTCCACCATTGTCTCTTTCAGTTTTTCAGTTTTGGCATAACTTACTATTTTTAGCAGTTTTTCGGGTCCTGAACTTCCGGAGCCGTTTTGAGGAGTAACGACGTTTTTTGGAGTATGTCAGCACCAATGATATTGATCATCAAATTCATCCCGAAAAGTTTGTAGTCCTCGGATAGAGCTTTCTAATGATATATCATGTGCATCAGCAGAATAGTATGCCAAAGTTCGTCCACGGGAAGTTGAAACACCAATTTACCCAACCGGGGCCCATAGTTTGGCGCCTCATCTCCTCCTAGGGTTAGGTTTTGGGATGTTTAGGATTCACCATTGTTTCTCAATAATCAATAAGCCCTCGAGCCTCATTGTAACTCATTTCAGAGGCCTGTAGCTGCCACATCTTTTCTCAGAGATAGCTACCAGTGCCCTAGCTAGTTTTATTTTCATCCTCTCGGTAATCAAATTTCAGTTCTTTGATATTAATGAAATGAAGTGTTATTTCCACTGCATCTCTATATTTATGGTTATGTGTTTATTCTATTTCATTCTTGCATAAATCCGGATCAGTGGTATCAGAGCGGTCTGCTTTTTCTCGATCCTTCTTTGCATGTCCCCAACAAGGTCGGGGTATAAGGAGTTAGGGCTCGATCTGGTGGAACCTTTGCAAGATCAGCCTCGCAAACCTAAGCAGGCAGCCCATGGGGATGAAAGAAAGATAGAGGAAGCGAGGAGATCCTATCAAAATATTGCTCGAGGAGGCCCTCGAGAAACAAAGGAACGCGATGATGGATAACTTTGCTGGATCCTTCGCGGTACGCCTGCAGGCGCGCATCGCATCCCGTGCTCCACTCTCTATAGACGACTCCTTTAAAATTACAAGTAAATTTTGACATTCCCATATTTGAGGTCAAATAGGCGAGATCACCATAGATAGATGGTTGAATCGTAGAAGGATATTTCTCTGTTCATGACTTTTCGGGCCCAGGGAGAAGATTATTTTTGCACTCCTCAAAGCTACCCCCCATGTTAAGGCTGGTGGGAAACCTCTTTGTGAGAGCAAGGAGAGAGCCAGAGCCCTCTCTACATTCTCGGCCGTACCAACTTGGAATTCTTTCCAAGACGCCGTCAAGGAACAGTACTATCCCATGGGGAGCTATGAGGACAAGTACATACAATGGACCACGCTGCGACAACAAAGGGATCAAGATGTGCACGCGCTGACGAATCTATTCCATACCCTGCACACAAAGTTGGGTACCAAAGATTCAGAGAAACATTTGGTGCTAAAGTATCGTAGCTGTCTGCACAGATACATTCAGGAGGAAATGGATTTCCTCGACATCTCCTCGCTTGGTACGACATACTGGTATGCTGCCAAGATTGAGCAGAAATTCAAACAGAAGAAGCGAGACTTTGGATCTGCAAATCAAAAGTAAGGAAAAGGTGCTTCCAAACCGCAGAACAAACGATAGATCCAAGGCATGGCTGCTAAAGACAACACGTCAAAGCCACAAGAAAAGAACAACACCGTAAAGCCAAAGAAGGACACGGGAAAGTGGTGTGAGTTCCATAAGAGCTCCACTCACAACACAAGTGAGTGTCGGGCCAAGCAGTCGCTAGTGGCCGAGATGAGGGCTTCTAAGTCAGATGCATGCTCCGACTCCGAATCAGAACCTGAAAAGGGGAATGAAAAAGGGAAACAGATTATTGATGCGGAGCCCAACGCCACTATTGCCACTACAAAGGTCCAGAAGGAGGAACCGGAAGATCCAGAGGAGGAGGAACGTCTCTTCCACTCCCAGATGTGGGTAAAGGGCTCCCCTGTACAGTTCATTGTCGACAATGGGAGC